>CM058169.1:8445000-8935000 GCA_030254885.1 Vitis rotundifolia | reverse complement strand
TTTATGATTTTTATTCAATAATCATCTATTACAATGAGTGCATCCTATTTATATGTTGATTTGGTCTGAAATTAGCAGATCCAAAATAGGAAAATAGCTAAAAAAATGTACTCAATAATAAAAGCCTAAAATTAAGATAGATTTGATTTTGAAATTAGCAGCTCTAGAATAGGAAATAACTAGGGTAGATTTGGTTTGAAATTAGCAGCTCTAAAATAGGAAATAACTGATATGGAACTGGAAAGTCAATCAGTCATTAATCCACGCCATAAATCACGCCTAATCAAGCCAGATTAGCCCTCAATAGCTTGGATTAAATTTATTACACCTTCATCTTCCTTTGGGCCAAACTTGGAATGTCTTGCGTTAGAATCAATCCAAATCTCTTGAATTAGCCCATTAAGTGCTTCTTTGATCTTCTTGGATCTTGCTTTAGTAATAGGGCCAACTGGAACATGCAATGGATCCTTGAATGCTTATTGATTCTCATCATAAGCCCTATTCTCTTGTAAGCAAGGTGGCTTTCTCATGGACCAAGAAAAAGATTAGTTTGGCCCCAATTCTATGGGTAAAGGCTCCCTTTAATGCTGCTACTTGCCAGGTATTTGATCAGACCATCCCATTCCTACCCTTAAATGAATGATGGATAATTTGGGTCTTGGACTGGAAATCGATTAAAATGTTTTTAATTGATTAGAAAATGTATTCATAAACATGAACGTAGTCAAATAATCCATCCAATTCCTTGTGGAGAAGCAAGCTGGGTCAACCATCTTCGCTTCCAACGAACAAGTAGTTTTCTTACTTGGAATTTTTAGCAAGCTTTCTCTGTCTTCCAGAATGACAAAGATGAGAGGAAAACTGAATCTTAAACCAATACTATCAATAGTGTGTTGGTATTTAAACATACCTCCCTTTCAAACCTGTAGTAAAGGCGCAATAATTCAAGCACAAAGCAACCATCGATGACCATCATTTGAACAAAATCATTATTGTCAATATCAAAAGCTCCTGCGTAGCACTGCCTTGTCTTCTTCTCCAACTCTGTCATGGCTCCTTCAAGATCCTCCAAGAGAATAGCCTAATGAACTTGTGACTCCAATTCTTCTCCCTGTTCTGCATTTTCAGGGGTCCTGGATCCTAAAAGGCGTAAAAGATACCGCATCTTATGTTCTTCCATGAAACTTAGCCTTGGGTCCCCATAATGTAAGGGACCAATGGATATAATTTTGGAGGCAAAAGCATTTTTATGAACTTCTCTTCTGTTCATTGGAACTCGATAGATTGTCAACCATTTTCCGCAGTCATACTGAGGGCCTTCTTTACAACGCTTAGTGATGTTGATCACCCATTCTGGAGATTGGCCTTCAATATTCTTTTGATTTGCTCTTGCTCTTTTTACATTCATTGTGCTTCTCTTACCTTTGGTTGTTCTCACCATCGGAGTAGGATATCAAACAACCTTACTGTTCCAAACTCAGACCTATTTCTCTTCTTCTAGGCAATGAAATGTGTCAACTAATAAAATAATCAACCTGTGAAGGGATAAAGAGAAGGAATATGCCAACAAGTTTGAAAGAAACAATGAATAGAAAGCATATTTTATCAATTTCCATAATAATAATAATAATAATAATAAAAGTCTTTTGAAAGAAAAATGAGACAAATATTTGCCATGAACACACTAAAATAATCTATGAAAAGGAATCTTGCAGCTAGGAAAGTAGCCTCCAACCTAACCTAAAGTTATATATTATTTGATCTGGATGTTACTAAATATTTCATAGTAAGATCAAGACCTGCAAGATAAGTCAAATAAAATAATGATCTCTACCTTCTTGGCCTGCAAGATAAGTTCCCACTTCAACTCCTCTATAAAATTGGCTCTGTTGCAATTTAGAGATATTCTTTAGGTTATGTTCAGTTTCGGAAAAATTTATGAAAAAATAGGAGGGAAAGAAGGTAAATAGAAAAAGTATAAAGAAATGAAAAGTGAAGAAAAATAAAAAATAAATTTAAAGTTAATAAATTATTTTTATGTGTTTCTTCAAACTCATTTTACTTATTTTCCTTTATTATTTAAAGATTAAATAATTTTAAAATATATAAATTTTTAATTAATTTTAATCACATTTTTTTTTCCATATTTTTCATAGATAAATTAAGCATAATAAAATCATTTTTCTTAGACTATGTTTGGTTCCCAAAATTATCATGTTTGGTTTATCTATAAAAAAATATGAAAAAAGAAAATGAAATGTAATTAAAATTTATTAAAAATTTATATATTTTTAAATTATTTAATGTTTACATAGAAGAGAAAAAGATATGAAATAACTTTGAGATAACATATAAAAAGAATTTATTGATTTTAAATTTAGTATTTATTTTTCTTCACATTTTTCTTTCTTCTTCCATTTTTCCACAAATTTTCTGAAAACCAAATATAACCTTAGTGTCTTGATTAGTTGGTATGGACCAAAGAGTCTCTTTAATGTGAGTTAAAATTTTATGATATCAAATCTAGGTCCTCAGGCTTTGTCTTCTTCTCTAGCAGTTGACAATGTATAGTGACACTAATTCATTAACTCATTAATTAATTCCATACAACCCACTGATCTAACACCTTTTGTTTTCATTTGCTTCCAAGTCATTTGAAATAATAAATTTCTACCACTAGGCATTTCATAGGGAAATCTACTATGAACCTAATGCATATGATGCATCAATGTTTGCTCAAGGCCCATGGCATGTCTACGTGTTCTTGAACACCATCCCTTGGTCACTTTTCAACTAGTTCATTTGGATGTAACAACGCATAATACAAACATATATATTAAGGGATAGTGCCCCTACAAAAATAGTTCTTAAGATCTACAGATAATAGTATGAATATCCATATTCGATGCTGTTAGGGTGAATTCACAATATTCCAACAAATACCAAGTTTTTTCTAGCATTTCTTTGTGTAGAATTAAATAGGTAATAGCAACTAGTAGCAATAAAAAAATAAACTCATGTAATGGAAAAATAAATCAGACACCAGAATTTTTACGTGGAAAACCCCTCAATGCGAAGAGAAAAACCACGGGACCTAGTCTAGTTCAAACTTCCACTATCAATAATAATGGGTTACACCTGTCTTCTCTAAAATAATCTCTAGAGGTTGCCAAATACATCAAGAGCACATATAGCCTTGGATATATATAATCTCTTTTGGCAAAAGAAATAAAGAAAAATTGGAGAAAGAATATCCAAAAACACGTTGTTACTGTTGATGGGTAATAATACCAATTCTCAAGCTCAAAATCTAATCTTCACCATTTAGATTGTAGCTACTCGAGTTTCAAACCTCTCCTCCAAATTTCAACTCGATCGGACCACAGATGAAACGAGATCGGCTTGTTAATGAAATCTGGGCATATGTGTTTTTTTTTTTTCTCTCTTCTCTTCTCTTTGTTTTTCTTTTCCCGATCACCTTTTTTTTTTTAATGTAACTAACTTAAGCTCTAAGCATATAGGGCCACTCCCTCATTTGATATAAGTTCTCCCATTTTTAAGTTCTTTTCTAATATTTACATTTGAAAATGTATGCTAGTTATTTAACATTTTCTAACATGCATATTTTAAAATAATCTTTTTCTTTCCATGTAATAATAAAATGATTTTTTTAATTTAAAAAAATAGTTTTAAATTACACTAAAAAGTTGTAGCTTTAATTCAAATTCAAAAACTAAAATATGAAACTATGTTTGTTTTTTCTCTTTAGATTCAAACATAAGCCATTTTTTTATAATATGGTTTCAAATGTAGGTTTTTTGTTTTTAAAGAGTCAAAGATATTTTTGTTTTGAAATTTACTAGATAGAAATCACTTGGTTTCATGCAAAAGTTCCACATTACTACTTGCAAGTAGAATATCATCTACATATAGCACCAAGATAACGAATTTGCTCCCACTGAACTTGAGATATATGCATTAATCAACGGTGTTCTCCTTGAAACCAAATTAAGTAATCACCTGATCAAAATTTCGGTACCATTGTCGGGATGCTTGCTTTAAACCATAAATGGACCTTTTTAATTTGAACACAAGTTGCTTTGAATCATTAAACTCAAAGTTCTCCGGTTGCACCATGTATATTGTCTCATCAATGTTACCATTAAGAAACACAGTTTTAACGTCCATTTGATGCAACTCTAAATCATAATGAGCCACAAGTGTCATGATGATTCTAAAGGAGTCTTTTGACCAAACCGGTGAAAATGTCTCCTTATAATCAATGCCTTCTTTTTTAGTGAAACCTTTTGCGACTAAGCGTGCCTTATACCTAACAATGTTGTCTTTTGAATCCTGCTTGGTCTTAAAAATCCATTTGCAACCAATCAGTTTTACACCTTTAGGCAACTCTACTAGGTCCCAAACACCATTGTCTTTCATTGATTTCATCTTATCCTTCATGGCTTCTATCCACTTTTCAGAGTCAGAACTTTGTTTGACTTGACTAACTAAAATTAGATCATCTTCTAGACCCATGTCAAACTCATGTTCCTGGAGATATACAACATAATCATCCGAACTTGTCCTTCTCCTTTCTCTAGTGGATCTCCTTAGTGGCACTTGTACTTGAGGTTCTTGAGGTTGTTGAGTTGCCTCTTCATGAACTTGAACTGGTTCCACAACTTGAGTAGGAGGAATTTCAGGTGTGTCTACAATCTCTGTTATTGGTTGTACATTCTGGATAGCGTCATCAAATATAATATGACCATGTCCAGTTGCAATAATAGGAATACTAACAGATTCTTCTTCAAATAACACCTTTCTTAATGACTTTCTCCCACTTAACTCAACATCCTCAATGAACTTAGCATTGTCAGTTTCAAAGAAAGACCTAGTTGAGGGATCATAAAACTTGAAACCTCTTGACCATTTAGAATACCCTACAAAGTAGCAGCTCACAGTTCTGGAGTACAATTTCTTCTTATTTGGCTTGTAAGGCCTAGCCTCAACTGGACAACCCCAAACATGCAAATGCCTAATATTAGGTTTCTTGCTAGTCCATAACTCATATGGGGTTTTGGCTACTGCTTTGCTTAGAACTCTATTCAAAATGTAAACTGTAGTTTTGACAGTTTCGCCCCAAAGTGATTCTGGCAAGGTGGAATGACTGATCATACTTCTTACCATATCCTTAAGAGTACGGTTTCGCCTCTCTACTACACCATTTTGGCTTGGAGTCCCCGACATGGTGTACCGAGGGACGATACCACACTCCATTGAATATTTGGCGAATGGCCCTGGACATTGTTCATCGGATCTGTCATATCTGCCATAATATTCACCTCCATGGTCATATCTAACAACCTTTATTTTCTTGCTTAGTTGGTTCTCAACTTCGGCTTTAAAATTCTTGAACACATCCAATGACTGATACTTCTCATGAATCAAATAAAGATAGCCATAGTGTGAGTAATTGTCAATGAAAGTGATAAAATATTGTTGTCCATTCCAAGAAGGGGTAGGAAATGGACCACAAATGTCTGTATGTATCAATTCTAAGACGTCACCACACCTATTGGCATCATTTTTCCTCACATTTGTTTGTTTACCCTTAATACACTCTATACAGACTTGAAAGTCCAACAAATCATGTGGATCAAGAATTCCTTCTAGCACAAGCCTTTGAATACGTTGATTTGAAATATGACCTAAATGCCTGTGCCATAACATTGATGAATTCTCATTTGTTAACTTTCGCTTAATGCCATAATTACTTGAATTTGTATAACTTATTACCATTAGAGGCCTTTATGTTCAATTTGTATAACTTATCTGTTAAACTACCAATACCAATAACACTTGAATTTAGATAAAGACTAACCATTCCATTTCTAAATGAACAAAAATATCCACATTTGTCCAAACATGAAACAAAAATTAAATTTCGTCTAAACGATGGTACCACAAAAGTCTCCTCTAAATCCAAAGTACATCCAGAATCTAACTGTAATCTAAAAATACCAATAGACTTCATTGCAGCCTTATTGCCATTTCCCACATAAATGTATCTTTCACCATCAGTTGGCATTCTGCTCCTTAGGCAACCCTGCATCGTGACACTTATGTGAGTAGTTACACTTGTATTTATCCATCAAGTGTTAATAGGCACTATAGCTAAATTAATTTCTAAACAAAGAAAGTTGAGAAGTGTACCTTTCTTTTCACGCCAAACGGCTTATTTGGTACATGTCTTCTTCAAATGACTAGTCTTCTTGCAAAAAAAACAAGTAATCTCCTTATCTTGTTTCTTTTGCACCTTTTGCTTAGATGTCCCAAAATATGCAATTTGTTTTCCCTTATTGTCCCTCTTTCTTTTCTTGTTGGTACCATGTCCCTGAGATGTGGAAGCCAAGTGAGCACTTTCTATCTTCTCTTGTTTCAATCTCTCATCCTCTTGCACACACTGAGCAATAAGCTCATTTAGAGTCCATTTTTCCTTTTGTGTGTTGTAACTGATCTTGAATAGACTAAATTGTGTAGGTAGAGAGATCAAGACCAAGTGCACGAGTATGTCTTCTGATAACTCTAACTTTAGTGCCTTGAGTCTAGTCACAAGATTGGACATTTCCATTATGTACTCCCTTATATTCTCTTTCCCTTTGTACCGCATGAAGACAAGCTTACTAAGAATAGTGCTTGCCTCGACCTTTTCGTTTACAGCGAATCAGTTTGCTATCTTGTCCAAGAATGTCTTAGCTTGGGTCTCCTCAGGTATTGCACCCCTTATAACTTCTGGAATTAAGTGCTTCATTATCATTAAACTCATGTGATTGGATCGCTCCCATTTTTCCATAGTAGCCCTTTGCTCAGTAGTGCTGGCATTAGTAAGGCCTGCAGGGCGATCCTCTCTTAATGCATAGTCCAAATCCATACACCCGAGCACAATTATAACGTGCTCCTTCCATTTTTTGAAGTATATGCCATTAAGCACAGGAATGTTATTAACATTAGCAGATATAGAAAATGTTGAATAATAATAATAAAGCTCACAATTAGTCACAAAATATCATACATATATGAATAAATAAAAATTTAACATATGTATATATGCATGTGGGCCCATCACAAGATACCTAATACAAACATTAATATTTGGTCTTTGGACAAAATATCAACTTGTAATTGGTACTCTTTTACAAAATTAGTCCATAAATATTGACAATAAAACCGAAGCAATATGCCTTTCTATGGACTGACATATAGCATGCAAGGTAAACTTTATATGTCACACATTTATGACTACTTTATTTATCATTATATTAAAATAATCTTCCTTTGGGCCGATTATTTTACATAATAATAATATATTTATACATGTCAAAATAAATAAAATTACATAATATAAGTTACTTTGGCAACAAATATACATAATTCATTTATTTTTTAAATGTTAAACACAAATATAGCAAGAAAATGGTAAATCCATATATTTAATGTGGTACAGAAAATGGAATACAGAAATTTGCTCTTTGGTTGGTTTGGGTATCTAGCCATAAGGATATTTATTAGAATCATATACAATCATAAGGGTCCTATAGCTCAGTTGGTTAGAGCGTAGGTCTCATGAGCTGAAGGTCGCAGGTTCAAGCTCCCTTAGGTCCATCTTCACCTTTTTAAAAAAAAATAGAATTAATATATTATTAAATGGGCCCCCATTTACCAAATGGAGTCCGCTATATACCAAATGGAGTCCGCTTACAGCATAAACTTTCACGGCTCAAAGGCCACATCGAATTGACGCCATAACGGCCCAAGGCTCTGATACGAATTGATGTTAACTCCATTATCACCCCAAAATAGAAATTTGATGTTAAATCAAATATAGAAAACATGTATTCGATGTTGAATAAGTATGGTTCTTCTAAGGTCATAGAGGAGGAAACCACATTTTTGTATTCTCTCTGATGATGGGAGGCAAGAGAGTGAATGTTTTTTCAAAAAAAAAAAATTGAATAAACATCAAACCTGATGAATATTTTTTCAAAAAAAAAAAATTGAATAAACATCAAACCTGATGAATTCCTTATTTATTAATTTCCTCTATGCCTCAGGGACCATACCCATTAGGATGTTGGGCCACATGTGTCTTAGGCCCATCCTGTAAGACACATGTGACTTGGGCTCTACACATAAGGTGACCCATACTCAATGAATATAAATTGAATATGTACAAATAGCTTAATCATAAACTATGGTTAATATATGTGAATCCATAGTTATTCTAACACAACTTATCCAAAAAAAAATTATTTTTATTTTTGAAAGTATACACAAGGAATCGAAATACCTTCCACAGATATGAATTGAAATCCCATTTATAAGTGAGATTTTATTTCCTTTAAAATAATTTTTTATTTCATTCCCATCTATAAAGTTGAGTTCAAACATGAGAATCACTACAAGGAAAATGTCAAATGAGATACCAATTCTCACTTTTCATTTTCGCATACCAAACATAATCATATATTTTATAATGGTGCAACATTTTTATTACATATTATAGATAAATTTTTAATAAAAATTTTATCAATGTGATTTATATTTAGTTATTTAAAAATTAGTAAAAAATTGTTAATAAAATTATTGAGTTTTCCTAAAAGTTTTGTGGCATAAAATTACTAAAATAGTTATCGTTTTGTTTTTTTTAAAAAAAATATTTTGATTTTTTGATGAATTCTAATAAAATCTAATGTCTTTTTACAAATGTTTATAATAATTTTTGTTGTTCAATTTAGTATGTACCAATAATTACTTACTTTAATAGACTATACCCAAAATATTTTTATAAAATATCAAAATATATGTGTATTTATTATGATCTACGCTTTTTGTACTTGCCACGTAAACCAAATTTTCTAGCTCTCCCCCACCAGTTGCACCTTTGGTAGCGGGAGTTGCCACAAAATCCTAACCCAACAATCCATGCCAATCCAAGTGATTTAAAAATAAATAAATGAATAAATACATAAATCCACCAATAAAATCTATTTGAAAAATTTTGAAACCAAATGATAGAAACACCTCACCTTAAGCTTCTTTTAACCATTGTTTTTATCATGAACCAGTCATTCAACTGGAAAAATTATAGGTTCACAATTTACTAATCGGACCAATGTTTGAACTATAGTCGAATCGGTGACATCATAAATATATTACTAAAATTTAAAAATAATTATAAAAAATTTAAAATATGCATAAATAAATTAAAAATCAATAATATTTCATTTTTATGTTATGCATTAGTATAAATAAATTAATATTTTAAATTTAATTAAAAAAAAAATGTATAATATTTAAATGTGAATACATTAAAAATGAAAGAAAATTTAATTATTTAATTTTAACTAATTTTATAATTTTAAAAAATATTATATTATTTTTATTTAATATTATAATTTTTTTTTAACAAAAAATATATTTCTTTTGTTTGTTATATAAAACAACTACTCCGAGTGGTGCCTCAACTCGTTTAATGAGTTTGAGGTCAAAGTTAAAATCTTTTAGGTGGGCTTTTTGAGGTGAAAACATTAGCAATTGTTTAATTGGGGCTGGACCCTTTAATGATAAGCAAAAAGAGGGGGTAGCTGGGCCTTAATGGAAAAAAGGGAGGGAGGAGAGTTGGGTTGTTTGAAAGAATAAAAGGGAAAGGGGTGGCATTGAACAAGCCCGTGATCGAACCAGACTGAAAGGGTCACCATCGGACGGGCTTTTAACAATTCCATCAGCCCACCCTTTAGTATTTCTAAAAATATATTTTACAATTAATTAAAATCATGAAAAAGGAGAGTACCCTCCTCAACATACAACTATTAAAAGATGATTTTTTTTTTTTTTTTAAGACAATTAAAAAAAAATTAAAAATTATTACTTAAGACTTAATAGAAATAAAAAAAATTATGCATTTAATATTATTTGATGGTATTTAGAATAAAATTAAATTAAGTTGTATTTAGATTTTAGTAAAAAAACACCACCTAGAATTTTCAGCAGCATCCTACAGACTCAAGGCCTTAAAAAGGCTCTTAGGTATTTGGGAAATATCAGTGGCTTTTGCAGAGAACTTGGAGAAAGGCTCGACGGCGGCGTTGGAGAGCCCGGCAGACCGTGGACACAGTCAGGGCCAGAGACGGTGAGAAGGAGGCCGGGCTTGCCGGTAAGATAGCCGTAAGCGGAGGCAGCATAGCCCGCCGACTGCTCGTTGTGGAAGGCGAGGAAGCGAAAGCCGATTGACGCGGCGCGCCTGGCGAATGAGGTGACCAGTATGCCGACGACGCCAAACATGAGCGTGACGCCGGCAGCCGCAAAAGCTTTAGCGGCGAGGAGGTTGCCGTCTACTAGGGTTTGGGAATCGTGGATTTTGCGATCAGAGTCGGCCATTGGAAGTGAGAACAGTGGGGTGCTTTGGATATATATGAGATGCCGGGTTCTTCTCTTCTTCTTCACCTGTGAAGAGTTTTTTTTTTCTTCTTTATTTTCTTTTCCTTAAATTTTCCGAAAATTAAAAGAGAACTCGCTCTACAAGTGTACAAGATGGATTGTAGAAATATGCAAAAGATTTTGGTAGTTAAAGAAGTTCAATTAATTTAGGTTCTGGTAAGTTTGATTTTCTTGATATAAGTCATTGGCCATTGAATTTTAATGAATTGCAAGCTGGCGCGGAATAAATCAAGTGAGAACATACCAATAATTGGCTTAAAAATTCCTTGCACATGCTGCATGCTGGATTAATATTTGACTTGGTCTATAGAACCGCAGCGTTGAGATGGTTAAATACACTTCACCTAACCTCAGTAGTTATTATTGTATAGATCTGGTTGTATACGAAGTCAAACAGAAGAATTTTGCCCTGAAACTCTCATATTTAAGAAGTCAGTCTCTTTCCCTTTTTCATCATTGCCAATTGAGTTGATAGAGATTCAGTCAGAGACTCAAAAAGGCTGCCTTGTGTTCGCCTAGTGAAAAACATGAAGGTGAGCCTTTTGATCTGGAACTCCACTGATGCTTTTTGTTTATTGTGTAGCTTAAGCTGTTCTAGCTGGATCCAAAAAGAAGCATATAAAATCATAGCTATAACAGGTTTGGATATGTTCCTTGCATGATGGTGCAGCAAAAGATAATTGTCAAAGTGCAAATGAGAATAGATAAGAATATATAGATTTATGTGGAAAACCCTAGACCAAAAAAACTATGGGAAGAGGAGAAGAAGATCCACTATGTTAAAAATTGGTACAAGAGGGGAGAGTTTAGAGTGACTACCGTAAAAACATAATCATTATAACCTTAAGACTATACATCATCACACATACATACATGTATATATAGCGAGGGCAAGCTCCCGCATAGGCCCGCCCCCTCTGCTACCACCACAAACCCCTCAAAAGGTCTCATAATTTTAGTTTCATCATATATGTTGCACCACGAGCTTTTTGGGTCAAATGAAAAAGAAATTGAGTCACCAAACTCCAACAATTTGTTTGTCTCATATTTCTACATTATTGTTTGCAATTATTTGTTAATATTTTCAAATTTAATGTTGATGTTCTTCGTACATATCAATACCAATTCCATTTTATCATCTCTAATTCTGAATCATCTTAAAGTTCTAATACTATTCTATCCTTTTCCTTTCTCTGTCAAAAATAAGAATCTTTTAACTTCTAAAATTAAATAGTAAATTTACGTTATTTAGAGCATATTTGGTCGTGTGATTTAAAAACAATTTTCAATTTAAAAAAATAGAAAACTGTCTTAAAAAATTTAACACTACTTGGCCATTGTTCTCTAGAAACAATTTTTAAAAACAAAGTGAAATAGAGAAAAAAATTTAGAAAACAAGTAGGAATTGTTTTCATCAGTTCTTTTTTTTTTAAAAAAAAACATAGATCCATTTTTTCTAGAAGCACCTCACCTTAAGCTTCTTTTAACAACTCTATTAGCCCACCCACTAGTATTTCTAAAAGTATATATGAAACTAATTAAAATCATGAAAAGAAGACTAGCCTTGTCAACATACAACTAATAAAAGAGAAGATTAATATGATGCTTGTTTTTTTAGTTTAATACCGAATACAATTTGCTTTTAGAATACTTTAAATGTTTGTTTTTAATTTTTCTTTTACTTATTACTTATTTTTAAAAAATTTTTGACTGAAGAAAAAATGTAAAACTTGGTTATCTTTGGGTTTTGAAAGTATCAAAGAAATTAAGAAAAAATGATTAAAGAAAATGATTTTCTCATATTTTGTTTTATCATAAAAAATAGGAAAGAAGATCGAATATAATTAAAATTAGTTAAAAATTTATATATTTTTAAATTATTTATTCCTTATATAGAAAAATTAAAATAAATGAAATGAGTTTTGAGTAATATATAAAAATAATTTATTAACTTTAAATCTATTTTTTACTTTCTTCCATTTTTTTTTTCTTTTTCTTGCTTTTTTCTCTTAAATTTTTTGAAAATCAAACATAGCTCGAGACAATTTGCTGCAAAAATGTACAATATGGATTGCAGAAATATACAAAAGATTTTGGTTGTTAAAGAAGTTCAATGAAGATTATGTTTGGTAGTGATTTTAGAAAATATTTTTAACATTTCTAACATTTGAATGATAAAAATTTTAAAGTGTTAAAAAACTTAAAAATACTTTCTAAAATTACCGTCAAATGAGCTGTAATTTAGCTTCTAGTAAGTTTGATTTTCTTGATAAAAGTCACGGGTGGGCATTGAGTTTTCATGAATTGCAAACTGGCGGTGAATAAATTAATCAAGTAAGAACATACCACTAACAGCCTTGAAAATTAATTGCACATGCTGGATGAATATTGACTTAGTCTATAGAACTGCTGTGTTGAGATGATCAGATAGTGTGTAAATCTCAAAAGTTATTATGAATAGATCTGGCGGTATTCGAAGTCAAACAGAAGAAGTTTGCCCCGAAACTCTCATATATAAGATGAAGTCAGTCTTCCCCTTCTGCATCATTGCCAATTAAGTTCACAGAGATTCAGTTAGAGATTCAAAAAAGTTGCCTTGTGTTCGCCTAGTGCAAAACATGAAGGTGAGCCTTTTGATCTGGAACTCCATTGATGCTTTTTGTTTATTGTGTAGCTTAATCTGTTCTAGCTGGATCCAAAAAGAAGCATATGAAATTATAGCTATAACAGATTTGGATATGTTCCTTGTGTGTTGGTGCAGCAAAAGATAATTGTGAAAGTGCAAATGAACTGTGACAAATGCAGAACCAAAGCCATGAAGATTGCTGCAGTTGAAGAAGGTATGATACACATTTCAACACTATTTTTCTTTCCACAAGAAGTTCACAGAAAGTATAAAGCCTTGTTATTTCAAATCATTTATTCATAGTCCCAGTTGATCGATTTTTGGGTTTTTTTAATTATGTGACAGGTGTGATCTCAGTGGCTATAGAAGGAGCAGAAAAAGATCGGGTTGTGGTTATTGGAGACGGAGTTGATTCAGCTAGCTTGACCCACTGTCTGAGGAAGAAGCTTGGGTATGCGACTCTTGTAAGCGTGGAAGAAGTAAAGGAAAAGGTCCAAGATGAAAAGCCAAAGCGAGATCCGGAGCCAGCTCCGAAGACTTGTTGTCAAAGCCAACCGGTTTTTATTGCTAGCATGGGCTATGCAGATGAACCTAATTGCTCCATCATGTGAGGTTTAGCATGGATCATGCCTGGCCTATTAATAAGTTGTACCTTTCTTGTTCTTCAATTAGACGTTGTTTCTCTCTTTGGATGTTCCAAGTAACGGAGATTGCAATTCTCTTAACAAAGGGCTGAATTCATTAACAAAGCAAACTAGCAAATTAATTAGTCAGGTCAATATCGTAAGTATCCTAAATCCATCTCTATTTATTAGACTGATGAACACCCAATATCAAATCATTATTAATTCTACACTATTCCAAAAGATACAAGAAAATAATGGTTTATAACCATTGTGGGAAGACTACTATATGGGGTTGAATTGATTTTTGATAATGCTGTCTCATTCTTTCATTAAAAGGAAGGCTAGAACCTCCATCTAATTGCTAAGAGCTCCAAGACAACTGTTGATGCCTTTGTAGCAATATTCTGCATAAATGAGCTAGGTCTAACTACATCTGCAAATGGCCCTTTTTTGGGGGTAATTAACATTATAAATTGTAACAGTTTTGAGGCTCTATGTTAATCGATGGTGGTTAATTGCTAGATTTTCAACTTCACAAAATATAAAGAACAATAAACTAACAGTGATTTTTGGAAGCTTAGCATCAAAGTCTGCGGATAGCCCAAGTGCACCAGTAGTCGCCTTCTGCCGCTCCATTAAGTAAATCTTAGGATATTCCGGATTCCCTCCAAAGTCAGCTACTAAGGGGCACAACGATCAACATGCAAAATAATTAGGATACTGTTGGACAGAAGCACGTGCTTTCCTGGCGCACGATAAACAGTTGACTAGGTTAATACAGCATATTAGAAGGATCTCATTTGAATTCTTAAATGCAATTCCACAATTCTACAGTTTAAAATACCGTGTGAAAAGAAGAAATTTTGTAGGTCAATTCCGAACACAGCGTTCAGACCTTTAATTTTTAACTACAATTAATTAGTTCGTACCTCACTTAGGTACAAGCTATCAGCCATGTGCATGGAGTATTTTAAACCCAACGATAGTGTGATGGCAGCTTCCGGGAGAAAAGTCCATTCGTTTTTCACTTTCGAAATTCAATACGAATCTAACTTTGCTGCAACGCAAGCACAGTGATATATGCAAGAAGTCGTCATCAGAAGCCACCCTGTCCCATGTGAGAATAAATAAATTTTTCAAAGGCACAGAAGACAAACACCATTCATAGTACGGAATGTATCTGGGTCTGGTTCCAAATTTTGTTCTGAAATAATAGCTCAGAAAAAGACAGGACAAAGAATATTATACTCACTACTGGACTTTACAATCGTATATAATAAAGATGCCCACTAATGAACAACCTACAGCATCAACACAAGAAAGTGCACCCAAAAATGCATGTAATCAAATAACCCAAAGAGGCAATTAAAAAAGAAAAAAAGAAAAAAAGAAAAAGAAAAAGAAAAATAAACAAGGAAAAGGAAATCATCTTAAAAAAATAATAATAATAATGAAAAAATAAAAAATAAATAAAATTGGCATGAAACAAACCCTACAACCAACCATTGTGACAAATAAATAAGTTTAATACAAAGGAGGTGTTTGGTAAAACTTAATACTTATTACTTTATAATTTAAGTTATTAACTTAAAATTTATCACTTAATTCTTACTTTTAAGTATTAAGGTTGTTTGATAAAATTAACTTAAAACTTATTTTAAATCATCAAATTAATATATTTATCCTAATAAGTTAGAACTAAGGCAAAAGAGATTGAATAATAGTAGAAGTCGTGGAATAGTAAAGGAAATCGTAGGGGTGATTAGGGTAAGTGGAAGTAAAAATGTGAAATGAAGATGTGAACTTAAGAATAAATTAATTATTTATACTTATTAATTAAAGTTATTTTTTACTTTAAATCATACCATTAAGTTATTTTATCAAACACACTTAATTTACTTAATGATTTAAATTAAATTATTAACTCACTTTAATGTATTAAGTTGGTTTACCAAACACTCCAAAAATATGGATAACTATGACTATGATGAGTTTTGCTTGTCTAGGTCAGTGTTGGTCTACGTCTACCTATCCATTTTTTGTCTAAAAATATCCAAAATATAGAAAATTAGTTGAATATTAATATTGATCAAAGAACCTGTTAAAGAAAAAAATAATTGGACCATAAAAATGAGGACTACTTATTCAATCCTCTTATAGGCAGTTTTTTCAACTAAGGCCTGAACTTTCAATTGTTAAAAGAGCAAATTAAATTTTAAAAAGTTAAAATTTTTGAGTTCTCCTTGCTCTTGATTCATGGATTCACAATGAGTGGGATCTAACAAATTTGGAAGTGTCCCAAATTCTTAATTGGTAAAAGTTCTTTTTTATATAGAATATTTCCTAAGTTGATATATTATGTTGTACATTTGTTTTGGGTAACCTTGTCTAATGAAAGAGAAATACAAAAATGGTTGTTACTCAATCATGAGTGAGTTGATCTGACATTATTGTACCCTTTTATGTAAATTTTGGAGTTAACCCATACTTCTTATCATTTTCTTCATTGTATTTCTCTAACAACATCTTTTTATAGGCTAAATTGAAAAATCTTTTGGTTTTTATAAACTATGAAATCTTAGGAAATCTACAAAGCCCCTCACATGCATATATTGTATTGTCTAGAAAGAAAATAAATATGTATATATTATTGGTAAAAAAGCAAAATCATAAATGTATAACACACAAAAATTATTACTAATTCATTTTCATAAATGAAATATGTTGATTAGGAATGAGTACAATTCATAGCTCTCTTATCCAATATTACAAATAATTCTAAAGGATAGAATATATATTCAAATTGCATTCCTCGAGCATAAACTCATGCCCTTTTCCTTTATTTGGACCTACACGAAACAAACTTCAATATTGTAAGTATCTTATAAATGACTAAAATGTTATAAGAATAATTTTTTGTAATCTCATTTTTTCAAAACTTAATTATGAAAATTATTTTGGATTTATGTCTTTTTATAGTAATTAACTATAAGACAACAAACTTTTAATAGCAAAACCAAAAAAGGAAAAGAAAAGAAATCAACTCAATCATTTTATGGAATTTCAATGAATTTTATTTTCAAGAACATGTTTAATTTCTAGAATTAGGTAAATGGTTTGCTTTTCAATTAATATTCATGAATACATACATACATATATATATATATATATATATATATGCACATAGCTCCCACCTAAAACATAAAGAGACTTAAAAAAAATTAATAATTTCATCAACTAAAAGGTTGATTTTAAAGGCAAAATTGAGAAAGTATGTTTAAAAAAAAATTATGCTCTTAAAATATTGTTTATACTGATTGAATATTATATTTAAATTAAAAATAGGAGGAGAGAGAGGGAATATGTTTATACCATAACCCACATTGTTGCATATGTAATTTGCAAAGGCATTTGTACAATCAATGGTGGTGTTCATGATTGATGTGTTTATAATGGTTCAAACATTGCTTTAGACACACATAAATAAATCTGCTATTTGCACATTCACGCACACATTTATTTTGACATTCCACGACTTCAACAAATATCATCACCATTATCGCCATTAATACTAGAACTCTCATGGTTGTCATTAATTCTCTTTTAAGAATTTTTGTCCAATGCCTCAAAGTTTGAATAATCCCTGGTATTTATATATGTAAAGAGTTGAAACAAACCTTGAATCTTGTATTTATAGGCCAGATGATATAAAACAATTTATATTAGTAATGAGTCCACATCATCTCTTGGTAGAAGGCTATTAGTTTCAATTTTTACTATTTAAGGTGCATGACATCAAACATTTAATATTTTACTTAGAGAATTTAATCAATCCATGTATGTAAATGATGATGACATCAAATTGACTCAAATACTAGGGCATGTGATAGAATACGTATCCTTTTTCGCTTGTATTTTGTATGTTTATTTGATTTTAATTATAATTAGAAATCTCCTATAATCATTTGATATAAGTTCTCCCATTTTAAAGTTCTTTTCTAATATTTACATTTGAAAATGTATGCTAGTTATTTAACATTTCCTAACATGCATATTTTAAAATAATCTTTTTCTTTCCATGTAATAATAAAATGATTTTTTTAATTAAAAAAATAGTTTTAAATTACACTAAAAAGTTGTAGCTTTAATTCAAATTCAAAAACTAAAATATGAAACTATGTTCGTTTTTTCTCTTTAGATTCAAACATAAGCCATTTTTTATAATATGATTTCAAATGTAGGTTTTTTGTTTTTAAAGAGTCAAAGACATTTTATGTTATCTAATCATTGGTTGTTTTATCTCACATATTGGGTGTTAAAAATATTTTCTTGCATTGGGATTTGGAAAAAGAAGCACTTGTGTATGTTATTTCTGGACTAATTTTTATGCCGTTGAGGGGGCTTGAACCCCAACCAAAATATTCAACACCCAACTAGGCCAACCACTAGACTAAGTTTATATTTGCTATAAATACTACACCAAACATATATATACTAAAACTCATCATATAAATATAATATTAAAATAATATTTTAATGAATAAATTAATTATTTTATTTTATAATTAAATAATTTTTTTTTATTTTATTGATTACCAAAAATATAAAAATTATCATGATAATTTTCTTCATAGTATTTTTAATATCATTAATATATTAATTAAATATTAAAAATTATACATATATTAACTGGATTATAATTTTAATATTAAATATATTTTTGAATTAGATATATTATAATCAAATATCACAACATTATTATCAAATAATATTTGATATAATTTAATAATAAATGTACACTTAAGAAATTTATATTTTTTATTGACCCATACAATATTATTATGAAATATGATAAATTATATATATCAATTTCTTAAACAAAATAACTTTAAAATATTTATTATACTTCTAATTTCATTTTTAAGAGTTTTTTGATCCACCAATATTTTGTGTCAAAATATCTACCGATATATCCGTAAAATCGAAGTATCGATATATTCATAATTACCAATATTTTTATCCTTGAACTCAAATAGTCAAAGTTGAGCTTTATAAGCAGAACTTCATTTTTATGGATCATAGATTTCAAAGAAGTACTGTAATTTATTTATCTTTATTTGTTAGTGTTGGAGTTGATTTGAGTGCTCAAGTGAGTTAACCTAACCCAACCCAATAAATAAAAGTGGGGGAAGTAGTTTTTGAAAGTATTAAAATTGTCATGAAATATAGAAATATAAAAAAAATGTATATTTTATTTATCTCTATGAGAAGACAACTCTCCTTATGAGAAGACATCTCTTAAGCAAAAAGAAAAAGAACATAGAGTGGTTCCTATTTGAAGTTTTTTATATTTTCTTTGTGAAAATGAAAGTCAAGGCACTTGTGCTATGGAAATAGAGTGGTTCATGTATTCTTTGTTCCATTCACAACTTGAGACAAGAAAATTAGTAAGTAAAACAACCAATATTGGAGATTCTTAGGCATCTAAAAAAGTAACCCAGAAGCATTATTTTCCGCCCTTAGTATCAAAACCCTATTTAAGTTGTTTTTTGTCATTTGTTTTGTTTATTTTCAATTTAAGAAAAAGAATGGAATTTCTAAAAGAAAAAAAAAATGGTTGTGGTTCTAGAAAAACACAATTCTTGAATTCTAGAAAAAAAATAGAGTTCTTAAAAAAATAAAATAAAATAAAATAAATAATTTTCAAGCTTTATTTCCAAAAAAAACATAGTTTTTGGGGAAAAAATGAAGTTCCTACGAAAAAGAAAATTTCAAAGAAAAAAAAAAGGACAAGAGTCTACTTCAAGTGGAACATTTTTTTGTTATAGTTCTAGAAAAACGTGATTTCCAATCAAAATAATAATAATAATACAACAAAAGTTAAATATGTCTCAATCTATTTATTAATCTCTAGGATGAGCCAGCTTTGTTGGTTAGAATCCCTCCCATGCTCATATGAGACCCAAGTTCATCATACTCAAATTATGTTAATTTGTTCAAAATATAATTAGGCTTTAAAAATAGGTTTAAATTAAATAACAAAAAAAGGAATATAAGAGGGTCTTTATAATTAAAATTTTTATTTGTTCAAATGTTTATATAAAATATGACTCATTATAAAATAATAATAAGTAAAATAACAAGGAAGGGAGGAAGGAGGGATTGCTCACGGAGGGGCTTGTCTCATACCGTTAGGTGGAAAGCCTTGTACTCTACCAACTAAGCTAGATTTATGTTTCTTCTAAAAAATATGGTTATTGAAATGAACATATAGAGTTATAGAAGACACTCTATATAATCTAGATATTGTTCCTTTTAGTTTCAAGGGACAAGATTTTTTTTTTTTTTTTTTTTTTTCTATATGTTACTTTTTAATACTTTTTACATAAAATTTAAGCATTTGATATGCAAGAGATGACTTGAATATTTATCTTTTGATAAATTAACATGTCTTTTATTGACATGCATGTCTTCAGTTCTTTTATATATGTTATTGATACATGCTAGTTGTACAATATTATTTCATGGAATAAGGTTTTTAGGTTAAAAAAGAAATTAAAATAATTTTTGGCCTAGAATTAAAAATACTTGCATAGATTATTTCTAATTTGTAATAATTAAAATTGTATATAAGAGTTGATTACAAATGAACATAGTTAACTTTCATTTTTATTGCAATTTAAGGTTTTACATATTAGAAGATAATTAGAGCAAGTACTAATATCCATAGAAGTACCAATTAATAAGATTGTGCAATATCTCTATGTAATTGCATATGTTGACTGCAATTAAATACATTAGAACATAACTAAACAAGGTTGAGAAATTGAATGGTGATAATTATGAGATTTGGCCCCTGACTACGAGCGAGTTGATTTGACATTATTTTACTCTTTTAAGTAAATTTGGGGTTCATCCATAATTCTTACAATTTTCTTTAGTGCATTTCTCTAATAAAAATATTTTTATTACATCTTTTTATAGGCTAAATTGACAAAAATTTTGGTTTGTATAAACTATGAAAACTTGAGAAATCTTTAAAACCCATCACATATTTAGAAAGAAAATAAAACTTATTGTTTGATATGTGTGTATATATTGGTTAAAATGCAAAATCACAAATGTAAACAACACAAAAATTATTACTAATTCATTTTCACAAATGAAATTTGTTGATTAGGAATTAATTAGTGCAACTCATAGCTCTCTTATTCAATATTACAAATAACTCAAGGAGAACAAATATATATTAAAATTGCATTCCTCAAGCATAAATTCATGTCCTTCTCCTTTATTGGTACCTGCATGAAACATACATCAGTGTTGTAAGAATCTTATAATCTATTAAAAATTATAAGAATAGTTTTATGTAATCTCATTTTTTTCAAAACATAATTATGAAAATTATTTTGACATTATCTTTTTATAGAAATCAACTTGAAGACAACAAAACTTTTGATAAAAAAATAAATAAAATCAACTCAATCATTTTATAAAATTTCCATGATTTTTTATTTTCAAGAACATGTTTGATTTCCAAAATTAGGTTAATGGTATGCTTTTTAATTAATACTCATAAATATGTATGCACATAAGTCCCACCTAAATCATAAAGAGACTTTTTTTTCAAAAAAAAAAAAATTAATCAAAGAAAAGGTTGATTTCAAAAGTAAAATTGAGAAATTATGTTTTTTTAAAAATTTATATTTTTAAAATATTGTTTCTATAAACAAGGACTAAATATTTAAACCTAAAGAAAGAGGAGAGTGAGAGGCAATGTGTGCATACCAACACCCACAATGCTGCATATGTAATTTGGAAAGGCATTCGTAGAATCAATGGTGGTAATCATGAACAATGCGTCTACAATGGCTCAAACATTGTTTTAGACACGCATAAATTAGTTTGCTATCTGCGCACTCTTCTGCACATTCATGCACACATTCGTTTCGACATTCCGCTACTGCAGCAAACAACATCACCACTATTGCCATTAATACTAGAACTCTCATGGTTTCCATTAAAACTTTTTAACTATCTTTTTTCAATGCCTCATTGTTTTAATAATCCCTAGTATTTATACCTATAAACAGTTGAAACAAACCCTTGAATCTTGTATTTACAGGCTAAAAACTGTTCAAACAAACTCATTATTTATAGGCTTTATACCATGATTCAATTTAGATTAGTAATGAGTCAGCATCATCTCTTGGTAAAAGGTTGTTAGTTTCAATTTTTACTATTTAAGTTGCATGGGTTCAAAATTTTATATTTTACTTTGAGAATGTAATCAACCCATGCATTTATATGATGGTGACAATAACTTACTCAAGCACTAGGGCATGTGATAGAATACATTTCCTTTTTCGTTTGTATTTTGTTCTTTTATTTTATTCCAACTATGATCAAAACTCTCCTATAATCATTTGGAATGAGTTCTATTTTTAAGTCCTTGTCTAATATGCACCTTTCAAAATGCATGCTAGCTATATAACTTTTACTAACATGCACAATTAAAAATAATCTTTTTCTTTCCATTTAACAATAAATTGATTTAAAAAAAATTCAAATACTTTCAAAGCATATTAAAAAGTTGTAGCTTTAATTAAATTGGAAAAACTAAATTATGGAACTATTTATTTTTTTCTTTTTGAATTCAAACATAAGCCACATTTTTATAATATAGTTTCATAGGTATTTTTTTTTTTTTTTTTTTTGTTTTTAAAGAGTCAAAAGGTAATTATGGAACATAAAATAACTATTTTGACAACTATTTAGATCGAGATCCAATGTACATACAAACATATATAAATATAGACACACGCACTTATACAAATACATATATATATATATATATATATATATATATATATATATATATGTATGTATACATACACACACACAAACAAATACATACATATATTTATACATACACACATAGATGAAACATTGTACAAAATAAATTTTATAAAAACACCATAGTATGGTTTAAAATCTTAGAAGTAGGTCATAAAAAACATTTACTTCAATTTCAAAAATGAATATATTTTATGTTATCTAATCATTAGTTGTTTTATTTCATATATTGAGTGTTAAAAATATTTTATTGCATGAAGATTAGAAAGAAAAAGTACTTATGTGTGTTCTACTAAGGTATCCTCAAGAATCTTTAAAGTTCTTTTTTCCAAATTAAGTAATTTATTTATGGACTAAAGCAATCAAAGTTGAGCTTCATATGCAAAACTATGTGTTTAAGAATCATATGTTTGAAAGATGCATAATTGATATATCAGTACTTGTTAAAAACTAGTTCTAACTAAAGTATTATTGTTGTTTTGGTCTATGTTGATGATATTGTTATTATAAAAGATGATAAAAATAAAGATATATTGCTCAACTCAAATATCTTCTCAACAAGTATTTGGATATTCTTGATGTAATGAGTCTTAGGTTTGATTATGGATCCAAATGGTGAACCCAACAACTTTCTCATGAAACTTAATGGTGACTATATAAATGAAAAAAAAGAAAGAAAAAAAAAAAATCTGCAATAATGGAGATAAGGAGATGTAAAATAAGAGAATAACAAAGGAGATAAGGCATGAGTACCCAAAAGGGGATGAATGATCCTAGCTACTAAGGATGTCATATCTTCCTTTTAATAAGTTACTTGTCGATTATTATTACTTAAGCCCTAATTTGATAGCTTGGAATAATGGTTAGGAGGATACTAGGTGCTCTCATCTCATTGGCTGATCAGAGCATGTGATATGCACTTGTTAACGGATAACAAGGAATTGTTTTAGAATGATTTGATGACTCCTACAATGGTATACATAGAGGATGGTTGCTATCTCTTAGTTTTCGCTTGTATGCAATAGAATACATTTCCTTTTTCGCTTGTATTTTGTATTTGTATTTGATTCTAATTATGATTAGAAATCTCCTATAATCATTTGATATTAGTTATCCCATCTTAAGTCCTTTTCTAATATGTACATTTGAAAATATATGCTAGTTATTTAACTTTTTCTAACATGCACATTTTAAACAATCTTTTTCTTTCCATATAACAATAAAATGATTTTTTTTAATAGTAAAAAACAGTTTCAAACTACGCTAAAAGTTGTGGCTTTAATTCAAATTAAAAAACTACATTATGAAACTATGTTCTTTTTTTTTTTTTTTTTTTTGCTTTTTAGATTCAAACATAAGCCACTTTTTATAATATGGTTTCAAATGTAGTTTTTTTTTTTTTTTTTTAATAGTCAAATATATTTCATGTTATCTAATCATTGGTTGTTTTATTTCATATATTGGGTGTTAAAAATATTTTCTTGCACAAAGATTTGGAAAAAGAAGCACTTTTGCATGTTCTACTAAGGCATCCTCAAGAATCTTTAAAAGTTTTCATAATTAATTTATTTATTTTTGGACTCAAGTAGCCGAAGTTGAGCTTTATATGCAGAACCTTATTTTTATGAATCATAGGCTTCAAAGAAGCGTAATTTATTTATCTTTAATTATTTGTGAATGTTGGAGTTGGGCTTAGGTGGCCAAGTGGGCTAACTTGACCAACCCCATAAATAAAAGTGGGGGAAGGAGTTCCTAGGAATTTTAATACTACCCAAAAACTACCATGAAATATAAAAATATAAAAATGTATATTTTATTTCTCTCTCTGTGAGAAGTCAAGTCTCGCTATGAGAAGGCATCTCTTAGGAAAAACAGAGAAAGACTACAATTCTAATTTCACTCTTTTTTTTTCTGAGAAAATCTAAAATAACAACAAAAGTCCTTCCTAGTTGAAGCTTTTTTATTTTTCTCCATGAAAAGTTTGAGGAAAAAATGATTGTCTCCTAATGAATTCTTACATCTCCAAATAGTTAAACGCCATATTTCCTAATTTATTTTACAACGAAAGTTATTACTTTACACCATAAAAAATTTTGTTGAAGAATATATTTGGCCACAATTTTTTTTTTTTTTTTTTTTTATCATAAAAGAATTTTCCTAACAAATTTGAATGTTTTGTCTCCTACTATGTAGGATGACATATCTATAGGGACAATTTTTAAGACGAAGTTTTTGGTCCTTTAAAGATATTTTGCCACAAAATTAATAGTTTTGAAGATGAAATAGTTTGTCTTTAATGCTATAATTTCTTGTAATGAATTTTTTTAAGGTCATCTAGATTGACGTTCATGACTAAAGGATCATTTTGTTAGGATTAAAACACCCTAATTCTATTTTTTGAAAGCGACAATAAATGAATATGAAAAATTAAAGCACAATAACATAGGAGATTTATAGTGATTCACTCTCAATGTGAGAGCTACGTCCAGTTGCATCCACTATAGATTTTCACTATAATGAAATGAAATTTACAAGAGAATCACAAACATTTCACCCTTTAGGTTTTTCTCTCTATATTTTTTTTTCCTGTCTCTTTTAATTGTATCAATCTCTCCTAGTCTACTACCCTAAACATAAAAAAAATTAGGGTAACCAAATTACATGTGTAAAATCTTCAAAATACCCTAAATTAAAATGCCCTTATAAAATTTCATCAATCCGCATGCAATCCACGTGCAACCCATGTGTTGTCTCTATGTAGGGTCAATTCATGTCAAGGCAAACACTACCAGGATAATAATTAGGCTCCACACATCTTAACACATTTTAGTGGTAATTCCATAAAATTATTGGTCTTTTTGGACTCCTTAAACAGGCAAGCAAAGATAGTAAGAGAGAGGGAGCGACCTTATAGAACTACACAAACATCCTAGTTGCCAAAGGCCTTACCATATTGGTGAGGATATTATTTACTCTTAGAAGTAGCAAAAATTCAGTTGAGCAAGAGATATGAGGCAGGGGAAGCTTCTTGACCTGTTAAAATGTAGAACTCCTGCACCCAATTCCTAGAGAAACAGTGAATCCTTCTCTTCATTGTGAGCAGAAGTGCACAGCCAAGTCACAAGAATTTTCTTTAATTCTTCATAAATTTGATTTTGTTATTAAAATTGGGACTGACAGTTTTCCCCAGGAATTTTCATTGGATGTACTGATCTCTCAAAATTAGGTTAGTAAGTAGTAGAAATTGATGGAATGTCCAAACAGGAAAAATGCCAAGAAATGTAGAAGGAAAAACATGAAAAATGAATGAATAAAACCCAAGTGATATAAAAGTCTGCACGGCAGTGCCTATGAAGGAATATAGTAACCATACACAGTGTAATAAGTTTGAGCAGTGGTGAGTAACAAAAGGGCAATGGCCGCAAGAAGTGAGAAAAATGTCCATGGATAACTGAAATAGTCATGTTTGAAGTTTGTAAACCAAACACGCCATTTGCTAGCATAGTATGTCTTGCAGTAGTTATTAACTCTCTTTATTGGTTGAGACAAGTAGCACTCATCCAAATCATAGACAACCTCACGACCGAGCTTATTGAAAAGATCGGCTACATCCTGATCACTTCCCAAAACATGATTGATGATTCCATTTTTGTGAAGAATCCTGACATCGGCTGAAGAATTGATTAAGCTGTCAAAGAACATTAAGTAATTGGTGAAAAAAGGTTTAGTGTCTTCACACTGCTCATAGGCCACAAAATTTAGGAAGAGAACAGCAGTGTTATCATCAATGTACAGAGAAGGGATTTTCAACACCCCAGCTTGAAAATTTATGTCTAGCAAATCACAGTACTCTCTCTTTTTCAGCTTAACTCCTGCCTCCTCAAGCTCTGTTACACTATGAATTAGCTGTCTCTCTTGAACAAGGGGAGCGTTTACAGAGATTTTCAGTTTCTCACATCCAGATGTAATATCTTGGTTGACAGATGAAAGGAAGGTTGAACGAAACACCTCAAGCATATGATCAAATTCACCTTCAGGGTTCAGATTCCCTTTAATATTTTTCCTTGGCATTAAGGGATCAAAGAATGTGAGTATAAGATCAATCAGTGTTGGATCCTCAGCCAAGCTAATTAGCTCAAATAGCTTTTTAAGAACAAAGAAAGGCAGCTGATTCTCGAGCTTCAATAAGTCACGCTGAAGTGTCCGCAGCATCCAGCGGATGGTGAAGATGGGGTCATCTACATTTTTCTGTAGGATAGGGCATACAATAGGGAATAGATATTAGTATCCTGCCACTCTGCATTCAAAGCTAGAACTAAATCAGATATATCAAATTAATTTTCAACTCTTTGGAGTTCTCCCTCATGGACAAAGCTAAGATCGATGAAAAGCCACACTCATAAGAATCAAAAGATGTAAAAGTTCTATTTTCTTATTCTATTTTCATTGCTCCAAATTAAAGACTAGAGCTGCCAAATAATTCTATTATGAACTAAGCCTGCTCCTGCAAAGCCAAAACCTCTAGCAATTTTAAATTGGAGTTTCCACAGAGGATTACTGAATTTTTCATATTGCTTCATTCAAGCAGTCTGGATATATAGAAGTATACAAGAAGATGAAACTGTGTGTTCTTTTATACATGGATTCATATGTAGGTAAATGCATAGATTCTGAAATTTTTTATGTTCAATCGTAAACATGAATTTGACTTGGTATTCTTATGACCCTAAGGAAAACTTCAATCTATCAAATGAAATAGTTATTCAAATTCATCCTTGATATACCAATTGTCTATACCTAGTTGCAATCTGATTCCATTCATTCATTTTCCAGATAAGCCCTATTCTCTTGTAAGCAAGGTGGCTTTCTCATGGACCAAGAAAAAGGTTAGTTTGGCCCCAGTTCTATGGGCAAAGGCTCACTTTAATGCTACTGCCTGCCAGGTATTTGATCAGACCATCTCATTCCTACCCTCAAAGGAATGATAGATAATTTGGGTCCTGGACTGGAAATTAAAATGTTTTTAATTGATTAGAAAATGTATTCATAAACATGAACGTAGTCAAATAATCCATCCAATTCCTTGTGGAGAAGCAAGCTGGGTCAACCATCTTGGCTTCCAACGAACAAGTAGTTTTCTTGCCTGGAATTTTTAGCAAGCTTTCTCTGTCTTCCAGAATGACAAAGATGAGAGGAAAACTCAATCTTAAACCAATACAATCAATAGTGTGCTGATATTTAAACATACCTCCCTTTCAAACCTGTACTAAAGGCGCAATAGTTCAAGCACAAAGCAACCATCGATGACCATCATTTGAACAAAATCATTGCTGTCAATATCAAAAGCTCCTGCGTAGCACTGCCTTGTCTTCTTCTCCAACTCCGTCATGGCTCCTTCAAGATCCTCCAAGAGAATAGCCTGATGAACTTGTGGCACCAATTCTTCTGCCTGTTCTGCATTTTCAGGGGTCCTGGATCCTAAAAGGCGTAAAAGATACCTCATCTTGTGTTCTTCCATGAACCTTAGCCCTGGGTCCCCATAATGTAAGGGACCAATGGATATAATTTTTGGGGCAAAAGCATTTTTATGAACTTCTCTTATGTTCATTGGAACTCGATAGATTGTCAACCATTTTCCGCAGTCATACTGAGGCCCTTCTTTACAACGCTTATTGATGTTGATCACCCATTCTGGAGATTGGCCTTCAATTTGCTTTTGATTTGCTCTTGCTCTTTTTACATTCATTGTGCTTCTCTTACCTTTGGTTGCTCTCACCATCGGAGTAGGATATCAAACAACCTTACTGTTCCAAACTCAGACCTATTTCTCTTCTTCTAGGCAATGAAATGTGTCAACTAATAAAATGATCAGTCTGTGAAGGGATAAAGAGGAGGAATATGCCAACAATTTTGAAAGAAACAATGAATAGAAAGCATATTTTATCAATTTCCATAATAATAATAATAATAAAACTCTGTTGAAAGAAAAATGAAACAAATATTTGCCGTGAATACACTAAAATAATCTGGGAGAAGGAATCTTGCAGCTGGGAAAGTGGCCTCCAACCTAACCTAAAGTTATATATTATTTGATCTGGATGTTTCTAAATATTTCACAGTAGGATCAAGACCTGCAAGATAAGTCAAATAAAATAATGATCTCTGCCTCCTTGGCCTGCAAGATAAGTTCCCACTTCAACTTCTCTATAAAATTGGCTCTGTTGCAATTTAGAGATATTCTTTAGGTTATGTTCAGTTTCAGGAAATTATCATTTTTCTTAGGCTATGTTTGGTTCCCGAAATTATCATGTTTGGTTTAACTATGAAAAAAGAAAATGAAATGTGATTAAATTTATTAAAAATTTATACATTTTCAAATTATTTAATATTCACATAGAAGAGAAAAAGATATTTTATAACTTTGAAATAACATATAAAAATAATTTATTGATTTTAAATTTAGTATTTATTTTTCTTTTCTCTCCCATTTTTTCTCAAATTTTCTAGAAATCAAACATAACCTTAGTGTCTTGATTAGCTTGTATGAACCAAAGAGTCTCTTTAACGTGAGTTAAAATTTTATAATATCAAATTTAGGTCATCAAGCTTTGTCTACTTCTCTAGCATGCAGTTGACAATGTATAGTCACACTAATTCATTAACTCATTAATTAATTTCATACAAGCCACCAATCTAAAACCTTTTTGTTCTCATTTGCTTCCAAGTCATTTGAAATAATAAATTTCCACCATTAGGCATTTCAAAGGGAAATCTGCTATGAACCTAGGGGGTGTTTGGTACGTCAGAATAGGGAATGGAAATGAATATTTTGTTTCCATTCCTATTTCTTAGTAGATAGAAATGAATTTGATGATTTCATTTTTAGCATTTGGATGAACTTAGGAATGCAAGATTGGAATGTTTATTTGTTTCCATTCCAATGTTTGAAAATAATAGGAATAGAAATGAAAAAGTAATAAATTTATAATAATATCCTTACATATAATTTAAAATAATTTTTTATTTTTTAAAAATAAATTTTGAGAGTTTTTTTGTTATTAAATAATAAGACTAAAAAAATATATATACTCAATAAATAAAAAATAACCATAAAAAATCATATAACCCTAATGTACAAATATTCAATTATTATTTTTATTAAAAATTTGAATAATTTGTCATGCTTAATTAGTTATAAAATTATATTTTACCAAAAAAAAAAAGAAAGAAAAAAAATATTTATTATAATATTTAAATTCTCAAAGCTAGCAAATGTTTTTCCTATTTCCAAAAGAGGAAATAAAAGAATTCAAATTTCATTCTAATTTTCAACAAGTATCATATCTGATAAAAACCATAACCTTAAAAAATTTTAAATATTTGTTTTTTTTTTTTTTTTATAATCAAAATTTCAACAATCAAAATGAACATCCAAAACCCTAGAAATTAGAAATTGAATGATTCAGTTTGGGAGAATCACTTGTTGCAGAGAAGTGGATGATGAGTGGGTCTCTAGCTTTGCAAAGAAGATAAGAAGTGGATAATGAATGGATCTCTAGCTTTGCAAAGAAGATAAGCATTGGGTTTGAAAAATAAGATAAAATGGTAAAATGGTAAATTTAGGTTATTTTATATTATCAAATGGTTTAATGAATCAGAATACCACCTACTTTTGATGAATTCAAATTCGACTTATAAGTTGAATTTGATTACTACCTGAATAATTTTTTATTCCATTTCTACTTTATTAACATTTATCCAAACATAAGAATAAGGGAAAAAAGGAATGAGATGTTTATTCTCACTTCCTATTTCCGTGTACCAAACACCCCCCTAATGCATATGATGCATCAATGTTTGCTCAAGGCCCGTGACATGTCTACGTGTTCTTGAGTACCATCCCTTGGTCAGTTTTCAACTAGTTCATTTGGATGTAACAACGTATAATACAAACATATATATTAAGGGATAGTGCCCCTGCAAAAATAGTTCTTAAGATCTACAGAAAATAGTATGAATATCCATATTCGATGCCATTGAAGATTCCCATCTAGCTTTAATATTTACAACTAATAGTATACATATCCGTATTCAATGTAGTTGAAGATTCCCATCAAGCTTCGAAAAAATGAACTAAATGGCGAGCACTATGGAAAGATGGCTACACTCCTATGTTTAGATTTCTCAAAAACCCATTAAAATTTTATTTAAATAAAAACAATCAGTTATTTACATAATCAATATTTTAATTTTCCCTTTTCCTTATTAGTTTTATTTGTTTACAAGATAATTTGAATGAAGTATCATCCTCTATATAATCTCACATTAATTACTATGTTGATATGATATAAAAATATTAATAATTTGGCACTTTGAAAACCTTAAATATATACATATATATATATACACACATATATATATAAAGATAGAAAATTGAAAATTGACATAGTGCTTCACCTTTTTTTTCTTTTATGCTATGTTGGGTTTCTAAAAATTTTATGGGAAAATGCGAAGAAAATAAAATAGAAAAGAAAAGTAAAAGAAAAGAAAAAGTGAAGGAAAATAAAATATATATATATGTTTAAATTTAATAAATTATTTTGATAGGTTTCTTCAAACTCTTTTTACTTATTTCTTTCTATTATAACAAGATTAAATAACTTAAAAATATATAAATTTCAAATTAATTTTAATTATATTTGACTTTTTTTTCTATGGTGAAATCAAACATAAGAAAACCATTTTCCTTGATTTTATTTTCTTTCCCTAGCATTTTTTGGGAACCAAATAAATTCTTAATATTTGCTTTTATAAAATCATCCTCAACCAAATAATCCTTAATTAATTAGTATAAAATTATTATACTAATTAATGAATCCTATGCATTAAGTCTTGCTTGATTTGGAATCTATTTTTTAAGGGAAAAAAAAAAAGGAAAAAGTGTGGTTCTATGCAAAAGAGAATAATTAATAGAGTAATTATGAACTAATTTGTTCATAAATTTCTAGTATGAATTAATTGGATCACTATTTAAGTTAAATTATAAGACTCATTAATAAATCAAATGTATTAAGTCTTGTTTGATTTAGAGTATATTTACCTAATGAAAAAATTGTAAAAATATGATTATATGCAAAAAAAATAAACTAAGAAAGTCATTCAAAATGAATTTAGGCCTATGCATTCTAATGTTACTAGGTTTTATGACTTTTTAAATTTAATTAAATATGTTTTTGAGTTTTAAATTATTTTTAAAAATAAATAAATTTTGTCAACCACCATTTAATTTAAAATTTATTTGCCTAATTAAAAATTTTATACAAGTTAATGGAAACCCAAAAAAACGTATAATTTAAAGGACTATCATATTTGAAGATTTTCAATACTAATAAAAGAGGATGAAATAAAAAAAAATTTTACTTTTATTTTTTAAAACAGGTGAAAACAACTTTTACTTATTCTTTAAAAATTATATATTTTATATTTCACTTTGTTTTTAAAAATCGTTTTAGAAAACTGATATCAATGACGCAGGGCAAACAAGCTCAAAGTTTTCCTGTGATGTCCAAAGTTTTTCTATGGTCATGCAAGATCATTTCTCCGAAAAACAAGGCACTGCTGAAACAAGTTTCGCATCTTAAGACCAGTTCCGGTTGTCTGGTAAGGTGTGATTGTTGTGATATTTCTTTTAGTCCCCTTTGATTTTAGAACAGTCAATCTCTAACTTGAGCCATACATATGGTTAGATGAACTTTGAAGCATAGAAATAATGTACACCATGCTCACCTGGAGCGCTGTGATTGGTTTTGACAGGATATGCACAGTGAAAACATTAATACCAATATGAACAAGAGAGTGATCTGCAATGTTGCAAGTTGCAATACATATGCAATATAAGATTCAGCAATCTTCTAGATGGACGTAGGAAAATTCAAGACAGAAGCCTAATTGACAGGAACAATTGAAAATTCAGCAGTCAGCTATCAACAACGAGGAAGTAGGAAGCTTTTAACCCCAATTGCTTGACTAATAAATTGGGGTTGAGGTCTCTTCACAAAAACAAGCAAGGTCGTCGCCGGTTAAAGAGACAAAATTGTGATTAAGAACTTGACAGAGAGGACCAGATCATGGCAGAAATAGCAGTTGCAGCATCACTTGGTGTTGCGCAGATCTTCCTCAGTCAAAGAAACCCAAAGCCGAAGCCAAATATCGTCATTATCAAAGGAGATTTGGAAACCATGCGAGCCTACCTCAAGGACACCGAGCAACGAGAACAAGACACTCAAGGTGCAAAAGATCGAAGAAACAGAGTACGGGAGATAGCATACGAGATTGAAGATGCTCTTGAAGAGTTCATGGTTGATGTGCCCGAACACTTCCATGAGCATAGAATCTCCATAGTTCTTCATAACATTGTCCACAAGGTCATGGACCGGAAAGCACTCCATAGATTATCCTCCCGTATAGATGCTATTCAAGCCAAGATCAATGCTGTCAAAGAGTTAGATTCATTTTGCACATCTTCCTCTGGAGTAGCCTCAAGTTCCCGTGCTGAAGGAGTCCTTGACCCGGCTTATCCTATCCTCAACAATGATGAGCTCGTGGGCATGGGAGAGGCGTACAACTGATCTTTTTGATCTTCTTATCAAGGAAGAATCAAGGCGTCTGGTGATTTCAGTAGTTGGACCCAATGGCTCTGGTAAGACCACTGTGATAAAAAAGGTTTGTGAGAGTGAAAGGGTGAAGGGCCATTTTGAATGTCATGCTTGGGTTCCTCATTCAACCTCCTCCAAAGACACCTGGGAGAAAATTTGCAAAGAAATGGGAGTACCAGTTCCCCCAGGAGCAAATATGGAACAGAATTTGGTCAGCTACTTGGAACGTAGAAGGTATCTCGTGGTTTTGGATGGAGTTTGGAAAGATGATTGGTGCAACAGCATTAAAAAATTACCCGACAATGGCAATGGCAGTAGAATAATCTTCTCCACATGTAGGCGTGATTTAGCTTCTGAATGTTCAGATGATATCTACAATCCAGATCTTTTAACAGGGAATGAGGCTTGGAAGCTCTTCTGTAAGAAGGCCTTCCGTGGCAGTGAATGTCCTGAGCACTTAAAAGAGATATCTGAAGATCTCTTGACCAGGTGTGGAGGACTGCCACTTGCAATAGTCGCCTTGGGCAGTCTATTATCAACTACAGGATCAACACCAGCAGAGTTCCGGAGAGTGAATGCCAGCCTAGGATCTAATATGGAAGGCAATTCCAAACTTGGGATTATTGGGAGCGTATTGCAGAAAAGATATTTCCATCTTTCTCATAATCTTAAAGTGCTGTTTCTTGCTCTTCTGCAAATTTCCTGAGGATTATTCTGTTACACGTGGAAGGCTGATTCTCTTGTCGATAGCTGAAGGATTTGTTGAGGAGAAAAGAGATAAAACACTGGAGGAGGTGGCAGATGCCTACCTCAATGAGCTCATCAATGGCTGCTTGGTTGAGGCAAACAAAAGAGATTTCCAAGGCGTAGTAAGATGTTGTCGAGTTAATAATCTTGTGCGAGAATGCCTTGTTTCCATATCTGAAAAAGAGAGCTTCTGTAAAGTTTTGACCACAGAAAACTTAGATCAATGTGATCACCTTAGCCATCGACGTATAGCAATCCATGATGCGTTCACCAATTCTTTGAAAAGCAAGGAATATGTCTCTCGTGTTCGCACCTTATTCATGTTTGGAAAAGAGAATTTTACTACTTCCGAATTTGGAAAAGCACTAGAGCGCTTCAAGTTTTTGAGAGTTTTGGAATTGAAAGATGCACCTTTGGAAACTTTTCCCTCAGAAGTTGTCAATCTCACCCTATTAAGGTATTTGAATCTGAGGAATACCAAGATAAATGAAGTTCCAGACTTAGTAAAAAGGCTCCAAAACCTAGAAACTTTGGACCTCAGACAAACTTTTGTTTCCGAGTTGCCCAAAACTATATGTAAAGTTCATAAACTTGTCCATCTTGCAGTGGATAAGATAAATGAAGATCAAGGCCGGGTAGGAGCAGGTGTGTTTTCAGGAATTAGGGTTTTAGCGTCCTTACAGAAGTTGTCACTGATCAAAGCAAACAAGAACCAGCGAATTGCCAAGGAATTGGGAAATTTGACTGCAATGAGGAAACTCGGGATCACAGAACTTGAAAGCAGGGATGGAAAGGATTTGTGTGCATCGATCCAGAAGATGAAGCATCTTTCCTGTTTGCATGTAACATCAAGAAGCAAGGTGGAAGTTCTTGATCTGGATTACATGTCTACCCCTCCAAGCCTGCTTCACAGACTATCTCTGGAAGGAAAATTGCGTGAAACTCCTTCATGGATTTCTGAACTTCATAGTCTGGTCAAGATGAGTCTAAAATCATCCAGACTAGATGGTGGTCTGATTGAGGCCCTTCAAGCTTTGCCTTGTCTCATGGAGCTCCAATTAGTTGATGCTTTCAATGGGAAAGAGTTGGAATTTAGGTGCAATTCGTTTCAGGAACTTAGGAAGTTAGAAGTCGAACAATCGGATCACCTGCACATGGTGCTAGTGCGTGAAGGAGCAATGCCTAATCTTCAAAAGCTTACTATGAGAAGATGTAAGAACTTGAAGTTGGTTCCCTTGGGACTTAATAATCTCACCAGGCTTGAGGAAATGCATCTGTATGAAATGTCAGAGGAGCTCATAACTGAACTTGACAACTTAAGGACAGGAGAATATCATTGGATGATTGATCATATTCAAGTCATCCATACTTCTTGCTCTCCTGTGAACAGAACATACCCACGTTTCCGAAATCTTTCATCGTTTGCCAGATATTGAAATTCAGCCATGCCACAGTCAGGCTGCATTCAGGGAAGGTTTCATTCTACTATCTAGACATGGCTCTCCATTTCTATTTATTTGTCTTCTTTAGGTGTTTGGATGCTGTTTCCTTTTATTTGGATTATATGTGTGTGTGTGTGTGTGTGTGTAATAGTGTAAAGAAAAAGAAAAAAATACGAAAAAAAAAAAGAACGTGCCTATCTTGCATTAATTAGTGAGAAAAGAAACAAAAAAAAAAGGGGGAATTTCAAGTTCCTAAGTCAAATATGGTCTATTTCATGTGAAATTCTATGAGGATATTCTATTTTACATAGGGAACATTGCTATGGAGTCTGATTTCAAAATTAATAGTTGGATTCTTGGTTTTTATTAGGGTGATTTATCTCAAAAATTTTATCTAATATATTTGAGAAGAAAAAATTATAGATATTATTGTTTTAAGATAGATTTGCTTATACTTGTGATGTCTGTATGTAATTTAGTATATGAGTATTGTTCAAATATTATTTTCTTGGCAATTTTATAAATTTTATGTTGATATTAATGAAAATGATAGAGTAAAATGAAACAATCAATGGTTGATAATTTAATTCATGATAATTGAAGAAAAAAATATTTGTCTTGAATGTTGGGATTATTGGATTGCGTTTAAAAAATAAAAATGTATTATGAAAATAATAGTTTCAATATGTTGGTATTGTATGTTGCATTTACAGCATGAAAAAACATATATATATTGAAGAAATTTTATGTGAAATGGAAAAAATTTGTGAAAAATAAAGGTTCTGAGAGGGGATGAATTAAGAAGCAAGATTCATAATATGAAAAATACAAAAATTTACCTTAAGAAGACTCCGAATGAGGAGTATGTTTGGATATAGACACTCATCCTTTGGTAAAAGCCCAAGAATAATAGTGCATTGTACAATTAGATGTGCAAATCTCCATTTTCATTTTCTTTTAATTACTAAGATCTGTGTGTCATATGTTTGAGTTAAAATAAAATAATTGGCTATTGTTAGGATGTTTATTTTCATATATTTTAGCGATTGATTATTAACTATTATCTCTTGGATAAAAGGCACAAGTGGAAATTTTGATCTTTTTCTCTTTAAATTTTTTTAATGTAGATATTGTTCTTGTGGACCAACAAGTGGATTAGGGAAGGTTTCAAAGTGTCTTGGGAGGTTTAGGAGCTTCATAAAAATATTGATGTTCACATGTGTTAAAATTTTAGACATGTATTCATTTGGGGAATTTGGATATATGTAATTTAATTTTATATATATATAGTTTTAAACAAGTTCTAGGAACATTTTATTTAAAAATGATTGTAAAGACTTAGATGATTATTTTAGGTGAAAAGTAATTGTATATTGTTAGTACTCAGAAAATAAAGGCTAATCTTAAATAAGAAAAATACCCAAGAGGGGCATGAATTAGGTTTTTAAAATTTTTTTTTTAAATACAACAAATTTAAGCACAAGAGAAGCAAATAAAAAGAGATAGAGTTAAAGAGATCAAACTCAGATTTTATAATGGTTCGGCACTTCCTTGCCCACGTCCACTCTCCTCAAGCTCCTAACCGAGTGGGGGTTCCACTAACTTGAAGCTTCAACCAAGCTTCTAATCTCCTTTACACTTGGATTCCGACTCCAATGAGCTCTTACACAATCTCTTCAAGATACAACTCACTTGAAGGCTTTAACACTCAATTTACAAGAATGAACTTCTCTCAACCTAGCTCAATAATAGCTCAAATAAAAATCAAAGCTAGGATGAATCATAAAGGTGCACTAAAGGATATGCAAGTAAAGATTTAATGCACCAAGAAAGAAATGAGAGCTTTTAAGGCAATAACAAGTGGGTAGACAAATAAATGCAGGTATTCTCTTACTCATAAATGAAGTGGAACTCTCTATTTATATGTTTTGAACCTCGGGAGCCAAGAAAATCAAAAAGCAGTCTCAACCAGTCGAGCTGGGGTTCGATTGGTTCACTAGCCGTTGGAGCATTTAATGCTTTGGCAAGTTACCGTTGCTTCAACCGGACCTCAATCGGAGGTTGACCAGGAAGGGAATTGCCTCGATCGGGAAAGAAAGGCTACTAGAAAAGAAAGAGTGTTTTTTGCACTTCTCGACAGGACCTTGATCGAGCAGAGGGAATCGGTCGACCTGTACCCTAGCCGGTTGAACTGGTTGGCCAGTGTCTCGATCGGTTCACCATTTTTAGCCCAAAAACCTATCTTTTTTTTTGTCTTTTCTCTTCTAACACTTAGGCAAGGTCTTTAGGTAAATTGATATTTCAATTTTGAATTAATTTGCCTAAGGTTCATTTCATAAAACTCGGGTTTTGATGAAATTGTAACTTTGAAGAATAAACCGAGTTTCTAAAAGATGCATGGAATGATATCTAAACCCTAAGTTCACCTATGGATTCATCTTAGATTTGTTTCCTATGATTAAAGGTCTTAATTTTGCATCCATTAGGTCATTTGATGAATTGCCAAATTAATACCTGAAATTCTTTATAATTTAAACCAATTAGTAACTTAAAAATGGTTTGTTATCATCAAAACCTGATTAGGAGAACCCTTGGGCTAACAATCTCCCTTTTTTTTATGATAACAAACCTTGGTTATCTAGGAGAAGAAAAATCCCCCCCTCAAACCAATCATGGATCAATCAATCAAAAATTTAAGAAGTTAAAAACCAAGATAATCAAGACATGCTAAAGAGAATGAATTTGCAATAAGAAACAATGTAAGTCATGAAACATATAGGCATATCATATATAAGTCAAATGTATCACAATCTAATATGTACGATCCAAGTGATGATATGACAATGTAAGTACAATGATGATATGCATGTAAGTCTCCTAGATCCTACAATATCTCCCCATTTTGGCAACATCAAAAAAGAACAAATGGGGTCTCCAAGAAATCAAGGTTGAGGAGGTGGAGGTGGAAACATAGAGCACAGGTAAGCCATCATCTCCTCTTGCTGACTCTCCAGGCAATCCTCAATGTGCTCAATCCTCTGCTGGAGATGCTTAAACTGTGAAGTGAAGCCAACTTGCTGCTGATCCATGTGATCCTTAAGACACTCAAATCTCTATTGCAGATACTCAAACTAAGAGGTAAAGCCAACCTGATACTAACCCATGTGATTCTCCATGGAATAGAACCAAGTAACACTGACTACAACAAGCTCCTCCATGCGAGTGCCTAGAGAGCTAATCTGAGCAGATCAATCCATCCAAGGCATATGATCAGGAGCTTGAGGTGCCCGATGAGGTGGTATCTCAATGTGAGGAGACTCAATGAATGATGAATGAGAAAATGGTCCTGCAGTATAAGTCGGCTCTGTAGTATAAGTTGGCTCAAACATCATCAGCTTAGAAAATGTGGCCTCAAACTAAACACCCTCTGACTAGAGTGGAAGAATGTCAAGCTCGGGGTCTCTCTGCTGATAGCCACTCTAAAGGTCTACTCTACCCTCCATCTCTCGTATCTCGACCTCCTCCTCTACTCCGGGATGTACTTGTCCCTGTCCCCGGGCCTGTTTCGGTGGTCTCTCTACTCTTCTAATCTAAGAACCATCAGGGGTCTTCTCAAATTTCATCCACCCTATTGACTGATCATCATATGTATCATAAGCACAGGGGGCCTTAAAGTTTGTCTCCTTACTCAAGTCAACGCCGACATCCTTAAACACTCTGGTAAGGAAGAGATCATAAAGGAGTACGCGTGTCCTACTCTCGCAACATGAGATCATGTGCATCATCATCAAGTACCCCAAGTGGATCCGTCTTCCAGTCAGAATCAAGTCAATAAGGAATGCCTCATAATAAGAGACTTCGTCTTAGTGTCTGCCCCGTGGTAGTAGGATAAAGCATATCATGTGGTGTAGTACTCTATTGATCACAATCAAGTTGTGAACCAAGGGTTTGCCCATTCCCTAGGCGTTTGCAAGTCCACAAATCCTTTGAAATGTCTCTCTAAGCTCGAATCCCAACACAGTGGGCCAAATCTTGGACTCATACACCTTGAGTCCAACCAAAGCAATGTTGAAAATGCAGTAGATGCTCTTTGGGTCCAGATGTATCTTGACTCCTCTAATAGTGGAAATAATCGAGCCACCAAGGCCATAAGTCGCCCTTGAATAAAATGCTAGCACCAGAGTTGGGAAAATTGGCTCAGAAATAGTCACAACGGGCAGCCAACCCATCATAGTGAAGAGGCCCTCAAAGCCGAAATGCTGAAGTTGGGAGAAATATATATTTCTCCCTAGAACTACCTTTTTTCTAAGCAAAATGTTGTTTGTACCATTGGTAGTCCTCCACGGAATTGAATAAGGTGGTGTCAAACCTCACCTTTCAGCGAGCCTTCGACTGAGACGGCTCAGCTGGGCGCTTGTCCTATGCCCTAAAGGCAGTCGACTCTCTCTTATGAGCCATGAGAAAAAGCGAAACAATGGAGAAGGGGCTGGTAGAGAGAGAAATGAGCACAACCGAAACCCTAGGCGCGCAAAAATGGAGAAGAAGCCTACTGTGACGCATAGAAGGAAGAGAATGCGGTCCAAAACTGAAACCCTAGCTTCCAATCTTCCCTAAAAATCCAATTCAAAGCCTTCAATTGGTCCAAACCTTGCTTAAAACAATCTCTAGAAGCCAAAAAACATAAAAGCCCTGAAAAAAATGGAGGAGAACGGTGAAGAAACTAAAGCATGGGAGTCACTTAAAGACCCCAATCCCGACAAACTAGTCTACCGATCCTAGACCGGTCGGACGCCTGGTCAATGCAATCAACGCGGTCAAAAATTTGACTTTTTATGCATTTCCTCGTTTTGTGATCTTCCTCTTGTCCTTTTTAGTTGAAATCCCTATTTTTTAATGCCCAATGCCAAGAGAATTTTTATTTTTTTGATCAAAATTTGACCATTTATCTAAGTATATGTCTATATGATGCATATGACATGAAATTCATGCAATCAGAAGGTATATGCATCAAGAATTCATTAAGCAATCATTAGATCATAAGGAAATTACCCCTAGTTGTCTTCTAATATCAACGAATTGTTCTTCACTTAGAGGTTTTGTAAAGATATTGGCAAGTTGATCTTTTATGCTTACAAACTCAAGTGTTATGTTACCCTTTTGTGCATGGTCTCTAAGAAAATGATGTCTAATCTCTATATGCTTAGTCCTAAAGTGTTGCACAAGATTTTTTGATATACCTATGACACTAGTATTATCACATTTAATAGGAACATGCTCAAAAGATAAATCAAAATCATGAAGTGTTTGTTTCATCCAAAGAATTTGTGCACAACATAAACCGACTACTATGTATTTGGTTTCCGCCCTTGACAAAGCTACCGAATTTTGCTTCTTACTATGCCATGACTCAAGTGAGTGTCCTAAGAAATGACAAGTGCCACTAGTGCTTTTTCTTTCAACCTTACAACCGGCAAAATCGGCATCCAAAAATCCAATTAGTCCAAAGTTATTACTCTTAGGATACCATAATCCTATGTTTATTGTCCCTTTCAAATATTTGAGAATTCTTTTTATGGCACTTAAGTGAGATTCTTTAGGACAAATTGAAATCTAGCACACAAGCATACACTATACATAATGTTGGGTCTACTAGCAATCAAATATAGCAAAGCACCTATCATGCCTCTATACATAGTAGAGTCAATGGATTTACCTTTCTCATCCTTATCAAGCTTGATGGATGAGCTTATTGGAGTCTTCATTGTTTTGGCTTCTTCCATGTTGAACCTTTTGAGAAGATCTCTTATATACTTTGCTTGATTGATGAGGGCTAAATTTTCATCTTCTTCGCTTTGTTTTTCTTCTTCAACTTCTTCTTCTTTCTTAGTTGTAGCTTTGAGAGCTATGCTCTTCTTTTTTTAGTCTTCACTTTCTTATTGCTTATTTTCCAAATTGATCTCATATGTCATTAATGACCCTATGAGCTCCTCCATAGGTAGCTTGGTCAAGTTTTTGCCTTCTTGAATTGCGGTGACCTTTGTATGCCACTTTGATGGAAGTGACCTCAAAATCTTCATCACCTTTTCGGATTCCTTGTAGGTCTTTCCCAATGCTTCAAGACCATTGACAATACCAGTGAACCTAGTGATCATCTCAACAATAGTCTCATTTTCTTTCATCAAAAACAATTCATAGCTATGAACAAGTAAATTGATTTTTGACTATTTCACTTGATTTGTTCCTTCATGAGTTATTTCAAGCAATCTCTAAATTTCTTTAGCCAATTTGCATTGACATATTCTATTATATTCATTTCTATCCATAGAGCATTGCAAAATATAAACCACCTTAGCATTTAATTGAAAATTTCTTCTATCACGCTCATCCCATTCTTGCTTGGGTTTTGAAACCATGACTCCATCAACTAGTTTTGAAGGAAAAGTTGGGTCATCTTCAATGATGTCTCATACATCTAAATCAGTTGATTGTAAAAACCAAGTCATTTTAGTTTTCCAATAGGGATAATCGGTTCCCGTAAAAAATGGAGGTCTATTTTTTGCAAAACTTTCAATATGAGATGAGCTTGATGGAATAGCCATTTCCTCTTAGACGATTAAGTCTTAAACAAGAGGCCTAGGTCTGATACCAATGGAGAAAATAAAGGCTAATCTTAAATAAGAAAAACACCCAAGAGGGGGGTGAATTGGGTTTTTAAAAAATTCTTTTTAAACACAACAAATTTAAGCACAAGAGAAGCAAATAAAAAGAGCTAGAGCTAGAGAGATCAAACTCAAATTTTATAGTGGTTCCACACTTCCTTGCCTACATCCACTCTCCTCAAACTCCTAACCGAATGAGGGTTCCACTAGCTTGAAGCTTCAACCAAGCTTTTAATCTCCTTTACACTTGAATTTCGGCTTCAAAGGGCTCTTACACAATCTCTTAAAGATTCAACTCACTTGAAGGCTTTAACACTCAATTTACAAGAATGAACTTCTCTCAATCTAGCTCAATAATAGCTCAAATACAAATCAAAGCTAGGATGAATCTAAAGGTGCACTAAAGGATATGCAAGTAAAGATTTAATGCACCAAGAAAGAAATGAGAGCTTTTAAGGCAAGAATAAGTGGGTAGACAAATAAATGTAGGTGTTCTCTTACTCGTAAGAAGTGGAGCTCTCTATTTATAGGTTTCTAACCTCGGGAGCCAAGAAAAACAAAAAGCAGCCTCAACCGGTTGAGCTGGGGTTCAACCGGTTCACTAGTAGTTAGAGCATTTAATGTTTTAGCAGGGTACCATTACTTTAACCGAACCTCAACCAAAGGTCGACCGGGAAGGGAAGGCTACTGGAAAAGAGAGTGTTTTTGTCACTCCTCGACCGGGTAGAGGGAACCAATCGATCGATATCCTGACCGATTGAGCCGATTGGCTAGTGCCTCGATCGGTTCACCATTTTTGGCCCAAAAACCTATATTTTTCTGGTCTTTTCTCTTCTAACACTTAGGCAAGGTCTTTAGGTAAATTGATATGCCAATTAAGAAGTAATTTGGCTAAGGTTCATTTGATAAAACTCGGGTTTTGATGAAACTGTAACTTTGAAGAATAAACTGAGTTTCTGAAAAATGCATGGAATGATAAGTAAACCCTAAGTGCACCCATGCATTCATCTTACATTTGTTTTTTATGATTAAAGGTCTTCCAAAGGTCTTGATTTTGCATCCATTAGGTCATTTGATGAATTTTCAAATTAATACCTTAAATTCTTTATAATTCAAACCAATTAGTAATTTAACCATGATTTGTTATCATCAAAACCTGATTAGGAGAACCCTTGGGCTAACAAGTACAAATGAGCTAGTGATAGGAAAAATTTATCTAATTGAATTTTTAGCTTAGTGAATCTATTTAAAAATTCAATTGGGATTTAATACAAAATAAAAAAATTAATGGTATATAGGTCGACAATCAACTTGGGTAGGTGTAATACCCTTAAGGTTAAACATTTGACATGGGATGGTCAAGGATCTAGTTCTGGATCACTTGAAATTCAAGTCATGACAATAGCATCCTCTGAGGTATACACGTTGAATGTCAACTTAGATAGGAGTAACTATTAAGGTTAAACCTTGGACTTGGGATCAAAATTTGAGTTCAATTTAGGTCATAATAATAGCATCCTTGGACTTATTCTAGATAATGAAGTACATGCTTGCATCACATTCTGATGAGAGAACAATTAACTTCATCTTTAACCAAAATTCCTTTATGTAATCCTTCTATGTATCTAGTTTTTTTTTTTTTTTTTTTTTTTTTTTTTGTGGAAATCTTAACCTAGGCTTTGATACCACTTATTATGCTACTAAAAGCTTCAATACAAACACACACAAATGGAATTTAAGATACTTCCTAACATCTTTACCTTAGACCAAATTCCAACAAGTCAATATTCCATTTTAATATACTTTTTAACAATCCTAATGAACATGACACATACATGTTAGCTTAACATAGTAAATGATGGTACTCATCAAAGATAATTGTTGATTGTTTAATATCAATGCTATGACTAATGGTAAATTTTTCAAAGTTCACTATCTAAAGCCCTTTACTCCCTTTGCCTATTTGGAATTTTGAGTTCTTTAGTGAAATAGATAACAATGCTCCAATGTCTCTCTCTTCTCTTCTTATCTGAGCCATCTTAAGTTTGGTATTAGGTTTCTTTTCCTTGCAAAGGCACTTCTAATGGATGAATGATTATGCCAAATGAATGAATGAATGACACTATCGCTACTCTGCTTAATTGGCTTAAGAATCAAGGTAGGAAGGGGAAGGATAATTAAAGGGAGAAAAAAAGGTCAATGAATGATAATAACTGCTCTTAAATTTTCAAAGGCATTCTTGTTGTTAAATTGGCCAATAAAAATGCAAGTAATGATAAAGGAAAAAATGGAAAGGAAATTAAGGTGGTGTTTGTTTTTTTGGCTTAATTCTAAATAAAACTTATATTTAACTTAATACTAAATAATGCTTAATAGTATTAAGTATTAAGTTGTTTGTTTTTTTAATATTTTATTTCTATTAAGTATTAAGCCGTTTGTTTTTTTATATACTAAAAACCAATATCTTAATATTTTAATATATTAAAAAATTATAATTTAACTTATTTCTAAAAAGTGCAAAATAATAAAATTGTTACAATAAATAATTGATCATTATCATCCTTCCAAAAAATAATTAATATATTTATTTTTTATATAATTAAAATAAAATATTTAAACTTCATAATCTGAAAAATAATGGATTGATAAAACCTAAATCAAATTAAAGAAAAAATATAACAATTCAAGTTCATATTTTCAAATATCCAAAGACATCACATTTTATGCTAATATCTAAACATTGCATTTCTTACAATGGTAAAAAGCTAAAAATGACAAGTTAATTAAATACTTGAAAGAGTTCATTTGCAATTTGGTCTCGGAACTGTTGCATGAATTCTTGATCAAATGATGCAAAAAAACTACTTGTAGTTGAGTTTTGATTTTGATTTGCATTGTCACTTTCCAATTTCACTTCATTGTCATATTAAGAAAATAATCTATCCGCAACTGAGATTTGTTGAAGAAAATTGTGAATGGAGAAGCATGCCATGACAATTTTTGTTTAAGTAGTAAACGAATAAGGTGCCATTCTCTTCAATATTGGGAAACGCACCTTAACAACACCAAAAGCACGTTCAATGATATTTCTTAATCTTGCATGGCATTGGTTGAATATCTTCTCTTTTCCTACAGCTTTACCAGCACTACAAAAATCACTCAACCAATAGTGTACATTATGATATGGTGCCATAAAACCTCGAGTGTGTGTGTATGTTGCATCCACTAAATAATATTTTTCTTAAAAAAATGGGGGGGGGGGGGGGGGGGGGGGGGGGATTGAGTTGATCATTATAATGAATAAATGCAAATTATATTAAATAAAATGAAAATAAAATATTTACCTAATGGGGGAACTGGAAAATTATGTTGCGGGTTACAAATAGTTTCTATCAAGACTCTTGAATCATGAGTTGTTCCTTCCCATCCAACAATAACAAACCTAAATATCATGTCAAAATCACAAACTACCATAACATTCTAAAAACATTCTCCTCTCCCACGATCTCGATAAGGTACTTGTTGATTAGTAGGAATGCATGCATAGAAAAGAGTTCCATCATTTGCACCAACAACATCCTACATGGTAATAATTCTTTAAAATATAAATAATTATTTTTATATGAGAATAATACAAATATGATATGAATAATTAGAAATAAAAAATAATATACCTTAAAAATTTGTCTTAGCCGACGATTGGAGATACCATTTGAACTATCATTGAATGATGGAGGAGTAATCATCTCTTTTGAGAAATTCACCATGGCCACTAAAACCTCATGGAAGTATTTGTGAATTTTTTTACTTGAGTGTTGGAATCTATTCTTTATCAATCAATTATGAAGATTATGACTAATGGTCATAAGAAACATGACCATTTTCTCTTCAACATTCAAATGTTTACTGTCAACAAGCCATCATTTTTCTCAAAACATGTGACATAGAGAAATAAATCCATGTTTTTCCATCCACATTAGTTCATAACATGTGCTAGATGAACCATCTAGAAGCTCTTGAATGAAAAGTGAACCTTTAAATGATGATGTAGAGACTCGTTCCTTATTAATGGATGAGTCACTTAATAATTGAAGTAACAACACAACCAATCTTTTTTTTAAAACTCTTGTCACTTCTAACTTTGTATCTTCATCTTCACTTGATGATGATGAACTGAACTATTTGAGTGATGTGAAGGATTCTCCATAAGAATACCTATTATAAAAAAAACCAATAGTTATGAAATAAAAGCATAACAATATAATCAAATAGTTATAATAATGTATGAGTAACAAATATCTATAAAATGTAAAGAGAAAGTCTTATAATTGGAAAAGTTTAAATGTATCAAATATCCAAAACTAACAAACCGAATGTACCAAATTACAATCATCATATAAGCCATATACCATATGCATTCCACAAATCTAAAAAAAATATTTAAGAAGTTATTTTTGCAAGCTTTGAATCCATCCCATTCGCTCTTTGTCACTTTCCATCTCCACCCTCACCTCTCTATCCTCTTTCTTCTTGCAAAACACATTAATTGCTACATAGTAGAATGGATCCTCATAAGTCAAGGGCCTCTTCAAAATTCTCCAACACATTCATTATTTTATTCATTTCTTCTTAAGTTTGCTCTTTCTTTCCTTTCTTCTGTTTTTTCTTAGAACCTTTTGCTTCATCATTAGTATTTCTTGGCAAATTCTCATCTTCTTCTAAACTAATTGAAGTTTCACTAGGCATAGATGTAGAATGTGTTGATGATTCCTCAACCCTAGAAGATATAACTCCTCCAAAGCTCCAATTTTTAGACCCAATAGCTAACACTCCAAACAATGCCTCTAATTCTTCCACATTTGCTAATGGTTTAAAATGAAATTGTTTAGCTTCTTGATATTTATATTTTACAAGATAACAACAAATTAGTCATGCATACATATATAAGACAATTATTTTTAAAATTCACTCAAATCCATAAGAAAACTACCTGTCGATATTCTTCCCATTTTTTAGTTGGCGAATCAAAAGTTTTGGTTGCAGAGTTGTAACTATGTCCTATCAAAGTAATCATTTTACTCCAAATGAGATATTGTATTTTCATGTAATCCCACTCATTCTTAAGTTGTTTTGAAGTATAGCGTTTTCCAAGTAACTTCTCCAACTCTTCAGCAATTCGAGGCCAAGCACTAGACTTTAAACCTCCACCTGATCTAAAGTCTTTGTTTGCTTCTTGAAGACAAAGATCAATAAAGTGCTTTCTTTGGATGGGGTTAGTCCAATTTGCCCTACTAATCTCAAGATTTTGACTCATTACTATACAAAAAACCAACCAATATTAATGATTAATTTTCATTTTTTTTTTAAAAAAAAATGTCTAGTGGCATTTTGTATATATATCTAATGTATGGATTTGAAAATTAAATTCAAATAATAGCATTAAATTAGAGACAATTAATATATAGTTTGGATGATGGAAGAATAGACAAAAAATATCAATCCATTCACATGTAAACATTCTATGTAGAGAATGAATTCATCTAGCACAAGAAGCATTAAAACCCAAATTATGCCAACAACACCTAAAGACAATTTATAAAAACTATCCAAAGTCCCTTAAGATGATTTTTTCTAAAACACCCAAATATGGACATGCACAGAGAGAAAAATAGGAAAGGTGGGAAGCATAATTTTTTTTTTTCATTTCTAAAATTATTGCCACCTCCATTTGGTAGTTGGATGACAAACCAACACCAAATGAGTTGGGTCAGTCCCAATTAAAATTTGCTTTGTGACCCGGGATAGTTGCACTTGTGAGAGGAGTGTGAGAAATAGAGAGAGAGTGAGGTGTGTGTGTGTGTGTGTGTGAAAGAATTAGCCTAAGTTGTTTGTGAAATCAAAATAAACCTCCTACAGTCTTGCTGTTAGACTGAATAATGGTTGTGTGTAGTGCTGAATTCAGATTGGGCCAAGAACTATCATACCTAAAACATAGCAATGTTTTACAATATAACAAGATATATTTAAAATTAAAAGAACTTCATTTTCCATAAAAGAAAAAGCACAAAAACCTATTAAGGTCTGTTTTGAATCAAAGAAGTAAGAAACCTAACCCAACCCATTTGAAATACTCTAGCAAAATTTAGAGGAGTGGTGACTTGCATCAAAGCACACAGAGTGGTTAAGCTTATTCTAAAAACAAGTTATTAATTTATAAGGGTTGTGGTAGGAATGAAGGAGGTTATAGGTTATATTCCATGTTAATATCATGAAAAAAATTAAAAAAAAAAAAACAAAGGAAAAAATATCATTGCAGAGGGTCTTCAAAAACCACAAAAAAGTATACTATTCGGATGTTAATATTAGAAGCACATCTAGTAGGATGGTGAGAAGTAAATCTTCAGTATGTTCGACTTGAGAAAAAAAAATCCTTATGCTAGTATTGAATTCAAGAAAAGAAGGAGCTAGCCAGTTAGCTTTCAACATTAACAAAAGCTCAACTATAAGGAGAAAAAAGTACTCACAATATCCTGCAAGGTTCTAACAAAGATAATCCAATGGCCTAAATGTTAACAGAAGGAATAAACAATTGTCTGGCAAACACAATATTCACTTTAGTTGCTCTAGAACAATCTTTTCTTCTATAAGCAACCTCAAGAAGTTAACAGTCTTTAAGACAACCACCAGTTTAATAATGTTATTTTCTATAACCATAAATATAGTAACACCTAGAATCCCACCAAAGAACAAAATCGCATTACATGCCTAGTCAGCACTAAAAGCAAATTCACATTTGATCCATAATAAGCATAGAATGCTGATAGGATGTGCATCTGCCATGCAAACAGACTAAAAGAATCTAACTATCCCATTTATTCTTATGCTCTAGTAAATAAATCTACTATTTTAGCATTACTATGATGTGAGTTTATCCTCCCTCTCAATGTTGCAGGCTTCTAACCAAGGAAGGCTGGTTGATCCTAATATTACAAAGTACTCTATGAAATTGTACCTGTAAGTCCATGAGCTTGTTTCAAATTAATATATTAATTGAAATGGTGTTTGTTACGAGCTACACTTTTTACTATCACAATCCAGAGCATGTTTACAAAGTAATCTTTTGGGGTCTTAAACATGGAATATGAATGTTCAAGCACAATTGTGTATGGCTAGTCTTTGTCATAGTTAATGGCATTCAGTATTAAGCCTGACTATGCCACACCTAAAAATCCATTGGCATCAGTTGGTGATATGATAATGTCTATATGCTTCAAAGCATCCATGCATATGTCACACCTATTCCTATGTTTTATCATGTCCTAGTGAGTGGCATCTTCAATTATTGGAAGTAAAAAGAATACTATAGAGACTTAAAAGCTTGGATGTTCTGAACTAGTGTCTTTTCTCAAACTTCCTCTTTCTTGTCAATCTTCTTAGGTAAACATTGTGTGGTTAGCAGTTTGCAATTAATTTCCTACAGTGTGAAACAAAAAACCTACTTTGACTTTTGGCTCCAAAAGTTAAATGAGAAGTCCTTAGCATACTTGCTACTACAGTACAGTAGCAACTTGAATTATAGGAAGTCATAAATTATATCAAATGAATTCTATTGAAATATTGTGTTTTGTTTTTCAATATGAATATTGTCTGATTTGTTTTTTTCTTTTTCTTCTTTGCAATTGCAATTTACTTATGACCTTAGTGCATATGGATTCAGAGAATTTTTCAAGCGCCATGGAATAAAGTAATTGTTGGGAAGGATTCTGGTGAGGAATGAGTTTGTTCATTTTTGTTGTTCATCTGATATAAGAACCGTACTTTTTTATAACTTGGTTATGCCATAGAAATTATCACTCTCTTATGAAATTGGAAAATCCAAGCTGTTTTGAGATTGCAAAATTTGTCAAACTCTCTCTATGTGATTTTTTTTTTTTTAGTCCTGTTTATTTGGCAGAAGGTTTTCAGACGGAGAGAGTAATTTTAATGCAAAACAACAGGAAACAAGAACACAGAGTCAAATCAAGCAATAACATACATTCAGAAAATGCATATTATTGTTTAAAAATTGGTTAACAATTCTCATTTTGATATTATTATTTCCTCCATCAACCAAGTACAAGTGAATGACAGAGCTTCACTCTACTCATTGGACAAATGAATGACATAGTACAGGGGCAACAAAAAACAACCCAAGCAAGCAGAAAACAGCCCACAAAATCGCACAAATGGTTCCTTAAAGTAAGAACCGAATCACACAAATGCATCCACAAAACCCATGAGCATCTCTACAAAATTCGTTGAACCTGTAAACCCATCAAACCCACTCCCACAAAATCAAAATTCCCCATAAAACCCCAAAATAAACCATTGGCATGAGAATCATGAAGAATCATACCGGAGAAGATATTAATAAACCATTTCCAAATAGAAAACAACCATTCTACCTATGGTTTAACCCTATTGCTAAGAAAGAGCAAGAATGAAAGCTGAAACCTAAATATAGAGAGAAAATGGGAAAGAAATTACCTTGAGAAAGCTTGGTGATGGTCGTGGAACCAATGAGCTACACAGGGATAAGGTGAGGGTTGGGGATCGCCGGTTGCAATTGAGACTAGAGAGCTTAAGGGATTGGCTAGGGTTGGGCGTCGGGCATCGAGTTGCAATCGTGATTTAAGGAAGGTTTAAAAAGCTTGCTTTTTTATTTAGAAAAAGCCAAATATTTTACCTTTTTCTATTTAGTCAAAATTTTAAAAAATTCAGTAATAAGTCATTAAAAACTAGAAAAACAAACAACCTAAATTTTGAAAGTAAATTGCTTTAAGCAAAAAGCTAAAAAAACAAATGACACCTAAGTATATCATAAATGCATTGTCTAGTGTTAAAACCTAGCTTACCACTACATATAGTTTTTTTTTATGGTTCTTTATATAACATGATGAACTTCATTATTTGATGAGTCACCCAAAGTGGGTAAACCCATCATTTTAGGTAGCGTTCCAATAAGAAGGCTATTAGATCAATCCTCTTTAATGAGAAGACATCTGGATGGATAAGAGCACTGTTATGATGGAGGAATTATCTAATGGGAGACTATCTACTTATGCTATGAATAGGTTGCTCTCTTCCCCTTTGTGGAGCAACACTGAAAAAATTAGAAGAGTGTTGTCTCCCTTTTTCTTTGCTTCTTGTGTGAGGCTTTTGAGTTGTGGGAACACTAGATTGGCTCTTGTAGTCTTTCACCACCGTATCATAATTGTTTAGAACATTATGAGGACAGTTAAAAGATCATTTATATATTTGAGGTAGGCTTCATACTAGGTATTTAATTGTCTTTAACTAATTTAAATTACATGTTTGGATGTTATTAGTGGAAAGTTCGTTGATATTGCACCCAATGATGGAGCCACCATATATAGGCTCAAGATGGCACATGCTCCTTTTCAAGTTTTCAAAATGAAAATTTTCTTTCTTTATTTAAGGATTTTTTTTTTTCATTTTTTTTAAATAGCCCCCATCCCAACACTTTGTGTTAATAAAACAAGGAATTAAAAAGAAATAAAAAAAAATGTGTATAAATAGATTTTATGATTTTTTTGCTTTATTTTTAATTTTTAATTAATTTTATTTAAATCCTAATATACCTCTTAAAGTAAATTATAAAAAATTATTTTTATAACTTTATATTAACATTTTTTTTTATGAATTTTTGTTTTATTTTAAATTTTAAGATAATTTTATTTAAATCCTAGTTTTGAAATCAAAGTGTAGTTAATCTCAATTTTGATTATAAATAAATAAAAAAGATTTGAAACTAATGATTTATCCTAAATGTGTTTGGAGAAGAAGATTTGCAAAGTCACAATCATAAAGATAAATCAAGTCAAAACAAAATCAAGAAGAATAAGGTCTCGAAGAAAAGACTGATTAAGACTTTTTTTTACAAGGTTGTTAATGCATTAGGATACTGCATTTAATTTTTACTTAAGCGCCTAAAATCATCTAAGTGCCTAAATCGGTTTTATTCTTTTATAAATTGAACAAATAATCATTCTAAATGAAAACTAACTTTGTTTAGTGCTATTTATAGTTAAAAAGGTTTTCAAAATGACCAAGGGTTATCTAATTGGGTTTCCTAAGGATCTTGTGCTAAAGATACAAAAGTTGCAAAACCTATCCAAATTATTTTTGCATTCTTTTTTTTTTTCTAATGAATTTTGTATAAAATGAAATCGATCGTACCAAGGATAAAAAATTCCATTTTAACATGCAATTCATTACTAAAAAAGGCTTTTTAATATTAAGTTTTCATATTGAAACTATCCAAGTTATTAAATGCCATTTGTACATTATTTTTTCACTTTTTTTTTATTTGTTTGACTAGTGGTTGACCATAGATCGTTTAAACCAATAGGTCGACCAAGTGGACAAAGTAGTTAACTGGTTTAGGAAAATTTTCGAAGTGATCAAAGCTTGTATCAATTGATTGAGGTGCAACTTCAATCGGTTGAACTAATGACCGACTGGTTGAGCTCCTATGACCTAACAGTCACTTTTTGTACCTTGTACCACCCAATGGCTAGTAGCTAGTTTGACTATTTGATCAATCGATCAACCACAAACTATGCCCAATGACTATAGTTTGGCTTCCAACTTCCATTTAAAGACTCAAAATTTCTTGAATTCAAGAGAGAAGAGTTTAAAATCATTCTTGAATATTATTTAAACCTCAGGGGAGTGTTTTTAGAGTGCACTTGCTTTCAAACTTGCAATTCATTTTAAGGAACCATTTAATCCTAGTTTCCTTGTATTTCATTGTGCAAAAATTGTAAGTTAGGAGCTTTATTCTTATCAAGTCTTTTCTTAACTACCTTGTAATGTGGGCTCAAGTGTGGAATATCATTGAAGGGAAAAATCTAAGTGAGAGGTACCACTTATTATTTTGTCAAGTGTGGGGTATTTCTTAGGGAATTCAAAAGTGAGGTATCTCTTGAGGAAAGTTGTAAGTTGTCTTTGGAGCAGGTTAATCCAAGTGTAAAGCTTGAAGGCTTAGTTTGGAAGTCTTGGTATAGTAGAACCATAAGTTTGGGATTAAAGTTAGAGGAAAGTGAATATAGGCCTAGATTAGATTGAACCAACCTAAATCTTGAGTTTGTATTTCTTTCTTCCTTGTAGTCTTTATTTATTTACAATTGCTCTTATATTGATTTTTATCAAATTATTCAATTAAATATTTTTTAGTAACATGTCTTAAGTTTTATTTTGAGGTTTTTTTAAAGGTTCAAATTTTTAGATTTAATCAAATAATTATTGTTTTACAACTAATTATATGTTATACAATTATAGATAAATTTTAATTTTACATAATAATTCAAGGGAAGTTTGAGTTTAATTTTAACTATAGGAGACTATGTTGTTTAATAGAATACTGAAACTTGAAAAACCATTGTCCAGTAGGGTAATACCTAGAGGGGGGGTGAATGAGTGTATTTTAAAAATTATATTATTAAAATTTAAAAACTATAACCAAATCAACACCAATAGATATCAAGGATAAACAAAATAATCAAACAAAAGGAACATAAGAATTTTTATGTGGAAAACCTCCACATCAACTATGGAGATTAAAAAATTTTAGGGTTGAAGACCTCTAATATAAAATCCACTATTTAAGATCAAGTCACACAGAATTACCTGATAGCTTACCCTTAAGACTTATTCTCTAAAACCTATAGCTTGATCAACTTGAATCTTGGGTTATTATAGCTTGAACTCTCCTCAACCTTGTTGAAGGCATGTAGGTCTTCTAACAACCTAAGATTCAAACTTTGAATATTTCTTGAGAGATTGGGAATAGTAGGACAATTTAGGCTAAACCTCACTATGAGTGTTCAACCCAAAACAGGTTAAAAGAGGGGTTTTTATAGGCTTATAAGCCTAGGAGATTATCTAGAATTTACCAAAAAGAATACTCGTGAATTTCTAAAAAAAATAAATCTGCAATATTCTAGCAATTTAGATGAACACTTGAGCTCACTTGCCCACCACTAGAGTCGGATAAGTGCTTGAGCACCATAGCTTCCATCACTCAAGCATCCCTTGTTGTTCTAAAACATTATATTAAGCATTTTTGGTTCATAGAAAAAGTACCAATCTATTTTAACCCTTAATCACTTAACTTGCCACTAAACAAACCTTTTTAGACTTATGACTTTTATTTGAGCTAACAATAATCTTGAATCTTCAATGAAGAGTAAGTTACCATCTAAAAAGTTTCTAAGCCAAGATATATTGAAACAAAATTGCCAATATACAAGGTACTAGACTCATTGTGCTAACAAAATTGTATATAATAACTATTAACCTTTTATTGCCCCTTATGTTTTATTTGAGGAACTTATCATTCTGCCAACCAAATGTCTCACCATCAAGCACTTAGGCCATGTTTGGTATATGACAATGAGGAGTGAAAATAAATATTTTGTTTTTATTACAATTTCTCCTTAAATTGAATTTAGTGATTCAAATTTTTGTGTTTGAATGCATATAGAAACATAAAGTTGGAATGATTATTTGTTTCTATTTCAATGTTAAGTAATAACGAGAATAAGAATGAAAAAGGAAATAAATTGATAATAGTATCCGCACATATAGTTTAAAATATGTATATTTTTTATTTTCATTTGAAAAAAAAAAAAAAAAAACTCTCTCCCTATACAAAGTTTCAAATAATTTATTATTTTTATTTAAAAAATATCTTTGAGAGTTTTTTGCTAAATAACAAAAATCTATTTGGACATATGATTTAAAAATAATTTTTTTTTTTTAAAAAAAAAAATTGTTTATCTTTGTTCTCTAAGAATAATTCTTAAAAATAAAAATAAAATATAGAACTATGTTTCCGATTTTTATTTTATTTTTTTACTAGAAAAGTGAATTTCAAAACAAGTAAGATTTTGTATTGAATTTATTAATAAGTTTAATAAAATTTTTAAAATAACTTTAAATTCAAAAAGAAATATAGTGACTATAAGAAATAATAAACATGACTAATGAATTAAATTCTTTAATAGATCTTCCAATTTTTAAGAATAATTTGAAATTCAAAAAATTGATTAATTAATTATAGATTAAATAAAAAATTTTAAAATACCATGTCCATAATTAAATACTAAATATATGTATGTAATAAAAAATTTAGCTTATTTATGTCTTAAAAAATTTAAATTTATTTATTTTTTAATTCATTTAAAATAAAATAGTATTAGTAATTATTATTTTTGAATTATTATCATTTATTTTTAATAAAATAAATCAATTATCCTTTTATAGGATATTAATATCCATGTTTTTATAATATTTATATAAAATATAGTATATGGTTTTTTTATAATATTACTATTCGTATTTTATTAAAACTATTTATTTTTTAATTTATTTATAATGAAAAAGCCATTTTTATTTTTAATAAGATTTGAATTAAATTTAGTTTATATATATGTACATATAAATGTTACAAAATCAATATAAAAAAATGTTTTTAAAAACAACTTGTCCAAAAAAAATTATTTTTTTGTTGAAAGTATTTTTAAAAATAACTTACACAAGGAATCGAAATACCTTCCACAGGAATGAATTGAAATCCCATTTATAAGTGAAATTTTATTTCCTTTAAAATAATTTTTTATTCCATTCCCATCTATAAAGTTGAGTTCAAACATAAGAATCACTACAAGGAAAATGTCAAATGAGATACCAACTCTCACTTTTCATTTTCGCATACCAAACATAATCATATATTTCATAATGGTGCAGCATTTTTTTTACATATTATTGATAAATTTTCAATAAAAATTTTATCAATGTGATTTATATTTAGTTATTTAAAAATTAGTAAAAATTTGTTAATGAAATTATTGAATTTTCGTAAAAGTTTTGTGGCATAAAATTTCTAAAATAATTATCGTTTTGTTTTGTTTTAATATATGTATATATATATATATATATATATATATATATATATATATATATATATATATATATTAATTTTTTTGATGAATTCTAATAAAATCTAATGTCTTTTTACAAATGTTTATAATAATTTTTGTTATTTAATTCAGTATATACCAATAATTACTTACTTTAATAAACTATACCCAAAATATTTTTATAAAATATCAAAATATGTGTATTTATTATGATCTATGCTTTTTGTACTTGCCACTTCAACCAAATTTTCTAGCTCTCCCCCACCAGTTGCACCTTTGGTAGTAGGAGTTGCCACAAACTCCTAACCCAACAATCCATGCCAATCCAGGTGATTCAAAAATAAATACACGAATAAATACATAAATCCACCAATAGAATCTATTTGAAAATTTTTGAAACCAAATGCTAGAAACACCTCACCTTAAGTTTCTTTTAACCAATTTTTTTTATCATGAACGGGTCATTCAACCAAAAAAATTATAAATCCACGATTTAGTAATCGGACCAATGTTTGAACTGTAGTCGAATTAGTGACATCATAAATATATTATTTAAATTTAAAAATAATTATAAAAAATTAAAAATATATATAAATAAATTAAAAATCAATAATATTTAATTTTTATGTTATACATTAGATAAATGAATTAATATTTTAAATTTTATTAAATAAAATATGTATAATATTTAAATATGAATATATTAAAAATAAAAGAAAATTTGATTATTTAATTTTAACTAATTTTATAATTTTATAAAATATTATATTTTTTTTATTTAATATTATAATTTTTTTTTAACAAAAAATATATTTCTTTTGTTTGCTATATAAAACAACTACTCAGAGTGGTGCCTCAACCCGTTTAATGAGTTTGAGGTCAAAGTTAAAATCTTTTAGGTGGGCTTTTCGAGGTGAAAACATTAGCAATTGTCTAATTGGGGCTGGACCCTTTTAATGATAACAAAAAAGAGGGGGTAGCTGGGCCTTAATGGAAAAAAGGGAGGGAGAAGAGTTGGGTTGTTTGAAAGAATAAAAGGAGTGGCATTGAACTAGCCCGTGATCGAACCAGACTGAAAGGGTCACCATCGGACGGGCTTTTAACATCTCCATCAGCCCACCCTTTAGTATTTCTAAAAATATATTTTACAACTAATTAAAATCAGTACCCTCGTCAACATACAACTATTAAAAGAGAAGACTAAGATGATATTTGTTTTTTTAACTTAATTATGAGTTTGATTTGCTTTCAGATATTTTTAGATGTTTGTCTTAATTTTAATTTTTTTTTTTACTTATTACTTATTTTTAAAAAAAGTTTGATTGATTTTTTTTTTTAAGTAAAAAAAAATATGAAAATTATTACTTAATACTTAATAAAAAAAAATGCATTTAATATTATTTGATGGTATTTAGAATCAAATTAAATTAAGTTGTATTTAGATTTTAGTAACAAAACACCTTCTAGAATTTTCAGCAGCATCCTACAGACTCAAGGCCTCGGATTGAGAAACAGTTTGGTGGAGAATATTGTTGATCTTCTTGCAACGATTCCTGGTAAAGAAATTAGAGAAAAAAAAAAACAGATTTAAGGACAAATTATCTAGGTCCACGGAACAGGGAAGAAGAGAAATTAGAGTTACGTAAAAGGTATTTATATTAAATCCAAAAATACTCCTGAACCGCAGTCATAGGAGGCGTTGCTGATGTATGAGCCACATACTATAACAAATATCATTTGGAAGATCCAGTGCCAACTGCCGATCAGAAAGAGCTTGATCCAGGACTTTAAAAAGGCTCTTAGGTATTTGGGAAATACCAGTGGCTTTTGCAGAGAACTTGGAGAAAGGCTTGACGGCGGCCACCTTATCAAGCTTCTGGAAGTCGCCGCGACCGAAGTCGGCCTGATTGCAGGAGCCAGAAATCATCACCATAGACCAAGCGTTGGCGGCGGCGTTGGAGAGCCCGGCCAGGCCGTGGACACAGCCAAGGCCAGAGACGGTGAGAAGGAGGCCATGCTTGGGGGTAAGATAGTCGTAAGCGGAGGCAGCATAGCCCGCCGACTGCTCGTTGTGGAAGGCGAGGAAGCGAATGACGATTGACACGGCGCGCTTGGCGAATGAGGTGACCAGTATGCCGACGACGCCAAACATGAGCGTGACGCCGGCGGCCGCAAAAGCTTTAGCGGCGAGGAGGTTGCCGTCTACTAGGGTTTGGGAATCGTGGATTTTGCGATCAGAGTCGGCCAGTGGAAGTGAGAACAATGGGGTGCTTTGGATATATATTAGATGCCGGGTTCTTCTCTTCTTCTTCACCTGTGAAGAGTTTTCTTTTCTTCTCTTCTCCTTCACCTGTTAAGAGGTTTTTTTTCCTTCTCTTCTTCTTTAGCTGTGAAGAGTTTTTTTTTTCTTCTCTTCTGTTAGAGTATGCACTGACTTAGTCAATGATCAGTTGCGAGAATCAAGTGATCAGTTACAAGAATCAAGACAGTTCAGCAAATATGCAGCTGGCACCGATTATGTTGCAACACCTGAACCACCTGAACCATCTGCACATTCTTCTCATTCTGTTAAACCATAATCTGATTGTATTCCTTAAAATTCTCCAGTTTGTTGTATGTAATCTACTATATATTACGATTGAATAGAAAGTGAAAAGTAAGCCAATCAATTCATAATATATCTTCTCTGTTTTACTTCTTCTATTTATAATTCTTACATGGTATCAGCTGGTAAAAAGGCAAACGCCTGATCCTGCTAATACGCTTCCGCTTTCCCCAACATACTTCTTCAACAATGGCCTCAAATTCTACTCCCTCCAATGAACCTACCCTTCTTCCCCACCCTACTGTTCAGGCCAATTCACAACCTGTTTCTCAGAAATTGGTCGGCCCCAACTACCTGCCTTGGAGCGTCCAATTCATGGTTTTCCTCAGGAGTTATGATCTTGCTGATCTTGTAGATGGAGCTATCTCTCCTCCACCACAAACTCTTTCTGATGGAACACCTAATCCAGCCTACACAGCGTGGTCAAAGAAAGACACCTGTGTTTTGAGCTGGCTGCTTGCTTCTATTACAGAGAAGCTAGTCTCTACTGTTTATGGTATGAAAACTTCTCGACAAGTGTGGGATGCTCTTCACACTCGATTTTCATCAACTTCCCGATCTAGAATTGCTCTGTTAAAGAGACAACTTCAGACCATTACTCAAGGCCATCGGTCTTGTAGTGATTTTATGGAGGAAGCAAAGGGCTTGGTTGATCAATTAGCAGCTGCAGGAAAAGCTACTGATGATCAAGATCTCATTAGCTTTTTATTGGGAGGACTTCGACCCACCTTCAACCCTTTTATCACTTCTTTCAATTTTGCAAGCCGTGATAAAGACCTCTCTTTCGATGACTTCCAAGCTGAGCTCTTGAGTTTTGAAACTCTTATTGACGCCCAAGCTAACCCTGCCACTGATCAGCACTATGCTTTTGCAGCACACCAAAAAGGGAAAGCATCAAACTTTCCCAGGAAGCCAAAGTTGCAAACACCTCTAAGATCATCACTGCAGCAGTCCTCTTATTATCAAAATAAAGGCAATCCTACCACTCGTTCCAATCAACCTGCCAATGATAGGCCAACCTGTCAGATTTGTGGTAAGAGAGGCCATATTGCCCTTGACTGTTATCATCGGTTTGACTTCTCTTTTCAGGGACGGTTGCCACCTGCTGATCTTGCTGTCATGGCTGCTGAAACCAACAATTCTTATGATCAACATGTCTGGTATGCGGATAGTGGAGGCAACGCTCATATCACTGCCAATACAGCAAATTTAACCAACCAAGAGTCCTATGAGGTTGCTGATACTGTCCAAGTAGGCAATGGCTCAGGTTTAGTTGTCAAACATACTGGAAATTCTACTCTAACCTTTGACAATGCCTCTTTCAACCTTAAAAATGTCCTTCATTATCCCAATGCTTCTGCAAATCTCTTATCTATTAATCAATTGTGTTTAGACAATGATTGTTATTTTGTACTGACTGCTACTGATTTTTGTGTAAAGGACAACCAAACGGGTCGCATCTTGCTTCAAGGAAAGGTTGAAAATGGTCTTTATCCACTTGCTGGTCACAAGAGCTCCTCAAATAAATTACGTTGCCTCGCTGCCAAGCTAGGAATAAAAACTTCGTTAGACCACTGGCACAATCGTCTGGGGCATCCAGCCAAGTCCACCTTAGATCATTTGTGTCCTCACTTGTTTTTTTCTAAGCCTTCTAAATAGTTGAGTTTCTGCAGCTCTTGTCAATTAGGAAAAGCTACAAAACTCCCATTTCCTGATTCCACCTGTCAATCTACAAAGCCTTTGCAGCTAGTTCACACTGATGTATGGGTCTCTCCAGTAAATTCTGTTGGTGGCTGTCGCTATTATGTTCTTTTTGTCGATGATTTTAGTAGATTCACATGGATGTATCCCATGAGATATAAATCTGATGTATTTGTTATTTTTCAAGAATACAAAGCTCTTGTGGAAAATTTATTTTCTACTAAAATTCAGCAACTACAGTCAGATAATGGGGGAGAATATCTTTCCAACAATTTTAAATCCTTTTTAGCAAAACATGGGATATATCATAGATTAACTTGCCCTTATACTTCACAGCAAAATGGCATTGCTAAAAGAAAACATCGACATATACAAGAAACTGGTTTAACTTTATTAGCCACAGCACATCTACCAACTAAATATTGGACTGATGCCTTTCTTACAGCAGTCTTTCTCATAAATCGCCTGCCTACAAAAGTCCTCCACAATCTGTCTCCTTACTTCATGCTCTATAAAAAGCTACCATCATACAGTTCCCTTAGGACCTTTGGATGTTCCTGCTATCCATACTTAAGACCATATGAAGATAACAAATTATCCTTTCGAAGCAAACAATGCCTCTTCCTTGGGTATGCTGGTCAACAAAAGGGTTATAGATGTTTAGCTTTGGACACCGGTAGGGTCTACATCTCGAGGCATGTAATATTTGATGAGGACTCCTTTCCAGCAAAGGATAACAACCAAATTTCACCAGAAAATGACAGCAAGATGTCGACAGGTTTGTTTCCCATATCCCCTGCACTTTCAGTACATTTAAATACCAATTCCACTTCTAGTTCAATTGTTCCTGTTTCTACAAATATTATAGCCTCTGATTCTCCTCATGATCAAGACAATAATCATGCTTTACCTTCCTCTCCTGACCACGATACCATCCCACCTGAAAATCCTTCAGCTTCCCACCTAGACACATCTTTCTCCCTACATCAGACAAGTCCCACTCTTCCATCTCCACAACCTAATAGAGTTATCATAACACGTTCTAAAACAGGAAATTCAAAACCTAAAGAATATCCTGGATTTAAAATGTTTTATGCCACTCATCATCCTTTCTATTGTTTCACTAATGTCCTTATAGATTCTGAGCCAACTTGCTATACACAAGCAGTAGCAAAACTTGAGTGGAGACAAGCTATGAGACGTGAATTTGATGCTTTGATGGAGAATGGAACGTGGTCTCTCTGTCCACGACCAAATGGTAAACATGTTGTGAGGAATAAATGGGTATTCAAAATTAAACGACACCCTGATGGTAGCATTGAACGCTACAAAGCCAGACTTGTGGCAAAGGGCTTTGATCAAAAATCTGGAATCGACTACTTTGACACTTTCTCTCCAGTAGTTAAACCAACTATGGTCAGATTAGTTTTATCACTTGCCGTAACATTCAGTTAGCAGATCCGACAATTAGATGTCTCGAATGCATTCTTACATGGCATCCTTGATGAAGAGGTTTATATGGAACAACCTCAAGGATTTATTGATGAGAGTCAACCTAATCTAGTGTGTCGTCTTCATAAATCTATCTATGGCCTCAAACAAGCTCCAAGAGCTTGGTTTCGAAGGCTCTCTCAGCAATTATTAGAGCTTGGTTTTGAGGAATCCAAAGTTGATTATTCTTTGTTTACATTTTGTACTAACGCATTAAAATTTTTTGTGTTGGTCTACGTAGATGACATCATAGTCACTGGGTCCAGCCCTTCTGCTATTCATTCTTTTATTAACAGCTTGAAGGAAAAATTTCATCTCAGAGATATTGGACAGCTAAGTTACTTCCTTGGTATTGAAGCCCAAAGGAACAATGAGGGCCTTCATCTCAGACAGGCTAAATATATCTTGGATTTACTTGACAGCACAAAAATGATTGGTGCTAAACCCCTGGCCTGTCCTTCAACTTCAGGAACGAAACTCTCTTCTGAAAATGGCACACTTTTATTGGATCCTATTGAATATAAGCGAGTGGTGGGTGCATTGCAGTACTGCACCATTACACGTCCTGATATTTCCTATGCAGTAAATCAGCTATGTCAATTTATGCATAGTCCACGAGACTCTCATTGGATCGCAGCAAAAAGGGTCCTTCGTTATTTGAAAGGCACAGTTGACTACGGCCTATTTTATGCACCTTCTGCTGTCAACTTAAGTGTTTTCTCAGACTCAGACTGGGCTGGAAATCCTGATGACAGGAGAAGCACCAGTGGATTCAGCATTTTTCAAGGAAAGAATTTAATATCGTGGTGTGCCAAGAAACAAGTTGTCGTCTCGCGTTCAAGCACCGAGGCTGAGTACCGAAGCATGGCTTTAGCTACAGCAGAGGCTTATTGGGTTAGAATGTTATTGAAGGAGTTCCAGATTTATCTTTCATCACCTCCTACCATCTGGTGTGACAACATCGGAGCACTAGCCTTAGCATCGAATCCTGTCTTCCATGCCCGAACCAAGCATGTGGAAATTGACTATCATTTTATTAGAGAAAAGATAGTAAATAAAGATATTTTTGTTAAATATATCTCTACTACAGATCAGATAGCAGATATGTTTACTAAAGGCCAGACTGCAGCTCGGTTTCAATTTCTAAGGTCCAAACTCATGGTTATCCAACTACCCATCAGTTTGCAGGGGGGTGTTAGAGTATGCACTGACTTAGTCAATGATCAGTTGCGAGAATCAAGTGATCAGTTACAAGAATCAAGACAGTTCAGCAAATATGCAGCTGGCACCGATTATGTTGCAACACCTGAACCACCTGAACCATCTGCACATTCTTCTCATTCTGTTAAACCATAATCTGATTGTATTCCTTAAAATTCTCCAGTTTGTTGTATGTAATCTACTATATATTACGATTGAATAGAAAGTGAAAAGTAAGCAATCAGTTCATAATATATCTTCTCTGTTTTACTTCTTCTATTTATAATTCTTACATCTTCTTCCTCACCTGTGAAGAGCACAAAACAAGAATTCAAGTTTTGAGATGAATCTCCGATTTTGATAAAATATATGTTTGGCGTCGTCGGTATCTGGTCACCGCATTCACCAATCGTGAATCGGCATTCGTTTCCTCGCCTTCCACAACGAGCAGTCGGCGGGCTATGCTGCCTCCGCCTACGGCTATCTTACCGGCAAGCCCGGCCTCCTTCTCACCGTTTCTGGCCTTGGCTGTGTCCACGGCCTGGCCGGGCCCCAACGCTGCTGCCAACGCTTGGCCTATGGTGATGATTTCTGGCTCCTGCGGTCAGGCCGACTTCGATCGCGCGACTTCCAGGAGCTTGATCAGGTGGTCGCCGTCTAGCCTTTCTCCAAGTTCTCTGCAAAAGCCACTGATATTTCCCAGATAGCTAACGAACGTTTTTAAAGTCCTGGATCAAGCTCTTTCTAGTCCGCCTGGTCGTAATTACCAAATGCCTTTTTCTTTTTTCTTTTTTTCGTAATTTTTGGTGGCGAAATTTGGAGAAAATCTATAGCAGGTTAACAGGCGGTCAAACTCAAAAATGCATATGGGACTCGAAAACCCCAAACAAAAGGATTGGTTTTTAGGTCACCTCACCTTTAAAGAAAGTTTGGCCCTTGTTAAATATATTGCACTAAACATATATATATATATATATATTCAAAATCATAATATATTAAAAGAATATTTTAGAGAGTAGATTAATTATAATTATTTTATAGTTAAATACACAAATTTCTTTTAATTGATTACTAAAAATATAAAAATTATCATAATAATTTTTTTTTATAGTGTTTTTAATATCATTAATAGATTAATTAAATATTAAAAAATTGTACATATATCACAATTTATTTTATATCATTTAATACAATTGAATTAAATGGATCAAGACATATTATAATAAAATATCATAATATTATTATGAAATAATATTTGATGTAATTTAATAATAAATGTATATTTATAAAATTCATATTTTTATCGATGCATACGATATTATTATCAAATATGATAAATCATATTAAACATATATTAAATTCTTTAATAAAATAAAATTAAAATATATATTATACTTCTAATTACATTTTTATGAAGTTTTTCTTATATTTTTATAAATTTTGATTAATTTTAAGCCTACTGATATTTTTTTTCAAAATATTTGTAGATGATATATCCATAAAATCAAAATATCGATATATCCGTGATTACCAATATTTTCATCCTTGGTTCTGAAGCTATGTTAAGCGATGGTGGTTAATTGCTAGATTTTCAACTTCACAAAATATAAAGGATAATAAACTAACAATGATTTTTGGAAGCTTTGCATTAAAGTCTGCATATAGTGATTGCACATGTAGAGATTAAAAAAATTGCTAGTAAAATGTAAAACTCTTTGAGAGAAACAAAAGGTTTGCTAAGGTTATCTTTGGTTTTTCAAAAAATAAAAGAAATTAAGAAAAAAAATATTAAAAAGAAATTATTTTCTCATATTTTGTTTTATTATGAAAATAGAAAAAAATAACAAATATAATTTCAAATTATTTATTTCTTATATAGAAAAATTAAAATAAATGAAATGAGTTTAAATTAATATATAAAAATAATTTATTAACTTTAGATCTATTTTTTATTTTCCTTCTTTTTTTTTTTCCTTACATTTTTTTCTTAAATTTTATGAATTCAAACATAACGTAAGATAATGGAATGCAAAAATATACAAAAGATTTTGAAAGTTAAAGAAGTTCAACTAATTTAGATTCAAGTTAGTTTGATTTGCTTGATAAAAAGTCACTGGCCATTGAGTTTTCATGAATTAGAAGTTGGCGGGGGATAAATTAATCAAGTAAGAACATATCATTAATAGCCTTGAAAATTCCTTGCACATGCTGGATGAATATTGACTTAGTCTATGGAATTGCCGTGAGAGGAATATTGACTTAGTCTCCGGAATTGCCGTGTGAGGAATATTGACTTGGTCTACGGAATCACCATTGATGCTTTTTGTTTATTGTATAGCTTAAGCTGTTCTAGCTGGATTTAAAAAGAAGCATATGCAATTATAGCTATGAAAGATTTTGATATGTTCCTTGTATGATGATGCAGCAAAAGATAATTAATTGTGAAAGTGCTAATGAACTATGGCAAATGCAGATCCAAAGCCATGAAGATTGCTGCAGTTGCAGAAGGTATGATACACATTTAAACACTATTTTACTTTTCACAAGAAGTTCATAGAAAGTATAATGCCTTGTTATGTCAAATCACTAATTCATAGTCCACTTGATCCATTTTTGGGCTTTTGTGATGATGTAACAGGTGTGATCTCAATGGTTATGAAAGGAGCAGAAAAGGATTAGGTTGTGGTGATTAGAGAAAATGCAAAAAAAGTATTTTGATAAGTGATAATATTACTTTATTAGATTATGGATACTAACTCATGGGAAGTCTGCATATAGTGAATTACTAATCATGGCCTGAGTTCCGTTTTATTGTTATTTACATAGGATACTAAAGTGCAATTGATTATTTATGGTTGAATGTTGAATCAACTTTATAATTGCATTCCGAGGGAGCCAATACTCCAATGGGTCTTAATGGTTCCCACTCGAACTCATATACCTTGATGATATCGGTTATGAGAGATGGATTGACTTTAGGTTCATTTTTGCGCTCTCTTTGATTAGATTATCCACTTGTAGAATTCATAATTAACTTTTTTTTTTTATGCTTGTTTTATAAAAATTGTTTTTAAGTAAAAGAAAATTTTTTTTTTAGTCTTTTTTTAAAATAAGAGTGCTTGACATGGTATTTTTAAATATAATTTTTTAAAAATAAAAAATAATACTTTTTTTGGATAAGTTGTTTTTAAAAATAACTTTTCGATTTTGATTTTGTAGAAAAATGTAAATTCAATTTATATAATATTAATTAAATTTAATTGAAGTTTTATTAAAAATAATTTTAATTACAAATAAATTAGAAAATAAATATTTTTTAGTTCTAAAATCATAATTTATTTTATAAAATATACTATTTTAATATATGTTATAAAAATATGGATATTAATATCTTGTAAAAATATAATTGACTTTTTTTTGGTTAAAAGTGAATAATAATAATTTTAAAATAACAATTGTTAATAATATTTTATTTAATATAAATTAATTTAAAAACAAATAAAGTTTACCCTTTTTTAAGATGCAAATGAACTAGTTTTTCATACATCCATACATTAATTATTCAATTACAAACAAAGTATTTTGAAATGCTTTTGATTTAGTTTGTAATTAATTGGATTAGCTTTTTGAATTCCAAATTATTCCTAAAAATTAGAAGATTCAATAAAGTTTAAAGTATTAATTATATTCCACTTAATCTAGAATCTATTTATCTGGTGAAAAAATTTAGAAAATATAGTTGTGTATAAGATATATAATAAAGTCATGACTCATAATATACCAATTTAGGTCTATTATTTTTTGTAGCGATTATATTGATTTTGGGAGTATAAAACTATTTTTGTAATTAAACTTATTAATAAATTCCACATAAAGTGTCTCTTGATTTAAAGTTCATTTTTTAGTGAGAAATTTATAAAAATATAATTAATACAAAAGAGAAATAATAGTAATTGTGAACTAATTTTTATTCATAAATTTATGGTATTAATTGTGTTACTATTTGAATTTTAAATTATTTTTAAAAAGTATTATACTCATTAAAGAATCTTAAGCATTAAGTCTTGCTTGATTTGGAATCTATTTTTTAAGGGGAAAAAAAAAAGATGGAAAAGTATGGTTCTATGCAAAAGAGAATAATTAATAGAGTAATTATGAACTAATATGATTATAAATTTCTAGTATAAATTAATTGGATCACTATTTAAGTTAAATTATAAGACTGGTTAATAAATCAAATGTATTAAGTCTTGTTTGATTTAGAGTTTATTTACCTAATGAAAAAATTGTAAAAATATAATTATATGCTAAAAAATAAATTAACAAAGCCATTCAAAATAAATTTAGGTCTATGCATTCTAATGTTAGTAGGTTTTATGACTTTTTAATTTTAATTAAATATGTTTTTGAATTTTAAATTATTTTTAAAAATAAATAAATTTTGTCAACCACCATTTAATTTAAAATTTATTTGCCTAATTAAAAATTTTAAACAAGTTAATGGGAACCCAAAAAAAGTATAATTTAAACATAGATCATATTTGAAGATTTTCGATACTAATAAAAGAGGATGAAAGAAAAAAAATATCGGGTCATACATTATTTATTTTTTATGTTTTTTTTTTAATTTTAATTTTTGCATGTATATTTTGCTTTTGTTTTTTAAAATAGGTGGAAATAACTTTTACTTATTCTCTAAAAACTATATATTTTATATTTCACTTTGTTTTTAAAAATCATTTCAGATAACAATAGCTAAACAATGCCAAGAAGTTTTAAAAATAGTTTCTTGTTTTAAAAAGGAAAACTGATTTCAATCACACGGGCCAAACAAGCTCAAAGTTTTCCTGTGATGTCCAGAGTTTTTCTGTGGTCATGCAAGATCATTTCTCCGAAAAACAAGGCACTGCTGAAACAAGTTTCGCAACTCAAGACCAATTCCGGTTGTCTGGTAAGGTGTGATTGTTGTGATATTTCTTTTAGTCCCCTTGATTTTAGAACAGTCAATCTCTAACTTGAGCCATACATATGGTTAGATGAACTTTGAAGCATTGAAATAATTTTGCAGCTAATATACACCATGCTGATCTGGAGCGCTGTGATTGGTTTTGACAGGATATGCACATTGAAAACATTAATACCAATATGAACAAGAGAGTGATCCGCAGTGTTGCAAGTTGCAATACATATGCAATATAAGATTCAGCAATCTTCTAGATGGACGTAGGAAAATTCAAGACAGAAGCCTAATTGACAGGAACAATTGAAAATTCAGCAGTCAGCTATCAACAAGGAAGTAGGAAGCTTTTAACCCCAATTGCTTGACTAATAAATTGGGGTTGAGGTCTCTTCAAAAAAACAAGCAAGGTCGTTGCCGGTTAAAGAGACAAAATTGTGATTAAGAAGGCAGGAACTTGACAGAGGACCAGATCATGGCAGAAATAGCAGTTGCAGCAGCACTTGGTGTTGTGCAGATCTTCCTCAGTAGAAGAAACCCAAAGCCGAAGCCAAATATCGTCATTATCAAAGGAGATTTGGAAACCATGCGAGCCTACCTCAAGGACACACCGAGCAACGAGAACAAGACACTCAAGGTGCTGAAGATCGAAGAAACAGAGTACGGGAGATAGCATACGAGATTGAAGATGCTCTTGAAGAGTACATGGTTGATGTGCCCGAACACTTCCATGAGCATAGAATCTCCATAGCTCTTCATAACATTTTCCACGAGCTCATGGACCGGAAAGCATACAGTAGATTATACTCCCGTATAGATGCTATTCAAGCCAAGATCAATGCTGTCAAAGAGTTAGATCCATTTCTCAAATCTTCCTCTGAAGTAACCTCAAGTTCCAGTGCTGGAGGGTTCCCTGACCTGGCTTATCCCGTCGTCAACAATGAGGAGCGCGTGGGCATGGAGAGGCGTACAACCGATCTTTTTGATCTTCTTATCAAGGAAGAATCAAGGCGTCTGGTGATTTCAGTAGTTGGACCCAATGGCTCTGGTAAGACCACTCTGATAAAAAAGGTTTGTGAGAGTGAAAGGGTGAAGGGCCATTTTGAATGTCATGCTTGGGTTCCTCATTCAACCTCCTGCAAAGACACCAGGGAGAAAATTTGCAAAGAAATGGGAGTACCAGTTCCCCCAGGAGCAAATAGGGAACAGAATTTGGTCAACTACTTGGAAAATAGAAGGTATCTCGTGGTTTTGGATGGAGTTTGGAAAGATAATTGGTGCAACAGCATTAAAAAATTACCCGACAATGGCAATGGCAGTAGAATAATCTTCTCCACATGTAGGCGTGATTTAGCTTCTGAATGTTCAGATGATATCTACAATCTAGATCTTTTAGCAGGGAATGAGGCTTGGAAGCTCTTCTGGAAGAAGGCCTTCCGTGGCAGTGAATGTCCTCAGCACTTAAAAGAGATATCTGAAGATCTCTTGACCAGGTGTGGAGGACTGCCACTTGCAATAGTCGCCTTGGGCAGTCTATTATCAACTACAGGATCAACACCAGCAGAGTTCCGGAGAGTGAATGCCAGCCTAGGATCTAATATGGAAAGCAATTCCAAACTTGGGATTATTGGGAGTGTATTGCAGAAAAGATATTTCCATCTTTCTCATAATCTTAAGTGCTGTTTCTTGCTCTTCTGCAAATTTCATGAGGATTATTCTGTTACACGTGGAAGGCTGATTCGCTTGTGGATAGCTGAAGGATTTGTTGAGGAGAAAAGAGATAAAACACTGGAGGAGGTGGCAGATGCCTACCTCAATGAGCTCATCAATGGCTGCTTGGTTGAGGCAAACAAAAGAGATTTCCAAGGCGTAGTAAGAAGTTGTCGAGTTAATAATCTTGTGCCCGAATGCCTTGTTTCCATATCTGACAAAGAGAGCTTCTGTAAAGTTTTGACTAGAGAAAACTTAGATCAATGTGATCACCTTAGCCATCGACGAATATCAATCCATGATGCGTTCACCAATAAATTGAAAAGCTAGGAATATGTCTCTCGTGTTTGCACCTTATTCATGTTTGGAAAAGAGAATTTTACTACTTCCAAATTTGGAAAAGCACTAGAGCGCTTCAAGTTTTACAAGTTACTTTTAGCTGAATAGAAAAAGCCAAAATATTGGCTTTTCCTATTCAGCTAAAAAACAAACACCACCTCAGTGAAAAAGCTCCAAAACCTAGAATCTTTGGACCTCCGACAAACTTTTGTTTCCGAGTTGCCCAAAACTATATGTAAAGTCCATAAACTTGTCCATCTTGCAGTGGATGAGATAAATGAAGATCAAGGTCGGGTAGGAGCAGGTGTGTTTTCAGGAATTGGGGTTTTAGCGTCCTTACAGAAGTTGTCACTGATCAAAGCAAACAAGAACTAGCAATTTGCCAAGGAATTGGGAAATTTAACTGCAATGAGGAAACTTGGGATCACAGAACTTGAAAGCATGGATGAAAAGGATTTGTGTGCATCGATCCAGAAGATGAAGCATCTTTCCTGTTTGCATGTAACATCAAGAAGCAAGGTGGAAGTTCTTGATCTGGATTACATGTCTACCCCTCCAAGCCTACTTCACAGACTATCTCTGGAAGGAAAATTGCGTGTAACTCCTTCATGAATTTTCGAACTTTATAGTCTGGTCAAGATGAGTAAAAAATCATCCAGATTAGATGGTGGTCTGATTGAGGCCCTTCAAGCTTTGCCTCATCTCATGGAGCTCCAATTGGTTGATGCTTTCAATAGGAAAGTGTTGGAATTTAGGTGCAATTCATTTCAGGAACTTAGGAAGTTAGAAGTTGAACAATCGGATCACCTACACACGATGCTAGTGCATGAAGGAGCAATGCCTAATCTTCAAAAGCTTACTATGAGAAGATGTAAGAACTAAGTGGGCTCCCTTAGGACTTAATAATCTCACCAAGCTTGAGGATATTAGAGCATATTGGCATTTTTGTAATAAGGGTTGGTAGTACCCTTGATTATTACCCTTTGGTTGTTATTACCCTTTCTCTGTTTTTTTATCTGAGCTAAGAGTCGGTTACGATTTGTTACTCTAGCTCCCATATAAAAACTAGCTTTTTGGCTTTATTCTGATGAGATGCAGAGAATAAAAAGAATCAAAGCATTCACTCTGTTTTCTCTCCCTTTCCTTTCTTTTTGGTTAAACCAATAATATGGTATCAGAGCAATTCCTTCTGCTCATTCTCTGATATTTTCTTTGATGGCTCGGGATAATCAACCAAATCAACGAGTTGTGATTGGATCATCTGAAGTGTCAGCAATGGAGGATGTGAGTAGCCATTTTTTCTTCACAGTGGTGATCATCCCCGACTCATCCTTGTCTCACACAACTTAACTGGAAGCAATTACAACACATGGAGCAGAGCTATGGCCATGGCATTAATAGCGAAGAACAAGATTGGTTTCGTTGATGGAACCATTCCTCGTGCAACTCAAACCGATTTCCTTTTTAATGCTTGGAATTGCCGCAACAGCATGGTGACCTCGTGGATTATCAACTCTGTTTCAAAGGATATTGCAAATAGCTTGATGTATATTGCTACAGCAGCCGAGATCTGGACCGATCTGTGAGATCATTTTGTGCATAACAATGCTCCTCAGGTTTTTCAGCTCAAGAAACATCTTATAGCGCTTTAGCAAAGATCTCTTGACATTAACACTTATTACACCAGATTCAAGGTTCTTTGGGAAGAACTCAAAAATTTTCAACCATTATCGGCTTGTCATTGTAGAGGTTTACAAGTGTGGTTAGAATATTAGCAACAAGAGAATGTGATTCAATTTTTAATGGGCTTAAATGATTCCTATGCCCAGACGAGGGGTCAAATTTTAATGATGGAGCCTCTTCCACCTTTGTCAAAGGTTTTTGCATTGGTTATCCAGGAAGAACGACAACGATCTATCAACAATGGAATTTCATCTTTATCGGAGCCTCTTCATCAAGATAATACATGTTCTGCTTCGGTTAATGCTTATACTAGGAATTCAGCTTCAAAGGGAAAACGTGAGCAACCTCAATGTAGCCATTGTGGATTGTAGGGTCATACCATTGATCGCTGTTACAAATTGCATGGATACCCACTTGGGTACAAGCCCAAATCCAAGACTCAATTGGGCCAGGCCCAAGCTAATCAGGCCACTTCTGTTGTGCTTAAGGATTTAGGAACCACAAATATGACGCTCAACAGTCTCTCCCCTAGTCAGTGCCAGTAACTAATTGCCCTTCTGAGTTCACAGCTACAACATAGCTCATCTACAATTGTGGAATCACAACAATTGGATGGTCCCTCAGTTTCTAGCTTCAGTGGTAAATTGACTTTCTCTTCTTCTTATAATTCATTCCCTCATAATTCCTGGGTTTTGGATACTAGGGCAACACACCATGTCTGTTACTCCCTCGATTTGTTTAAGAATTCTTTCCCGTCCTTCAATTCAAGCGTTACTCTTCCCACTAGTGAATTTGTTACTATTACTCATACAGGATCAGTTGAGTTATTTAACCATTTCACTCTTGAAAATGTCTTGTATGTTCCACAATTTCGATTCAACCTCATTTTGATTAGTACTCTCACTCAATCTCATTATTGCTATATCAAATTTGAGTTTGAATATTCTTGTTTTATTTAGGACCGTATGTAGGGGCAGATGATTGGGATGGGTAGGCGCAATGGGAATCTCTATGTTTTGGATCCAGCCAATCTTTTTCCCACACTTGCTCACACCTTAAGTCTTTGTAATAATGTTTCTAAGACTGATCATGAACTTTGGCATACTCGTTTAAGCCACCCCTCCTATGTAAGACTTAATTTGTTGAAAAATATATTGAATCTTTCCACTAGTGTCATATATATTACTTGAGATGTTATCTTTCATGAAACATCGTTTCCTTTTCAATCCAACGACTTGTCTTCCATTTATGATTTTCTTTCTGACAATGTCCTTCCATCATCCCATGCTAGCACCTTTCATTCACCTTTTCCTTCTTTTATTGATTCCAATCCAACCACTTCCACTAAGTCCCCTGTTTCTTCCACTTCTCGACCAACTTGTGTAAATAGACCACTAACTTATCTTCAAGACTACCACTGTTATTCCACCACACTTGCTTCCATAGCTACCTTATATCCACTCTCTGGTGTTCTTGGTTATGACAAACTTTCTCGTCCATGCCATTTCTTCTCATGTTGAGCCAACTTCTTACACTCAAGGTGCTATGATTTCGGAATGGTAGCAGGTTATGAGAGCTAAACTCCATGCTCTTGAGGAGAATGGTACTTGGTCCTTAACAACTTTGCCTCCTGGCAAACAAGCTGTGGGATGTAAATGGGTGTACAAGCTCAAGTTTCGAGCTGATGGGTCTCTTGAGCCGCATAAAGCTCGCTTAGTTGCCAAAGGGTACACTCAACAAGAAGGTGTGGATTACATTGATACTTTCTCACCTATAGCAAAATTGGTAACTATTAAACTTTTATTGGCTTTAACTGTTATCCACAACTGGTTTCTTCTTCATTTAGATGTCAATAATGCTTTCCTTCATGGTGATTTAACTGAAGAAGTTTACATGAGCTTACCTCAAGCGTATCCACATGACGAGGAGACACTACCATCTAACACTGTTTGTAGATTACACAAATCAATCTATGGCCTAAAGCAAACTTCAAGGCAATGGTTTGCTAAATTTTCTAGTGTTTTATTGGACAAAGGATTTACTCAATCAGCCTCAGATCATTCATTATTTACCAAGCACAGTGGTGAGTCATTCCTTGCATTGCTAGTGTATGTTGATGACATTGTCATTGGGGCAATGATTATAGAACTATTGAAAAGCTGAAAACCTTCCTTTAAGCTGAAGGATCTCGAACAACTCAAATACTTCCTTGGTCTTGAAATTGCCAGGTCACGAAAGGGTATCTCTATTAGCCAAAGACACTATGCATTTCAATTATTATCAAATTTTGGTTTTTTAGGTTGCAAACTTGCAAGCACGCCCATAGAGGCTAACATTAATCTCTCACAAGATGATGGAGAGTTATTGGAGGACCCCAGCTTGTATAAACGTCTAATTGGCAAGCTCTTAGATCTTACAATCACACAACCAAATTTGGCTTACTTAGTGAATCGTCTCAGTCAATACTTGGCCAGCCCTAGATCAACTCATCTGCAAGGAGTTCATCGAATTCTACAATATATCAAGAGTACAATAGGGCAAGGTCTTTACTTTTCTGCTACATCATCAGTTCATCTTAAGGCTTTTGCTGATTCGGATTGGGGAGCCTGCAAAGATACGAGGAGATCCATTAGTGGTTTTTGTGTCTTCCTTTGGGACTCCTTAATCTCATGGAAATCTAAGAAGCAGAGCACTATTTCTTGATCTTCAGATAAGGCAGAATACCGAGCAATGGCCAACGTGACTTGTGAGCTGATTTGGTTGACTACTTTTCTTCGCGATTTTGGGATTCAAAGCAAAGAACCTACTACACTGTTTTGTGACAATGAAGCGGCTCTTCATATTGTGGCTAATCTTGTTTTCCACGAAAGGACAAAGCACACTGAAATCGATTGTCACCTTGTCCGAGAGAAGATACAAGCAAGTTGTCTCAAAACAATGCACGTGTCCTTACTGCATCAGCTTGCCGAAATGTTCACTAAGGCTCTGTTTCCAGCACAGTTCAAATATCTCCTCAGCAAGATGGGAATTCATAATCTTCATTCTCCATCTTGAGGGGGAGTATTAGAGCATATTGGCATTTCTGTAATAAGGGTTGGTAGTACCTTGATTATTACCCTTTGGTTGTTATTACCCTTTCTCTATTTTTTTGTTTGAGCTGAGAGTCGGTTACGGTTTGTTACTCTAGCTCCCATATAAAAACTAGCTTTTTGGCTTTATTCTAATGAGATGCAGAGAATAAAAAGAATCAGAGCATTCACTCTGTTTTCTCTCCCTTTCCTTTCTTTTTGGTTAAACCAGCAGTGGAGGAAATGCATCTGTATGAAATGTCAGAGGAGCTCATAACTTAACTTGACAACTTAAGGACACGAGAATATCATTGGATGATTGATCACATTCAAGTCATCCATACTTCTTGCTCTCCGGTGAACAGAACATACCCACGTTTCCGAAATCTTTCATCGTTTGCCAGATATTGAAATTCAGCCCTGCCATGGTCGGGCTGCTTTCAGGTAAGGTTTCATTCTACTATCTAGACATGGCTCTCCATTTTTATTTATTTGTCTTCTTTAGGTGTTTGGATGCTGTTTCCTTTTATTTGGATTATATGTTTGTTGTTCAGTGGATTTCAAATAAGATGAAGGTATGAAACCTTTTCAGGAGTCAATATGTAGCTTTAACTTGCGTGTATATATTTGACATGCTCTTCAGACAGCTCTTGTGAAAACAAAAATATCCAGGTTTAGAAATTGGATTTTGAAGTCCCAGTTCAGAATCCGACACACATATAGGGGCTCTCTGAGAGCAATTCTTTTTTTTCAATATGCAATTCTGTAGGCTACTTTTCTTTATTTTCTTTGCAGCATAATCGGGGGGAAGCTACAAGATTCAGAACACCCATTATAATGCTCAGGGCTTTGTTGGCAACACATTTGTTTACATTTACAACCACTCAGAATGGCTGCTTTGATGTTTCCGGCAGCATGAAAAACCATACTGCCGACATTCTTTCCAGAGTGTGTACTTTGTAGATCGCTTTATATTTTTCCCCTTGCCAGTTCCCTTCCATTTCCAATCCCTTATTCTAGCTGAGGGCAGTGAAAGAGAACTTCTAATACGTACTCAAATGTAGTGTCACCATTTTCCAGTCATTAAATTCCATGGAAATCGAACTGTCCTATGAAAATGAAAAACTATAAGCCTCTTTCCTTGTATCTTAGAATTTCACTGCAGGAACCTTAAAGTTAATTCTCACTTTCCTCATAATTTTCATGCCATTCAAATGTACACTAAATGTATATGTATTACTATGGAGAGAGTATCGACCATTCAAGTGAGTTAAACTCTTCGTTGATTACTAGGAGTTGCAGGGAGTCACAGAACAACCTTCATATTGATTTAGATAGCTGAGAATATGGTCATACAAAATATCCTCGTATTTTAGGCAACGTGTGTACTTTGATTAAGAAATTTTTTTGGCAAAGTGGCCGTTGGAAAAAAAAAAAACACAATTGAGAACAAGTATTCAATTTGGATTGAAAATTTTGAGGAACTTTAGTGGTCAAAGAAACGAAGTTAATTTGTACTGTATTAGCATTACCTTAATGAAGTTAGATATATTACCTATTATTAGATTTAATAATTTTGGGTTTCGGATCTAAATATATTGGTAGATATATAGATTTGTAATATTTAAATATCATTAGAAGCTAAATTTTATTGAGAAATGTGAAATGTAATTTAGAAAAGAAAATACAATTGTTTGAAACACAAATAAAAAAATATAATAATAAAAATTCAATTTTTGGGAAATTAAAAGATGTTTGGGGGTGATGTAAAAAAATAACATGGGAAAGTTATAAAAAAAAATAATAATAATAAAGAAAAAGAAAAAAAAATATGAAAAAAAAAAAACAAACAAACAAAAAAAGACGTGGTCGTCTTGCATTAATTAGTGAGAAAAGAAGCAAAAAGAAAAGGGGAAAGTTCAAGGTCCCAAGTCAAATATGGTCCCTTTCATGCAAAGTTCTATGAGAATATTCTATTTTAAATACGGAACATTGCTATGGAGTTTGATTTCAAAATTAACAGTTGGATTCTTGGTTTTTATTAAGGTGATTTATCTCAAAAATTTTATTTAATATATTTGAGAAGAAAAAAATTATAGATATTATTGTTCTAAGATAGATCTACTTGTACTTGTGATGTTTATATGTGATTTAGTATATGAGTATTGTTTAAATATTATTTTCTTGCCAATTTTAAAAATTTTATGTTGATATTAATGAAATAGTACTAGAGGAAAATGAAACAATCATTGGTTGATAATTTAATTCATGATAATTGAAGAAAAAACTATTTGTCTCGAATGTTGGGATTATTGGATTGTGTTTAAAAAATAAAAATGTATTATGAAAATAATAGTTTCAATATGTTGGTATTGTATGTTGCATTTACAGCATGGTCGAATGAAAAAACATATATATATTGAAGAAATTTTATGTGAAATGGAAAAAAAATGGTGAAAAATAAAGGTTTTCAAATGGGATGAATTAAGAAGCAAGATTCACAATATGAAAAATACAAAAATTTACTTTGAGAAGACTCTAAATGAGAAGTATGTTTGGATATAGACGCTCATCATGGTAAAAGCCCAAGAATAATAGTGAATTGTATAATTAGATGTAAAAATCTCCATTTGCATTTTCTTTTAATTACTAAAATATGTGTGTGATATGTTTGAGTTAAAATAAAATGATTGGCTATTGTTTGGATGTTTATTTTCATATATTTTAGCCATTGATTATTAACTATTATCTCTTGGGTAAAAGGCACAAGTGGAAATTTTGATCTTTCTCTTTAAAATTTTTAAACATAGATATTGTTCCAGTGGACCAACAAGTGGATTAGGGAAGGTTTCAAAGTGTCTTGGGAGGTTTAGGAGCTTCATAAAAATATTGATGTTCACTTGTGTTAAAATTTTAGACGTGTATTCAATTAGGGAATTTGGATATATGTAATTTAATTATATATATATATATATATATATTTGTAAACAAATTCTAGGAAAATTTTATTTAAAAATGATTGTAAAGACTTAGATGATTATTTTAGGTGATAAGTAATTGTATATTATTAGTACAAATGAGCTAGTGATAGGAAAAAATTATTTAATTGAATTTTTAGCTTAGTGAATGTACGTATTTAAAAATTCGATTGGGATTTATTATAGAATAAAAAAATTAATGGTATATAGGTTGACAATCAACTTGGGTAGGTGTAACCCTTAAGGTCAAACATTTGACATGGGGTGGTCAGGTGTCTAGTTCCAGATCACTTGAAATTCAAGTCATGACAATAGCATCCTTTGAGATATACAGGTTGAATGCTAACTTAGATAGGAGTAACTGTTAAGGTTAAACCTTGGACTTGGGATCAAAAGTCAAGTTCAATTTAAGTCATAATAATAGCATCCTTGGACTTATTTTTGATAATAAAGTACATGCTTGCATCACATTCTGATGAGAGAACAATTAACTTCATTTTTAACTAAAATTCCTTTCTATAATCCTTCTATGTATCTAACTCTTTCTTTTTCTTTTCTTTTTTGTAGAAATCTTAACCTAGGCTCTGATACCACTTATTATGCTACTAAAAGCTTCAATACAAACACACACACATGGAATTTTAGATATTTCCTAACATCTCTACCTTAAACCAAATTCCAACTAAGGATAAAAATATCGGTAATCACGGATATATCAGTACTTCCACTATAAGAAAAAAGGTCATTGTTGACATATATTATCTTGACTTAAGATGATATGTGTCAATATTGCCTATTTAAATGAACAACTATGACGTATACAACTTGTTTAAACCAATAATGACATATATAAAATGTTGTTGAATTCTTTCATGACTTATATAATAGAATCTTGACAGATAATTTATAAGTCAATGTATAGTTAGTATATTCATATGTCAAGGTACTTATATAATGTGGCTAGCTTGACATAAAATCAAAAGTCAAGATATGATTTTAAACATGTATGCCATTTTAATTCTAGTAAAATGATCTTAAATGACCTATGGATTATAAGTCAATATATCATGTTATAATTACCTATCAAGGTTCCCTGTGGTATTTGCAAAGAACACTCCTCATTTTCTCAAAACCCGATATTCATTTTAAGAGCTTAGGGTTTGAAACTTTTTGCTCTAAATCAAGGATGAAAATATCGGTAATTACGAATATATTAGTACTTCGATTTTACGGATATATTAGAAATATCGAAAAAATATTAGTGAATATTTTTTCACAAATATCGATGGAGTGAAAATTATTTAAAATTTATAGGAATGCTTGGAAAAACTCCAAAAAATGATAAAATAAGTAAGAATTTGTAGTTTCAAGTTATTTTGTAAATATAATTGACATAAATATGATCAAAAACAAAAATATCAGCAGACAAAGATATATTGATAGATTCGATATTTGAATTTTAAGAATAATAAATATGAATTTTGGAAGTATATAAAGTTAGAATTCAGTTAAGAAATATTTGATTTTATTGAATAAAAATAATTTATACATAAAGATAATACATATGACATTGCAATAGTCTTAGTATCAAAATGAAGATTGATGTGGTTCCATCATATTTTTAGATGAAGGGAGTCCATTTTATTAAAGACAATATTTATTTTAAAATTTTTAAAATATTTTTATTAAAAAACGTTTTATTACTTTTTAAATGAAAAATTAAATTAATTTATATAAAATATTTTATTTGAGATTTAATTTCTAAAATTTTATTAAAAATATGTGGTAACAACTTTTTCTATTAATATTAATTTATTTAAATAATAAAAATTATTAATAATTATTTATATAGAGAGAGGGAAATTGTTCTCTTGATTTATTTCCTTTTTTATTATTTTTTATTTTTTTTATCTCTACTAAATCTAAAAATCAAAAGGGCTACCCGCTACTTTCACTCGAGGCCTCGGGCATCAAGAAGCCCTTTCTGAAGTTGCCCTCCAGACGAGAGAATCCGCCCTATTTTTCTCTACGACTCTCAATCCTTGCAGGTACTAATCTAATCATGTTATTATTATTTTTTTTTTTTGCAACCCTCGTTTGATTCCCAAGAAAATCCATCCCCCATTCGATTTCTGGGAAAATTCATTCTTGTTTGATTTCCGAGAAAATCCATGCAAACCCCCAAGGAAAACCAAAAAAATTGCTTTTTTTTTTTGCTCCTTATGTTTTCTCTTTGCAAAACCCCCGTTTGATTCCCAAGAAAATCCATCCCCCATTCAATTTCGGGGAAAATTTATCCTCGTTTGATTTCTGAGAAAATCCATGCAAAGCCCCCAAGGAAAACCAAAAAAAATTGCTTTTTTTTTTTTTGCTCCCTGTATTTTCTCTTTGCAAAACCCCCATTTGATTCCCAAGAAAATCCATCCTCCATTCGATTTCCTGGAAAATTCATCCTCGTTTGATTTCCGAGAAAATCCATGCAAAACCCCCAAGGAAAACCAAAAAAATTGCTTTTTTTTTTTGCTCTCTGTGTTTTCTCTTTGCAAAACCCCCGTTTGATTCCCAAGAAAATCCATCCCCCTTTCAATTTCCTGGAAAATTCATCCTTGTTTGATTTCCGAGAAAATCCAGGCAAAACCCCCAAGGAAAACCAAAAAAATTGCTTTTCTTTTTGCTCCCTGTGTTTTCTTGATCTGTTCTAGGGGTCTCTTTGCTTTTGTGCCATTAGATTTAAATTTCACGAACCCTAAATCCACGGATTTTGAGCTAGGCTGAAAAACACAACCTTTGCCTGCAAATCATGATCAAATTACCAAATAGCATCTTATGTTTTTTTTTTTTTTTTTTTTAAATGAACAGATTTTGTATCCTGTGTGCAGGCTAGACTAGTAGGAAATATTGGGAAATTTCTCGAAAAATCGGTAAAAATACTAATAAATACATGCTTGTTGGGTTTCAAATCAAATGGGTTCTTCTTCCCTAGGCACTTAATTTTGTGGCTTTTAATGGGTCTTTGCCTCTTTCAATCGATTAAATGAAGGTGTGGTGGAAATGGTAATATTTCATCTTTTTATTTGTTCTTGTTAGTTAAATTCTAATAATCTATTTTCCTCTTTTGGTCATGTAGAACATCATTGAATCAAGATTATGTTGATTTTGGTTTCACCTACATTAAACTTGAGATCAGAAACCTCAAATTTTCCCCATATTAGATCTTTACTTATTGGGTACGATCTGGTTTGCTTTGTGATTTATTGAAGAAAAAGTGTGGATTGTGTGATGGTTGAAATATTTAGTTACTTGGTTTTTTGGTTTTGAGTCTCAAATGGACTTGTCAAGTTGTAAGCATTTGAGATTCTTTGGCTACCATTTGAATTCTAGACATGCAAATGTGTTGCTCTGGTTTTTGGAGTTGTTTTGCTCCCCACGGTCTCTGGCTTTGGTGAGGTTGTTCAGAACAACTTTTTGGTGATCAACAATAGTTCATTGTCCTCAAATTCCAAGCTCCAAATGTGGAAAGACAAGTTCTTGGAGGTTCCTCAAAAATTATAAGGATAAGTTCTTTTTGTATAGAAAAATAATTAAAAAAAACCTTAAATGAGCAATTTTAGATGAAACCATGTATAGTTTCCATTTACATTAATTTGGAGTTGTTTTAGTTCTTGCTAAATTTGTTCATTTATTTTTCCTATCCTCATTCAATATGATGTCATATTTATTTTTTTCATTTACCTTTCTGTAGAGCTTGGTAAATTATAGCTGGTTGTGTTGTCATTTTTTTCTTGGTCTTTCTAAGCAACCAAATGAAGCATTTGTGCATGATTTGTAGGCTATCTTTGACTTGTATAGTTTGATGGAAACCTTGGACATTTCAGGGAAAGTGTTTGGTTAAAAAATCATAAGAATGATCTAAATAGTTAAATATCTTGGTTGAGGTTGGATCAAAACAATTACTTCATTAGGTTAAAATGATTTCTATTTTAAGTTTTGCTCTTATTTAGCCTCCATATGTTTTTGCTATATCAATATTTTAATATTTGAGAGTTGGTTTGTTTACCTGTGTTATTAAGAAATAATCTATTATTGTCTAGTAAAGGTGTAGTGGCTAGCTTGCTATTAAAATTCTTCATAAAGCTTTGATATTTGATTGCTCCTCATTTTATATTTTTCTTTTTAATTTGTTAATATGCTTATATTTTTTGCTACAGATTCAAAGTTTGGGTGTTGGAAATTTAAGGCTTTCCTTTAAAGTAATGCTTCAACATGGAGGCAAGAGACTTGGTTGCAGATATATACATGTAGCAACTTAATTTAAGTTTATGTATATTGTCTTATAGTGTGTTTTTAATTTCCTTGTATATTATATGAGTTTCTTATATATAGAGAAATTGGGGACAACTTTAAACAAGTTCATTGATTTGTGCTTTAATTAATAATCAAATGTATATTAAATATGTTTTGATTATATATAATATCATGATAATGTGATTGTCATTATCATTCTTAAATAATATTAAATTGATTATACATGGCAACAGGTTCAATTTTTCATATTAAAAAATAATTTTAAAATTTTTCGAGGGAAACCTTGACAGTTGTACTTATTCCCTATCTTGACATATATTATACTCAAATTTGAGATATATGGGAGCAATCATGACTTATGTGGTACCTATCCTTAACATATATGGTGTCCACCAAGACCTATGTGGTTCATAACTTTGACATATGTTAGAGCAACCTTGACGTATGTTCCTATTAATCTTAACATATGTTAGGGAGATCATGACATATGAGAAGTAGTGAAATATACCTACCTTATAGTGCACATATGTCAAGATTGCCTATACCTCAATCTTGACACTGGCATAGATGACATATAAAATTAGAATGCTACAATGACATATAACCCTTATCATGACAGTCAAACACTATCAAGGAAATACTTTTTTCTTGTAGTGTTTGATTTTAAGGATATATCAGAGATATATCGGCGAATATTTTGGGAAAAATTTTTAGTAGACTTAACTCATGAAAATGCAAGAAAAACCCTCATAATAATATAATTAGAAGTATAATAGACATTTTAAAGTTGTTTTATTGAAGAATTTGATATACATACGATATAATTTGCGATATTAGATGCAATTATATCATGTCGATCTATAAGAAATGTTAATTTTATAATTGTTCTCGTTATGAAGTCACATAAAATACTTCATTTCATTAAATATCAATAATTTGTACACATTACATTGCAATGTCCCTTTAGTACCAAAATGAGGATTGATCTGGTTCAATGGGATTGATAAATGAAGGAACCTTGTCTTGTTGTTGGAGACAATATTGGTACCAACTCAATGAGCCTCGATAATATTGGTTAAAAATTCTAACATGCCATGCATATATCTCTTGAGTCTTGCCCATTGCCTCTACATGGATAGGATACTCAAAGTTCACCCATGTGTTAATGGCAAATCCTCCTTCCATCTGATATGGAACTTAGTATGACATTTGTGTGGAAGGGGAATAACGTGGCATACCATACTCTTCATTGGTTGAACTTGAAGGTTGACCATAACTCATCACATGAGGAGGGTAGACGTTAGCCTTATTCGAGGAGTCACTAAATTGAGTCCTTATACTCATAGATTCAAAACTCCCTAAAAGTAACTCCGTTATATGGTTCCATTGTTCGTTCTCTTTCTCTATAGGGCTTCCCAATAGCTCCTATGCCTGGACTAGCTCTTTTAGAGCCATGGTCTTCATCCTGTGTGCAGTGTATGAAATCATTTTCACATGTAAATTGGCTAATTGGATATTGACTATGTTGATGTTCCCAAATATCTCCTTCCACATTATCTCCTCGATCATCAGTTCTACCTCTTGAACCATCGTAACCAGAAGCAGAAGTACTTGCAGCACTAGGTCTACTATTATGGCCAGCACTTGTGGAGTTAATCTCTTGGTGGGAATTCAATGCCGCTTGAACTGAATCATCAGTATCTTTGCTAAAACTTTCAGAGTGAACTTCTTCGGACAACACACGTTCAACATTAACTCCAAATTCTCGAGCATGGGCAGCAATTCGTGGATCAGGATTTCCAACTTCGTCATCCAAGTGTATAGGCCTAACCCATTGGAACATCTGATTATCTTCTTCTTTACCCACATCGGCTGAAATGTTAAGAAGATCAAGGTAATCTTTTTCAATAACTCGATCATTTTCTACCTCCATATCGCGTAACTTTAGCCTCATATTATAGTAACAAAAAACTAATTGCTCCAATCAAGGGTAAGCCAAACGATTTTGTTGCTTTGTGTGGATGAGAGCAAACATGCTCCAATTTCTCTCATAGGTAGAAAATGATGCAGTTTGTGAGAGAACTTTGATGGCTAACTTTCTCAATGTAGGTGTTTGATTCCCATACATAAACCACCATTTAGCTGCAACCAATTTGATAATCATATAAATACTTATGTGGCGAATTTACAATAATGATAATCAATTTTTTCCTATAAAGACTCACTGGGTACCATGGTTGACTTTGCTACAATCGCCGCTTGATCACCGAATCCTTTTTTTGCATCTCGAAAAAGCACAAGCTATGTATTCAACATTTAATTTATTAATATCATATTTGTTAGTAAATGTCCAAATAAATTGATGAATGAAATTATTGTTTTATTGACAAAAATAATAGTTTTTTATTTACCTCATTTCCAAATTGACCAAGCGATTCAATAATTGAGTCTAATTTTACAAAAACATCATGGACCGCTTGAAGTAGCTCTATGAAAAATTTACTAAATATAAAAATTAACTATAATTGAATATGAAAATAAATCACAATAATCATAAATAAATAAATAAAAATGAGCATATTTGATATTCCAAATATACTAGTTCATGTTCATTAAACTAATTAAATAATTTAGATAAGTTAATTTTTTTAATCTAAATCTAATTCTATGAAAAATTTACTAAATATAAAAATTAACTATAACTAAATATGAAAATAAATCACAATAATCATTAAAAAAAAAATGAGCATATTTTATATTCCAAGTATACTAGTTCATGTTAATTAAACTAATTAAATAATTTAGCTAAGTTAATTTTTTGAATCTAAATCTAATTCTATGAAAAATTTACTAAATATAAAAATTAATTATAATTGAATATGAAAATAAATCACAATAATCATAAAAATGAACATATTTGATATTCCAAATATACTAGTTCATGTTATTTAAGTTAATTAAATAATTTATCTAAGTTAACTAGTTGAATTTAATTCTAACCAGATTGAATATGAAAATAAAATTAAATAATCATCTAAAATAAACATATCAATTTATAATTAAATAATCAAATTAACTTAAGTTAATTCAATAAAAATATACAAATTAATTACAATTGAATGTAAAAATAACATTATATCATCCATATTGCAAATATACTAATTAATTGAAAATACATGAATTAATTACAATTGAAAACAAAATTAATTACAATTTAAAACAAACATACCTTAAAATGATTGAATAATTGAGCAACCTTAGAAAAAATTGGAGTAATGAGAGAGCAAATGAAGAATGAAGTCAAATGTGGATGAAATGGATGAAAAATGGACTATTTAGAGGAGAAATTTGGGCCAAAATAGCCGTTGGAAGATGATTTTACCGTTGAAAAACAATTTTGGTTGTTTGATCAAAATCTGGGCAAAATATGATCATTGGATCATGAGTTTATTGTTGGAATCTCATCCTAACCGTTGGATCAAACCCAGATTCAATCTAGGGCGTTGGATAGATGATCGTTGCAGGTAGACGTGGCGGGCAAGATCTGGGTCGTCGGATCAACACGGGCGTGATCTGGGCCGCTAGATCATGCTGGAGAGAGGACCAAATATTTCACCCAAAAATCGGTGATTTATCACTCAAATATTTCACCCAAATATTGACGATTTCTTCCGTCTAGGCCGACTTTTTCATTAAATCAGCGATTTATCACCTGGCACTGATAAATCGGTGATTTTTTGCCGATTTTTAGTGATTTTTCTCCCTTCCGATTTTTCTCCACAAAATATCATATCGATGCCCTTCGATACACGATATATTGACAATATATCGCCAATATATCTCAACATTTTCTTCCATGATTCCAACAAGTCAATATTCCATTTTAATATACTTTCTAACAATCCTAATGAACATAACACATGCATGTTAGCTTAACATAGTAAATGATGGTACTCATCAAAGATAATTGTTGATTGTTTAATATCAATGCTATGACTAATGGTAAATTTTTCGAAGTTCACTATCTAAAGCCCTCCGCTCTCTTTCCCTATTTGGAATTTTGAGTTCTTTAGTGAGATAGATAACAATACTCCAATGTCTCTCTCTTCTTTTCTTATTTGAGCCATCTTAAGTTTGGTATTTTGTTTCTTTTCCTTTCAAAGGCACTTCTAATGGATGAATGATTATGCCAAATAAATGAATGACACTATGGCTGCTCTGCTTAATTGGCTTAATAATCAAGGTAGGAAGGGGAAGGATAATTAAAGGGAGAAAAAAAGGTCAATGAATGATAATAATTGCTCTTAAATTTTCAAAGACATTCTTATTGTTAAAATTGGCCAATAAAAATGCAAGTTATGTTCAATAAAGGAAAAAGGAAAAGAAATTAAGTATATCACAAATGCATTGTCTAGTGTTAAAACCTGGTTTACCACTACATACAATTTTTGAAGGTTCTTTATATAACATGATGAACTTCATTATTTGATGAGAGTCACCCAAAGTGGGTAGAACCATCATTTTAGATAGCGTTCCAATAAGAAGGCTATTAGATGGATCCCTCTTAATGAGAAGACACATGGATGGATAAGAGCACTGTTATGATGGAAGAATTATCTAATGGGAGACTATCTACTTAAGCTATGAATAGGCTGCTCCATCCCCTCTGTGGAGTAACATTGAAAAAAAATTAGAAGAGTGTTGTCTCCCTTTTTCTTTGCATCTTGTGTGAGTCTTTTGAGTTGTGGGAACACTAGATTGGCTCTTGTAGTCTTTCACCACCGCATCATAATTGTTTAGAACATTATGAAGACAGTTCAAATATCATTTTTTTTTTTTTCTTTTTGGAAGTAGACTTCAGACTAGGTATTTAATTGTCTTTAACTAATTTAAATTACATGTTTGGATGCTATTAGTGGAAGGTTGTTGATGTTGCACCAACTAGTGGAGCCACCAGATATAGGCTCAAGATGGCACATGCCCCTTTTCAAGTTTAAAAAATGAAATTTTCCTTCTTTATTCAAGGATTTTTTTTTTTTTTTTAAATACGGCCATACCAACCCTTTGTTTTAAGAAAAAAGGGAATTCAAAAAGAAATAAAAATAAATATGTGAATAAATAGACATTATATTTTTTTTTTAATTTTATATTTGTAATTAATTTTATTTAACTCCTAATATACCTCATAAAAAAAATTGTTTTTTATAATTTTATTTTAACATTTTTATGAATTTTTTTATTTTAAATTTTAAAATAATTTTATTTAAATCCTAATTGTGAAACCAAAGTATTGTTAATCTTGGTTTTGATAATAAAAAAAAATATTTAGAACTAATGATTTATCCTAAATGTGTTTAAGTAAGAAGATTTTCAAAGATTTTTAAAGTAATAATCATAAAGATAAATTAGGCCAAAGGAAAATCAAGAAAAATAAGAATACCTCAAAAAGAAGATCAATGAAGACTTATTTCTTTAGGATTGCTTTATAAGGTTGTTAATGTATTAGGATACTGCATGTAAGTTTTACTTAAGCAGCTAAAATCATCTAAGTGCCTTAATCGGTTTTATTCTTTTATAAATTGAATGAACAATCATTCTAAATGAAAACTACCTTTGTTTAGTCCTATTTATAGTTAAAAAGGTTTTCAAAATGACAAGGGGTTATCTAATTGGGTTTCCTAAGGATCTTGTGCTAAAGATACAAAAGTTGCAAAACCTATTAAAATCATTTTTGCATTCTTTTAAATGATTTTTATAAAAAAATGAAATTGATTGTACCAAGGATAAAAACTTACATTTGAACATGCAATTCATTACTAAAAAGGGTTTTTTGAATCTTAAGTTTTCATATTAAAACAATCCAAGTTATTAAATGTCATTTATTCATTATTTTCTCACTTTTTTTTGTTTGACTAGTGGTTGACCATAGATTGTTTAAACCAATGTTTGAAAAACCAAACTAGTCATTAAACCAAAAAAGTTACTGGTTCATAGTTCAACGGTCGGACTGGTGACATTATAAATATATAATTTATATTTTATTAAAATTTAAAATAATTTTTTAAAATTAAAAATATATATAAAATTAAAAATCAATGATATTTATTTTTTCATGTTTTATATAAATGTATTAATATTTTAAATTTTATTAAATAAAACATGTATAATATTTAAATATGAAAATAAATTAAGAATGGAAGAAAAATTATATATATATTATTTTTTTGAAATAACATATGCAATTTATTTGGTTTTTTTTTTATTTTTTTTTTTTATTTTTTTTTTTTATCAATGTTAGCAACAAAGGGGGTGTGGTAGAGTGGTGCCACCAACTTTGTTTTAATATGGGGTTTGGGGTTCAAGCTCTTCTCATGTAGTTATAAATGTAATTTTTCTTTAAAATATTCATTCACTTATCCCACATTGAAAACGAAAAGAGATAAAAAGGGCTTTAAAAGCCTCATTCAACAAGTTGACTGATTGGTGGGGTGTGAGATTGGGCTTGCACTTTGGGCCACCTTTTGCCAAAAAAAAAAGGTAGCAAAGGGCGTGGGCTTTGAACCATTCGATTTTTAGAGAACCACTTGGTTCATTCGATTCACTGGCTCAATAGTCGATTCAGATGGTTCGCGAATGGTTTGATGGGTGTCCAGCTCAAAAGAGAGGACCAGACCGAAAAGGCTACCGATTGACAGTTGGATCGGTCAAACTAACTGATCCGATTTTTAAAACCATGGTTTAAACCAATAGATCAACCATGTGGACTAAGTAGTCGACTAGTTTAGGAAACTTTTAAAAGTGACCAAAGCTTGTCTCAATTAATTGAGGTGCAACTTCAATCGACTGGTTAAGCTTTTATGACCTAACAACCACTTTTTGTACCTTTTGCCACCCAAAGGCTAATAGCCAGTTTGACTATTTGATCAACTAATCAACCATAAACTGTGCCTAACTACTATAGTTTGGCTTCCAACTTCCATTTAAAGACTCTAAATGTCACGCCCCAAGACCCACTCCAAGGGCGTGACGGTCATTTCACACCTCAAGCCCAAAAGCTCAAAGTGGAAATGACACAAACAAACATATTGTAACTGGAAGTAACCAATTACCAAATACCTGTTCAAAGTAGCGGAAACAAAATTCTAAAATCTTCAATCTTAACTTTAAAACTAAGCATCCATCAACCAAAATCCATTATCTAAATAGATTGCAACTCAAATAAATCAAGTGCTAACAAATTTTCATTATCTCCAAATCTCAACTCCAACCCATCATAACGAATTTGTAAGTTCAAATCTAAATAACTTCCAAAAACAAAATAAATTCAAATGAACATAAACTTATAGGCTTAACAATATCCAAAAATAACATCCTAACCAAAATCCTAATGATGACCATTTCCCAACCTAGCCATCACTCCTCGCCCAAACTAAGGGTACTTGAAAAATTATCAACGAATAGGAATGAGCTCAAAGCCCAATAAGGAACATTAATGCAGTCCATGGATCAAACATTTCAAATTCACTTGCAAAATAGGAGACATTATATCTAATTATTTTCATAAACTTTGAGTCAATTTTGCCAATACATTCAAAACTTTTAACTTTACACTTTCAATTCTGATTCAAACATTTTCATATCAAATTCAATCAAAGCATTCAAATCATTTATTTACTCTGGTCATCAAACATCAAATAATGCCCAGTTAGGTGGGACTTTTCAAATAGGTGGCTAGCCTCAAATTGTTCCTTTAAGGTGGATGGAACCAAACACTACTAGTACTAGTAACCTCTAACCAAACCCCTAAAGGCTGGGGTCCAAATCAATTACATTTCCCACCACAAAATGTAAAGGTCAACTATTATATCCCATTGACAAGGGCCAAAAAGTCAAAAGTCAACTATTATATCCCGTTGACAAGGGCCAAACAAACCAGAGTCAAACACTTATTTCAATTATTCAAATTTGCAAAACATAATATCTCCACATTTCTATTTTGTAAACAGAATATAAGGTTCTAACATGCTTTTCATACAAAACATATTTGATCCATGCATAAAACTAATAAAAACTCAAAACTTTTCCAAATGATGTATATAAAAATTTATTTCTAAAAAAAAAAACAACTGCATTAATTTCCCTTACCTCAAAAGAAGTCCTCAAAAACTTTGGAGAGTAATAATCCTGAAAATCTGCTCTTCACCTAACAAAATATAAGAAGAATAATTATTACTATTTATCTATCATTTTACTAATCTATTCAAATTGCAATTTTATTTCATTATAAAATTCTACAAATTTTTATTTATTTATTTATTTATTTATTTTTATTTTTTTCAAACATAAACTTTATTCCCAAAAATACTCCATTATTACCAACATAATAATAGACATATATATATATATATATATATATATTTTTCCATTCTCTAATCCCACCAGTGTGCACACGCGTCCTCCATTTTTTTTTTTTCTAATCCTTAAGCCATTCTCCAATTCCACTAATGCATACGCGTTCTCCATTTTTCTTCTTTTTTTTTTTTTTTTCTAATCCTTAAGCCACAAATCACAATATAATTTATTTACTCTCTTTTTTTTCATTAGCCCTAGCCTAAAACGAAAATTTCCAAAGAATCTTTTTTTTTTCTCTCTCTCAAAAACTTAAGAATTTTCAATTTCCAACAATAAATCAAAATCTTAAATTTTCACTATTTTGATATTAAAACGAATTAAAAAAAATAACTAACCCTAATCTAGATTTGGGTTTTTCAAAAAATATATCTAATGCTTGAAATTAACTAATAAATCTAAAATAATAATCTAGGGTTAGAATCTTACCTATAGAGATCTGTTATTCAAACCCTACAATTTGACCCCAACCTCAAGTTCTTTGGAAACTCTCTACAAACAGGAACGCGATTCAGAAACGAATAGGAAGAAGAGAATTTCCTATTTATACCTAGGGTAATTATTCGTAAAATTACCTTTTCACCCCTCTTCCATTTTATTAAATTAATTAATTAATTAATTTAATATCATTATTATGAATTTCCTAAATTACCCTTTAAAAAAAAACTTGGGCGTTACACTAAACTTCTAGTATTCATGAAGGGAAAGTTCAAAATCATTCTTGAATATTATCTGAAACTTAAGGAAGTATTTTTAGAGTGCACTTACTTTCAAACTTGCACTTCATTTTAGGGCACCATTCAATCCTAGTTTCCTTGTATTTCATTGTATAAAAATTATAAATTAGGAGTTTTATTCTTATCAAATCTTTTCTTGACTACCTTGTAAGGTAGGCTTAAGTATGGAGTATCACTGAAGGGAAAAAATCTAAGTGTGAGGTATCATTTACAATTTCTCAAGCATGGGGTATCTCTTAGGGAGTTCAAAAGTGAGGTATATCTTGAGGAAAATTGTAAGTTTCCATTGGAGCATGTTAAGTGTAAAGCCTGAAGGCTTAGTTTGGAAGTTTTGGTATAGTAGAACCTTAAGTTTGGGATTGAAGTTAAAGGAAAGTAAATATAGACCTAGATTAGGTTGAACCAACCTAAATCTTGAGTTTGCATTTCTTTCTTCCCTACTCTCTTTATTTATTTACAATTGCTCTTATATTGATTTTTATCAAATTATTCAAGTAAATATTAATTTTTTTAGTAGGATTAGTAACATGTCTTAAGTTTAATCAAATAATTACTAATTTACAACTAATCATATGTTATATAATTATAGATAAAATTTAATTTAACATAATAATTCATGTGAAGTTTGTGTTTAAATTTTAACTATAAAAGACTATGGTTTAATTATTTACTTGAAACTTGAAAGACCATTATTCAGTAGGGTAATACCTAGAAGGAGGTGAATGAGTGTATTTTAAAAGTTATATTATTAAAATTTAAAAATTATAATCAAACCAACACCAAGAGATATCAGGGATAAACAAAATATCGAACACTAAACAAATAAGGAACACAAGAATTTTTATGTGAAAAACATCAAAACTAACTATGGAGATAATAAAAAAAAAAAAAAAAAAAAAAAAAAAAAAAAAAACTACAAGGTCTAAGACCTTTAATATAAAATCCACTATTTGAGATCAAGTAACACAGAATTACCTAATAGCTTACCCTTAAGACTTACTCTCTAGAACTTACAACTTGATTCATGTTCACGATGCAACAATCTTTAATTGCTCCAGTGATGTAAGTCTTCTAACAACCCAAGAGTCAAGTTTTGAATCTTTATTGAGAGATTGAGAATAGTAAGGCAATTTAAGGTAAACCTCTCTATGAGTGTCCAACCATAAATGGGTTAAAAGAGGGTTTATATAGGCCAACAGGCCTAGGAGATCGATATTTAGAATTTACCAAAAAGAATACTCTTGAATTTCTAAATAATAAATCTATAATATTCTGGAAAATTTGGGATGACCGCTTGAGTGCACTTACCCACCACTCGAGTGTCTCGGACGCTTGAGCAGTGGATAAGCGCTTGAGTAGCATTGCTTCCATCGCTTGAGCATCGCTTATTTTTCCAAACATTAAATCAAGCATTTTTGCTTCATAAAAAAATGTACTAATCCACTTTAACCCTTTAATCACCTAACTTGCTACTAAACAAACCTTTTTAGACATACTTGTGACTTCCGATTGAACTAATAATAACCATGAATCTTTAATGGAGAGAAAGATACTATCTAAAAAGTTTCTAAGCCAAAATATATTGGAATAAAATTGCCAACATACAAGATACTAGATTCATTGTTTCGACAAAATTATATATAATAATTTTTAACCTTTTATTATCCCTTATGTTTTATTTGAGGAACTTATCATTCTGCCAACCAAATCCCTCACCATTATGGAAATAAGGAATAAGAATGAATATTTTATTTTTATTACTATTTCTCCTTAAATAAGAATGGATTTAGTGATTTCAATTCTTGTGTTTGAATGCATATAGAAATGTAAAGTTGGAATGGTTATTTGTTTTCAATTCAATGTTAAATAATAATGAGAATGAGAATGAGAATGAAAAAAAAAAAAAATTGATAGTAATATCCGCACTATAGTTTAAAATATATATATATATATATATATATATATATATATATATATTTTCATTTGAAAAAAAAAAAAAAAAATACTCCCACTATTCATAGTTTCAAATAATTTATTATTTTTATTTGAAAAAATATCTTTGAGAGTTTTTTTCTAAATAGCAAAAATCTATTTGGGCATGTGATTTAAAAAAAATTATATGTTCTTGTTCTCTAAGGATAATTTTTAAAAACAAAATAAAATAAAGAACTATGTTTCCCTTTTTTTTTTTTTTTTTTTTTTTTACTAGAGAAGTGAATTTCAAATCAACCAAGACTTTGTATTGAATTTATTAATAAGTATAATAATTTTTAAAAATAATTTAAAACTCAAAAAATATAATGACTATAAAAAATAATAAACATGATTAATGATTTAAATTCTTTAATGATTTTTCTAATTTTTAAGAATAATTTGAAATTAAAAATATTGATTAATTAATTATTGATTAAATAAAAATTTTTAAATACCATATCCATAATTAAATACTAAATATATGTATGTAATAAAAAATTTAGCTTATTTATGCCTTAAAAAATTAAATTTATTTATTTTTAAATTTATTTAAAATAAAATAGTGTTAATAATTATTAATTTTGAATTATTATCATTTATTTTCAACAAAATAAATCAATTATCCTTCATATCCATGTTTTTATAATATTTATATAAAATATAATTTATGATTTTATTATTATATTACTATTTGTATTTTATTAAAACTGTTTATTTTTTAATTTATTTATAATAAAAAAATTATTTTTATTTTTAATAAGATTTGAATTAAATTATATATATATATATATATATATATATAAATTGAAATTATCTTTTTTTTTTTTTTTTTTTTTTTTTTTACAAAATCAAAATAAAAAATTATTTTTAAAAACAACTTAACCAAAAAATGTTTTTATTTATTTATTTTTGAAAGCATTTTTTTAAAAATAACTTGCACTAAGTAATCTAAATACCTCCTACTAGGGATGAGTTGAAATCCCACTTAAAAGTGAGACTTTATTTCTTTTGAAATATTTATTTTATTCAATTCCGATTGACATTTGATTCATTCAATTGTAGGAATGGATGAGAAAATGAATGAGATACCAATTCCCACTTTTCATTTTCGCATACCAAACATAACCTTCATATTTCTTCATCAAAGGTGGAATATTTTTACGGTTTCTGGAAACCGAAGTGGAGCTTTCTTTTAGTTTGGATTAATCGGAGGTGAGTTTTCCATTTGAAGATTCGTTTTGCTATTGAGAAAATATTGGCCAAAGGTCTTATATTTTGTGGTTTGTTGTATTTTGATTATGGCATGAATGAAATGGAGGGAAAATCTATTTTTGTTAAAGAAATTTTTAGAGGGAGTGAATTTTGGAAACGAGAAAGGTTGTTTTGCATTGTTCACGACCCTGTGATTTAGAATATTTGGGAAATTTTTTTTGTGTTATATCTTAAATTTTTATGTTTACAGGACGGGTGTTTGTGGGAAATCATTAAGGAAAAAAAATTTAGAACCACCAGTGTTTGATATATCGAGAAATATTTCGGTATTATATCGGTATTTTTTACGGTATTTTCGGCAAAATCTATTCATTTTTTTTTTAAAAAAAAAGAACATAAGATGCTATTTGGTAATCTGATCATGATTTGCAGGCAAAGGTTGTATTTTTTAGTCTGGCTCAAAAAAAAGAAAGAACACATTTTCTTGCTTCCTAGCTTCTATCACCTGTATGGAGCCTCTATTTCTCACATGATAATATGATAATTAAATTGTGTTTGGTTGATGTTCAGGCCTTCTCCAGAGTGATCCACCCATCCACACAATACCCAATCCTACATGATCAAAATTGCAGAAGAGAGAGCAAAGGCATAGGAGTTTTCATTCTGAGATCATCCCAGCCAAGAAGGAAGAACAAGCAAGAGAGATTCAACTCATCCAATACCAAATCTCAAAGTATCACGCCCCAAGACCCACTCCAAGGGCATGAAGGTCATTTCACACCTCAAGCCCAAAGGCTCAAAGTGGAAACGACATAAACATTTATATTGTAACTGGAAGTAACCAATTACCAAATACCTGTTCAGAGTAGCGGAACACAATTCTAAAATCTTCAATCTTAACTTTAAAACTAAGCATCCATCAACCAAAATCCATTATCCAAATGGATTGCAAACTCAAATAAATCAAGTGCTAACAAATTTTTCATAATCTCCAAATCTCAACTCCAACCCATCATAACGAATTTGTAAGTTCAAATCTAAATAACTTCCAAAAACAAAATAAATTCAAATGAACATAAACTTATAGGCTTAACAATATCCACAAATAACATCCTAACCAAAATCCTAATGATGACCATTTCCCAACCTAGTCATCACTCCTCGCCCGAACTAAGGGTACTTGAAAAATTATCAACGAATAGGAATGAGCTCAAAGCCCAATAAGGAACATTAATGCAGTCCATGGATCAAACATTTCAAATTCACTTGCAAAATAGGAGACATTATAACTAATTATTTTCATAAATCCTTGAGTCAGTTTTGCCAATACATTCAAAACTTTTAACTGTACACTTTCAATTCTGACTCAAACATTTTCATATCAAATTCAATCAAAACATTCAAATCATTTATTTACTCTGGTCATCAAATATCAAATAGTGCCCAGTTAGGTGGGACTTTTCAAATAGGTGGCTAGCCTCAAATTGTTCCTTTAAGGTGGACGAAACCAAACACTACTAGTACTAGTAACCTCTAACCAAACCCCTAGAGGCTGGGGTCCAAATCAATTACATTTTCCACCACAAAAATGTAAAGGTCAACTATTATATCTCGTTGACAAGGGTCAAACAAACTAGAGTCAAATACTTATTTCAACTATTCAAAATTGCCAGACATAATATCTCCACATTTCTTTGTTGCAAACAAAATATAAGGTTCTAACATACTTTTCATGCAAAACATATTTGATCCATACATGAAACAAATAATAACTCAAAACGTTTCCAATTGATGTACATAAAAATATTTGTTTTTTAAAAAAACAACTGCATTAATTTCCCTTACCTCAAAAGAAGTCCTCAAAAACTTTGGAGAAAAATGATTCTGAAAAAATCTACTCTTCACCTAATATAACATAAGAGAAATAAATATTACTATTTATTTATAATTTAACTAATCTATTCCTTATTTAAAAATAATAATAAATTCCCAATTTGTTTTTAATAACACATTACTAATTTAATTATATTGCAATTCTATTTCATTATAAAATTCTAATATATATATATATTTGACGTTTCTACATGTAAAAGTTTCTTTGGAGTTCATTAGTTATTTAAGTAGTAACAATATCTTAGCTATTTCAAGTTTTTTTTTTCTTAGGTTGGTGTACTTTTTGAGTCATGCTTCTAGTACACATCGAAAGCACCCCCTGCAATTACCTCATTCTACATGGTTCCACCACTTGGAAGTAGTGGTTTCTCTGGGTGATTTGACAGGAAAAAAAAAAAAAAAAAACGTGTCTTGCATTTGGTGTCAATTGGAATCATTCTCAATAGGTTATTTTATAGTCCGCATTCCTAGATGTTCCATTTCAGACAGATTAAATCATCACTTTATTGCCCTAAATTGCAGAGTCTCATAGGTGAAAATCCTAATTGAGATTTCTTCTGGGTTTTTTTTTTTTTTTTTTTTTATCTATTCCATTGAAAATTTTGAAATTTTCCTATCTTCAACAATAAATCAACCTATACTTGCAATCTTTCAAACATTTTGATCTAAAAGTTAAATAAACAAACCCTAACCTAAATTTGGATTTTCAAAAAATATCTAATGTGTTTGAAATAAACTAATGAATCTAAAATATTAATCTAGGGCTTAGAATCTTACCTATAGAGATCTATTCTTCAAACCCTGAAATCTGACCCCAACCTCACGTTCTCTGGAAGTCTACGAATAGGAACGCTCTTTAGAAAAGAATAGGAAGAACAGGATTTCTAATTTATACCTAGGGTAGGTATTCGTAAAATTACAATTTTACGATTCTTTCATTTTATTAAATTAATTAATTAATTAATATAATTACTAATAGTATTTTCCTAAATTATCCCATTTAAAAAAAATTGGGCGTTACATCCTCCCCTCCTTAACAAAAGTTTATTCTTCTAAACTTGACATACCCGAGTCTTGAAATAATTGAGGATGTTTTTCTCTCATCTCTTCTTCTAACTCCCAAGTGGCCTTTCAGATACTATGATTGCTCCATTGGACCTTTATCAACTTGACAACAGCATGTCGTAGTACCTTATCCATCACATCCACAATTTGAACGGGCACCTTTTCATAGGTCAAGTCCTCAGAAATTTGAACAGGCTCCAACTCCACAACATGAGAGGGGTCATAAATATATTTCCTCAAAGTCAAAACATGGAATACATTATGAATCTTAGATAGACTTGGAGGCAAGGCCACTTTATAAGCCAAAGTGCCTACTCTTTCTAATACCTCAAATGGTCCCACAAAACGAGGACTAAGTTTCCATTTTCTTCCAAATCTCATTATAGACTTCATAGGTGAAACTTTCAAGAAAACATGATCACCCACCTCAAACTCCAAATCTCGTTTGCGATTATTAGCATAACTCTTTTGTCTACTTTGTGCTGCTTTCAATCTTTCCTTAATTAAAGAGACTTTTTCAACAGTCAATTGCACAAGTTCAGGCCCCAAAAGTTTCTTCTCTCCAATATCATCCCAACAAATAGGAGATCAATATCTCCTACCATATAACACCTCAAAAGGTGTCATCCCAATGCTAGCTTGAAAGCTATTATTATAAGCAAACTCCATTAGGGGCAAATAATCATCCTAATTACCTTTAAGGTCCAAAGCACAAGCTCTCAACAAATCTTCCAAGACTTGAATTACCCTCTCTAATTGACCATCAGTCTACGGATGAAAAGCAGTACTAAAACTCAACTTAGTACCTAATGCTTTCTATAAACTATGCTAAAATCTAGAAGTGAAACGAGGATCTCTGTCAGATACTATAGAAACAGGTACACCATGCATTCTAACAATCTCCTTAATATAAAGAGAAGCCAAACAATCCATAGAAAAATTGACTTTCATAGGCAGAAAATGAGCAGACTTTGTCAATCGATCTACAATCACCCAAATCGCATTATTGCCCCCTAAAGTCCTTGGTAACCCAATAACAAAATCCATAGTAATATGTTCCCATTTCCACTCGGGAATAGAAAGTGGTTGCAAAAACCCTGCTGGTCGTTGATGCTCAGCTTTCACTTGTTAACACACCAAACATTGAGCCACAAATTGCACAATATCTCGCTTCATGCCTGACCACCAATAATTCTATCTCAAATCTTTGTACATCTTTGTCCTTCTTGGGTGGATCACAAGCCTAGAACAATGAGCTTCCTCCAAAAGTTCCCTTCTTAAGTCTTCATTATTTGGGACACAAAGTCTAGTTCTAAACCTCAAAATCCCATCATCTGATAAAACAAAGTCAAGCTTACTGCCTTTTTTAACCTCTTCCATAAGTTGCACTGAGTTCAAATCGTTCTTTTGTAGGGCCTTAATTCTCCCAACCAAGTCTGGTTGCACTCTAAAGTTTTCTACAAGAGCTCCCGAGTCCAAAACTCTCAAATGGACTTGTAAACTCCTCAAATCTTCTAATAATTGCCTCTGACAACCTCTAATAGCTGCTAACGAACCAACAGATTTCTTGCTCAAGGCGTCAGCCACAGTATTCGCCTTCCCTGGGTGATACTGAATAATGCAGTCATAGTCTTTAAGTAGTTCAATCCACCTCCTCTGTCTCATGTTCAATTCCTTTTGGGAAAATAAATACTTCAAACTCTTATGATCTATGAATATCTCACAAGTTTCACCAAAAAGAAAATGTCTCCAGATCTTAAGTACAAAAACCACTGCAGCTAACTCCAAATCATGAGTAGGACAATTTCGTTCATAAGGCTTCAACTGTCTAGAAGCATAAGCTACAACTTTCCCATGTTGCATAAGAACACAACCCAAACCCTGAAGAGAGCCATCACTATACACCACAAACCCTCCTGAGCCTGAAGGGATAGTCAAAATAGGAGTTGTCACTAATCTGTTCTTCAACTCTTGGAAACTACATTAACAATCATTAAACCACTCAAACTTAACCCCTTTTTTAGTCAACTTGGTCAGAGGTAGGGCAATCTTAGAGAACTCCTCAATAAACTGCCTATAATAACCAGCCAATCCTAAGAAACTTCGAATCTCGGTTACAGTATTACTTTTTTCGGACTGTACCTTAGGTACTACCTTAAGAGCCCTTAGGTACTACTTTAAGAGCCCTTAGGTACTACCTTAATGGCCCTTAGGTACTACCTTAGGTAAAGTTGGGCTTTACCTTTCCCAAGCCAAAAGGGCTTCCTTTGTGACCCTTAGACCATGCCATTCATTGGTTCTGTTGTGTTCTCAAGTGGTCCACCCTTGCTTTTTTCGGACTGTACCTTAGGTACTACCTTAAAAGCCCTTAGGTACTACCTTAAGAGCCCTTAGGTACTACCTTAAGGGCCCTTAGGTACTACCTTAGGTAAAGTTGGGCTCTATCTTTCCCAAGCCAAAAGGACTTCCCTTGTGACCCTTAGACCATGCCATTAGTTGGTTCTCTTGTGTCCTTAAGTGGTCCTCCCTTGCTTTTTTGGGAAGGTTTTATGAGGTAGCATCAGCATGCTTGAAAGGCTATATTGTTGTATAAATTTAATTATGTTATGAGTTGATATTACACGCATGCATAACATTAATGGATGGAGAAAGAGAGAGAGAGAGAGTGAGCTAGACAGAGATCTTCTTCAAATTGGAGAAGACCTAATACTGTGACCGAGATTCAAAGTTTCTTAGAACTAGCTGGTTATTATAGGTGGTTTATTGAGGGGTTCTCTAACATTGCCCTACCTCTGACCAAGTTGACTCATAAATGGGTTAAGTTTGAGTGGTCTAATGATTGTGAACGTAGTTTCCAAGAGTTGAAGAACAGATTAGTGACAACTCCTATTTTGACTATCCCTTCAGGCTCAGGAGGGTTTGTGGTGTATAGTGATGCCTTTCTTCAGGGTTTGGGTTGTGTTCTTATGCAACATGGGAAAGTTGTAGCTTATGCTTCTAGACAGTTGAAGCCTTATGAGCGAAATTATCCTACTCATGATTTGGAGTTAGCTGCAGTGGTTTTTGCACTTAAGATCTGGAGACATTTTCTTTTTGGTGAAACTTGTGAGATATTCACAGATCATAAGAGTTTGAAGTATTTATTTTCCCAAAAGGAATTGAACATGAGACAGAGGAGGTGGATTGAACTACTTAAAGACTATGACTGCATTATTCAGTATCACCCAGGGAAGGCGAATACTGTGGCTAACACCTTGAGCAGGAAATCTGTTGGTTCCTTAGCAGCTATTAGAGGTTGTCAGAGGCAATTATTGGAAGATTTGAGGAGTTTACAAGTCCATATGAGAGTTTTGGACTCGGGAGCTCTTGTGACAAACTTTAGAGTGCAACCAAACTTAGTTGGGAGAATTAAGGCCCTACAAAAGAACGATTTGAACTTAGTGCAACTTATGGAAGAGGTTAAAAATGGCAGTAAGCTTGACTTTGTTTTATCAGATGATGGGATTTTGAGGTTTAGAACTAGACTTTGTGTCCCAAATAATGGAGACTTAAGAAGGGAGCTTTTAGAGGAAGCTTATTGTTCTAGACTTGCGATCCACCCAGGAGGGACAAAGATGTACAAAGATTTGAGACAGAATTATTGGTGGTCAGGTATGAAGCGAGATATTGCGCAATTTGTGGCTAAATGTTTGGTTTGTCAACAAGTGAAAGCTGAGCATCAACGACCAGCAGGGTTTTTGCAACCACTTTCTATTCCCGAGTGGAAATGGGAACATATTACTATGGATTTTGTGATTGGGTTACCAAGGACCTTAGGGGGTAATAATGCGATTTGGGTGATTGTAGATCGATTGACAAAGTCTGCTCATTTTCTGCCTATGAAAGTCAATTTTTCTATGGATCATTTGGCTTTTCTTTATATTAAGGAGATTGTTAGAAAGCATAATGTACTTGTTTCTATAGTATCTGATAGAGATCCTCGTTTCACTTCCAGATTTTGGCATAGTTTATAGAAAGCATTAGGTACTAAGTTGAGTTTTAGTACTGCTTTTCATCCGCAGACTGATGGTCAATTAGAGAGGGTAATTCAGGTCTTGGAAGATTTGTTGAGAGCTTGTGCTTTGGACCTAAAAGGTAATTGGGATGATTATTTGCCCCTAGTGGAGTTTGCTTATAATAATAGCTTTCAAGCTAGCATTGGGATGGCACCTTTTGAGGCGTTATATGGTAGGAGATGTCGATCTCCTGTTTATTGGGATGATGCTGGAGAGAAGAAACTTTTGGGGCCTGAACTTGTGCAATTGACTGTTGAAAAGGTCTATTTAATTAAGGAAAGATTGAAAGTAGCACAAAGTAGACAGAAGAGTTATGCTGATAATCGCAGACAAGATTTGGAGTTTGAGGTGGGTGATCATGTTTTCTTGAAAGTTTCACCTATGAAATCTATAATGAGATTTGGAAGAAAATGGAAACTTAGTCCTCATTTTATGGGACCATTTGAGGTATTAGAAAGAGTAGGCACTTTGGCTTATAAAGTGTCTTGCCTCCAAGTCTATCTAAGATTCATAATGTATTCCATGTTTCGAATTTGAGGAAATATATTTATGACCCCTCTCATGTTGTGGAGTTGGAGCCTGTTCAAATTTCTGAGGACTTGACCTATGAAAAGGTGCCCGTTCAAATTGTGGATGTGATGGATAAGGTACTATGACATGCTGTTGTCAAGTTGATAAAGGTCCAATGGAGCAATCATAGTATCCGAGAGGCCACTTGGGAGTTAGAAGAAGAGATGAGAGAAAAGCATCCTCAATTATTTCAAGACTCGGGTATGTCAAGTTTAGAAGACTAAACTTTTGTTAAGGAGGGGAGGATGTAACGCCCAATTTTTTTTAAAAGGGATAATTTAGGAAAATACTATTAGTAATTATATTAATTAATTAATTAATTAATTTAATAAAATGAAAGAATGGTAAAATTGTAATTTTACGAATACCTACCCTAGGTATAAATTAGAAATCCTGTTCTTCCTATTCTTTTCTGAAGAGCGTTCCTATTCATAGACTTCCAGAGAACGTGAGGTTAGGGTCAGATTTCAGGGTTTGAAGAATAGATCTCTATAGGTAAGATTCTAAGCCCTAGATTAATATTTTAGATTCATTAGTTTATTTCAAACACATTAGATATTTTTTGAAAATCCAAATTTAGGTTAGGGTTTGTTTATTTAACTTTTAGATCAAAATGTTTGAAAGATTGCAAGTATAGGTTGATTTATTGTTGAAGATAGGAAAATTTCAAAATTTTCAATGGAATAGATAAAAAAAAAAAAAACCCCCGGAAGAAATCTCAATTAGGATTTTCACCTGTGAGACTTTGCAATTTAGGGCAATTTAGTGATGATTTAATCTGTCTGAAATGGAACATCTAGGAATGCGGACTATAAAATAACCTATTGAGAATGATTCCAATTGACACCAAATGCAAGACACGTTTATTTTTTTTTTCCTGTCAAATCACCCAGAGAAACCACTACTTCCAAGTGGTGGAACCATGTAGAATGAGGTAATTGCAGGAGGTGCTTTCCATGTGTGCTGGAAGCATGACTCAAAAAGTACACCAACCTAAGAAAAAAAAAACTTGAAATAGCCAAGATATTGTTAATACTTAAATAACTAATGAAGTCCAAAGAAACTTCTACATGTAGAAACATCAAATATATATATATTAGAATTTTATAATGAAATAGAATTGCAATATAATTAAATTAGTAATGTGTTATTAAAAAAAATTGGGAATTTATTATTTTTTTAAAATAAGGAATAAATTAGTCAAATTATAAATAAATAGTAATATTTATTTCTCTTATGTTATATTAGGCGAAGAGTAGATTTTTTCAGAATCATTTTTCTCCAAAGTTTTTGAGGACTTCTTTTGAGGTAAGGGAAATTAATGTAGTTGTTTTTTTTTAAACAAATATTTTTATGTACATCAATTGGAAATGTTTTAAGTTATTATTTGTTTCATGTATGGATCAGATATGTTTTGCATGAAAAGTATATTAGAACCTTATATTTTGTTTGCAACAAAGAAATGTGGAGATATTATGTTTTGCAAAATTGAATAGTTGAAATAAGTATTTGACTCTGGTTTGTTTGGCCCTTGTCAACGGGATATAATAGTTGACCTTTACATTTTTGTGGTGGGAAATGTAATTGATTTGGACCCCAGCCTCTAAGGGTTTGGTTAGAGGTTAGTAGTACTAGTAGTGTTTGGTTCCGTCCACCTTAAAGGAACAATTTGAGGCTAGCCACCTATTTGAAAAGTCCCACCTAATTGGGCACTATTTGATATTTGATGATCAGAGTAAATAAATGATTTGAATGTTTTGATTGAATTTGATATGAAAATGTTTGAGTCAGAATTGAAAGTGTACAGTTAAAAGTTTTGAATGTATTGGCAAAACTGACTCAAAGATTTATGAAAATAATTAGTTATAATGTCTCCTATTTTGCAAGTGAATTTGAAATGTTTGACCCATAGACTGCATTAATGTTCCTTATTGGGCTTTGAGCTCATTCCTATTTGTTGATAATTTTTCAGGTACCCTTAGTTCGGGCGAGGAGTGATGGCTAGGTCGGGAAATGGTCATCCTTAGGATTTTGCTTAGGATGTTATGTTTGGACATTGTTAGCCTATAAGTTTATGTTCATTTGGATTTATTTGCTTTTTTTTTTTTTGAAGTTATTTAGATTTAAATTTACAAATTTGTTGTGATAGTTTGAAGATAAGATTTGGAGATTATGAAAAATTTGTTAGCACTTGATTTATTTGAGTTTGCAATCCATTTGGATAATGGATTTTGGTTGATGGATGCTTAGTTTTAAAGTTAAATTTGAAGATTTTAGAATTGTGTTCTACTACTCTGAACAGGTATTTGGTAATTGGTTACTTCCAGTTACAATATGAATATTTGTGTCGTTTCCACTTTGAGCCTTTGGGCTTGAGGTGTGAAATGACCGTCATGCCCTTGGAGTGGGTCTTGGGGCGTGATACTTTGAGATTTGGTGTTGGATGAGTTGAATCTCTCTTGCCTGTTCTTCCTTCTTGGCTGGGATGATCTTAGAATGAAAACTCCTGTGCCTTTGCTCTCTCTTCTGCAATTTTGATAATGTAGGATTGGGTATTGTGTGGATGGGTGGATCACTCTAGAGAAGGCCTGAACATCAACCAAACACAATTTAATTATCATATTATCATGTGAGAAACAGAGGCTCCACACAGGTGATAGAAGCTAGGAAGCAAGAAAACATGTTCTTTCTTTTTTTTGAGCCAGGCTGAAAAATACAACCTTTGCCTGCAAATCATGATCAGATTACCAAATAGCATCTTATGTTTAAAAAAGAAAAAAAATGGACAGATTTTGCATAAAATATCGTAAAAAATACCGATATAATATCGAAATATTTCTCGATATATCAAACACTGGTGGTTCTCAAATTTTTTTCCTTAATGATTCCTCACAAACACCCGTCCTGTAAAAATAAAAATTTAAGATATAACATAAAAAAAATTTCCCAAATATTCTAAATCACAGGGTCGTGAACAATGTAAAACAACCTTTCTCGTTTCCAAAATTCACTCCCTCTGAAAATTTCTTTAACAAAAATAGATTTTCCCTCCATTTCATTCATGCCACAATCAAAATACAACAAACCACAAAATATAAGACCTTCGACCAATATTTTCTCAACAGCAAAATGAATCTTCAAATGGAAAACTCACCTGCGATTAATCCAAAGGAAGAGAAAGCTCCACTTTGGTTTCTAGAAACCGTAAAAATATTCCACTTTTGATGAAAAAATATGAAGATATGGCTCAACTTTGGCTTCGTTGAAGGTTTTCGGAAGATGGCTATCGGAGGGTTAGGTCAAAATGAGACAAAATAAGAGGAAGTGATAGAGAGTTATGAAAATGCAGATCAAACGAGCAATGAAAATGCAGATCGGGTTAGGGCAAAATGAGAGGAAATGACAGAGAGTTTCCCCAAATTTCAAAGTTTTTTGGGTCGGGTGTTCTGTGGGTCGCAAATTTGATAACTTTTAAGTTTTAGATTTTCTTCGGGTGACATGGACACGGGTGATGGCTGCTGACATGAAGGCATGGAGGGGTAATTTCGAAAATGCAAATGTAAACAGTAAATAGTGCATGAAACTCATAATATTTTTCTCATTAATAGCCAAATCTCATATTTCAATTATATGGGGTTCCAATACCATATAGTTTCCATATAAGGGCCTGGAAACACAACTTTCCTTTTTTTTTTTCTTTCTTTTCTCTCTTCTCTCTCCTCTCTCCTCTCTCTTCTCTCTTCCTACCTTCCCCAACTACCCCACACACTCTCTTTCTCACCTATACCCTCATGTCACGTCCCCCCTCTCTCCTCTATTCCATCTTTTTTTTTTTTTTTTTTTTTTTTCTTCCCATTTTTTTTCTCTCTTATTTTTTTCATCCGCCAACTGGCAGAGACACCAGCCGACTTTATTTATTTTCCTCCATTTTTTTGTTTCCTCTTTGCTTCCTCTTCCTTCCACACACTCCACGACTCCACCTAATCTTCCTTCATTTTATTATTATTATTATTATTATTATTATTATTATTTTCTTTCTTTTTTCTCTCTTCTTTTTCTTTCTCTAAACCACTTCCCATCTTCAGTAGTCTCTGTCACCACTGTCGATGGCGTGACGTCGGCACCATTTCTGACGCCCTTCCATTCCCAATTTTCTCCTATTTTCTTATTATCTTTATTTTATTATTATTATTATTATTTTTTCTTGATTTGATTTCAATAGTAATTGTTGTTTGTGAAATTTGAATTATTGAATAAATATGAAATTTGAGCTAATTTATTGTTAGTGAATTGATTTAGAATTTGTTAATTTGGGCTAGAATAGTTGATAATTTATATGATTGTGCTCATTTGAATTATTTAATTTGGATATGATATAATATTGTGGTATATTTTGGATGTGGGTTTGCATATTAAATTTTTGTATATAAAATTAGGCTTGAATTATGGAATATTAAGTTTAGGTCTAATGGAATTTATTTTAATTTATCATGTTTTGGGTTTGATTAATTGAGTTTATATTTTGGCTATTAATTTGAAAATTTTAAATTAGGGCCTATGACATATGAGATATTTTTGTTGGGTTATATTTGCTAATTTGGGCCCATTTTGATTGACAAAATTTGTTGGACTAATTTAAAATTTGAATTTGGGCTTGAATAATTATTTTGGACTCTACATATTTTTTGATATTTACATTTTAGGCTATTTTTGTTTTTGCATAGGCCCATTCTATAATTCTGTTGGCTGAGTACGAATTTATGATACGTGGAGTATGGAATTTCATAGAAGAAAGTGAGAATAAAAAAGTTGTGGGAAGACATTAAGCTTGTCGTAAGCTTATTTGATTACAGATTTTATTTCCCACTACTATTTGGTTTTATTTTTATTGGTTTTTATAAATATTTATTTGTATATATTTACTTATTGTGTACAAAATTGAACATCAAACAAACTAGAGATTTTGTTTAAATAAGAGAAATAATTCAATAAATATGAATCAATAAAATAATAGTTTAAAAATATTCTTCTTAATAAAAGAAAGTTTTTTTATTAATAAAAATTCAGAAAAATCCAAAAAAAAATTGTTTTTAATAGAATTTGAAAAATTGTTTTTAATAATAATTGTCCAAAATTTTCTTTGTTTAATTAAAATTGTCAAAAAATTGTTTTATAAATAAAGTTGTCCCAAAAATTAATTTTTAATTAAAAATTCTTTTGCAAATAAAGTTATATATTTTTTAATAATTTGTATAAGTCACTTTTCTTAAATGAAAAAAAAAATGAAATATTTTTATAAATAAAATTGTAAAAATTTATTCTTTTCTAGTAAAAGCAAGTAAAAATGAGTTTTATTGCCAAATTGAAATTTTATAATAAATTCTTTTGATACAATAAGTGTAAATAACTTTTTTGAAAATTGGATACAAATGAATTGAGAAAATAAATTGACTCTTTTTTTTATAAATAAATAAATTGAAATCATTAATTCAAAATCATTTTTAATAAAATCCTTGGAAATTTCTTGAAAACTAATTTTTTTAATATTTTTTATTTAGTTCAATAAATCATTTTGCAGAATTCTCTTGTTATTTACTTTGTGTATTCTTGTAATTAGATTTCATCATTATCTTTGTGTATATTGATTTTCACCATGACTTGTACATACTGATTTGCATGATTATTTTTCTTAGTATACATAATTAATTATTTAATTGTCACAATTCCCTTAATTTGTTTAGTAGAGGTCGTACGTATACCGGTTTAGAGGGGTTGCTACGGCTCACTATCGTACCTTCCTAATAGGTAACCTAACCCCTAAACCTAGACTCAGTTTTTCACAAACCTGTTTTTCCTTCAAGAGTCACACTTAGGGTTTTTATTTCTTATTTTATTTTTCCCTTTAAAAATAAAACAAAAATAAGTGGCGACTCCAAGTCTTTTCTAAAAATCATATTTTTCATCAAATAAACAAAATAGCAAGTCTTGTTGTTGAGTGGGGATGCATGTGAAAAACACGGGTCCACAAAAATCTATTTAAAAATTTTTGTAACCAAATGCTAGAAGGACCTCACCTTAAGTTTCTGTTAACCAATGTTTTCAAAATCGAATCGGTTATTGAATCAAAAAAATTATCGATTTACAATTCATTAGTTGGATTGATGGTTGAACCGTAGTTGAACCAGTGATATCATAAATATATTATTATATATTATTAAAATTAAAATTAATTATAAAAAAATTAAAATATATATAAATAAATTAAAAATCAATAATATTTAATTTTTATGTTATGTATAAGTATAAATGTATTAATATGTATAATATTTAAATATAAATATATTGAAAATGAAAGAAAAATTAATTATTTAATTTTAACTAATTTTATAATTGTAGAAAATATTATATTATTTTTATTTAATATTATAATTTTTTAGCAAATAATATATTTCTTTTGCTTGCTACTTCAACTAACAAGTTGGATGTGGTTGAGTGGGCTGGCCCATGATCAAATCGGACTAGACCGGCTAGTCCAAAACCCTGCTTGTAACAACCATATTTTACAACTAATTAAAATCATGAAAATGAGAGTAGCCTCGTCAACATACAACTAAAAAAAAAAGGAAAGATTAAGATGGTATTTGTTGTTTCTACTTTTCTTATGCTCTGGAGTAAAACATAATATTTGGGGGGTGATATGGTCATTGCTTTGCATCGCCAGTTTTTTCCATTCCTCTTAGTCAAAATGTAGCCTTTTCGGTGCTCCATTTTGCTCTGCATGAAATTGCACGTACAGAGATTCAAAAAATTGCTAGTAAAATGTAAAACTCTTTCAGAGAAACCAAAGTTTACTAACGTTATCTTTAGCTTTTGAAAGTATCAAGGAAATTAAGAAAAAAAATATTTGTTTTGTTTTATTATGAAAAGTAGAAAAGAACAACAATTATTGGATGACATAATTGTGGCTTTGCCCTCAGCAGCATCCGATAGACTCTCGGCCTCGGATTGAGAAATAGTTTGGTGGAGAATATCATTTGGAAGATCCAAGTAACAACCACCAGGCCGACCAACAGAAAGAGCTTGATCCAGGACTTCAAAAAGACTCTTAGGTATTTGGGAAATATCAGTGGCTTTTGCAGAGAACTTGGAGAAAGGCTCGATGGCGGCCACCTTATCATGCTCCTAGAAGTCGCCACGATCGAAGTCGGGCTGATTGTAGGAGCCAAAAATCATCACCATAGACCAAGCGTTGGCTGCGGCGTTGGAGAGCCCGGCCAAGCCGTGGACACAACCAGGGCCAAAGAGCTACAATGTGCTTAATCTTTTTATTTATTAATTGTCAAATTAAAATAATAGATATATTGTTTTAGTATGTGGTTCATATTGAGTGAAAGATATATATATATATATATATAAACAAATGTTGGTATTTGTCATTTAAGTTTGTATTTTTATTGTTGAGAACGAACAATAGGTTGGGGGTACGGGGGGCAACGCTCCCTGTAGTACGGTTCAAGGGTATTTTTTGAATTTTATTACTTGAATGTTAGTATAAATACCCTTTTTGTTAAAATAACTATGGACTCACATATGGAGCATAGTTTTTTTATTAAGCTATCCGTATCTATTTCAATTTGTGTTCATTGAGTATAGGCCACTTTATGTGTAGAGCCCAATGCCATAACGGGTCTTAGATGTGGGCCTAAGACACGCAAGGCCCAACAGTCTAAAGGGTATGGTCCCTAAGGCATAGAGGGAATTCATATATAAAGGGATTTTCACAAGGTTAGTGTCTATTGATTAATTTTTGAATAGACAGAATCCTCTCTCTCTCCCGCTTCCCATCTCCATAAAGATTGCAGAAATGTGGTTCCCCTTTATAGCCTTAGAAGATCCATACTTCTTCATCAAGCGCAATGGACTCAGGTTTGTTCCCTTTCTATTGAAGTTTCTGGCATAATTTCTTCACATGATTAAACATACGATTTCTGTCTGATAAACGGACTTACAATGGAGTTCTATCAATTGGTATCAGAGCCTCATGTTTAATCATTAAGAAATTGCCAACATGAAATCTAAGCAGCCAAAGCCCAAAAACCATTCTAATATCCCAAATTGGAATTGCTTTGTCCTGCAACTGGAAATTTCTAAAAGCCTTGCCACCTTTGGATCAAAATTCTTTAATGGTAGTCAAGACCAGTACCATCCATGCAATGCCTCATGAGCACGTGGGAAGGCAAGTCAATGCAACAATGGCAATGGTGGGGATGGCTTGTGCTGTCTGTCAGCTATGGATGCCACTGGGTGTAGATAAGGGGTGACCGACCATGGCGGCACCGTTGTAGCGCCGTTTTTTGGTGCCTTTTTGGTGGTTGGAAAAGGCGTCGTTCTGGCACCATTTCAGGTGATTAGAGCAGCGCTAAGCATTGCAACACGTTGTTTAGCGACGACGGTTCTAGGAACGCTGTTGTAGTCCACAGCGTCATTGCTGAAGCACCGTTTTTGTAGATCCGTGGTGTTTTCCTTGCTATGCCGGTGAGAAACGTTGTTTTGGGTGTTGTTGCAAGTGTTCCAGCGACGTCATTCAGGTGCCATCTCACGCTGGTGAGAAGTGCTGTTTTGGGCGCTATTACAGGCGTTCCAACTACACTGTTTAAGCGTCATCTCCATTTCGGCCTACAACGGTGCTCTCGGCGTCATTTGGCGATCGGAACACCATTGCTGGCGTCATCTAGCTCTATTTAATTCTAGGCGCTGCTGCCGACCTCCCTTTTACGCGCCGATGCGGGCATTGTTTGAAGCTTGATATCTATAATGTATTCTAATAGTGGGGTTGTACTTGGAAAAGAGTATAATCCAGGAATTCCAGAATCAAGACTAGATACATTCGGTAATGAACTTCCTTTTTGACATGTAAATGTATTTAGTCCTAATGGTCCAATAGTTTAAAATAACTTTCCTGGACCATCGCTACCTAGTGGTATTCTTGCATCAAATCTGATGAGGACTGTTGGTTCTCATGAACCTCCACGATCAGGCCTAGGACTTAATGAATTGGCCGCACTTCGTAATTTTCAGGATACTAGTCCCAATAATCTAATGGGTCCAAATTGGAGAAGGTCATCACCTTCTACACTTGGGATGCTCCTTTCTCCTGTACCAAGTATTAGGCCATTTGTCAGACTTGTGTCTGTTGCTTGGGATGTATCATATGCAAATCTATTTCAGAGGGACTCTAAGCGATCTAGGGCTTGGCTTGGATGATTTACATGGTCAACATGATGCTAATCATATACATATTGATAGGTAAAAGAGCAATATGTTAATAAGCATGACAGCACAAAGTGCATATGAAGTATACAGATCTGGGATATTCTAATGCATGGTAGAGTAAATATTCTTCAAAATGATGTATAAAGACCTTTATTGTTTGGTGTCTTTCCCATAGTGTGTTCCTGACTTCAAATTTAGAGATTTTAAGTATTGCAAATAGAAAAACTACTTCAAGCCCAATAAAGTACTTACTACCGATTTATAAAAAAAAAAAAGAAATTAATTAATTAATTAAATTATTTTTTGCTGAATTCATGTTTAACATTTCAAAATAAATAGGTTATGTATATTTGTTCCCAAAGTAACTTGTATTATGTAATTTTATTAATTTTGAAATATGTAAACATGTTATTATTGTGTAAAATAATCGGCCCAAAGGAAGATTATTTTATTATAATAATAAATAAAGTAGTCATAAATATGTGACATATAAAGTTTATCTTGCATGTTGTATGTCAGTCCAAAGACAGGCATATTGCTTTGATTTTATTGTCAATATTTATGAATTAATTTTGTAAAATGATACCAATTACAAGTTGATATTTTTTGTCCAAAGACTGAATATTAATGTTTGTGCTAGGTATCTTGTAATAAGCCCACATGCATATATATATATATGTTTTTTTTTTTTTTTATTCATATATGTATGATATTTTTGTGACTGATTGTGAGCTTTATTGTTATGAATTTAGCATCATCTATATCTGCTAATGTTAATAACATTTCTGTACTTAATGGCACAAACTTCAAGAAATGGAAGGAGCACGTTATAATTGTGCTCGAGTGCATGGATTTGGATTATGCATTAAGAGAGGATCGCTCTCCAAACCTTACTAGTGCCAACACTACTAAGCAAAGGTCTGCTATGGAAAAATGGGAGCGATCCAATCGCATAAGTCTAATGATAATGAAGCACTCAATTCCAGAAGCTATAAGGGGTGCAATACTTAAGGAGACCCGAGACAAGACATTCTTGGACCAGATAGCAAACCAATTCACTGCAAACGAAAACGTTGAGACAAGCACTATTCTTAGTAAGCTTGTCTCCATGCGGTACAAAAGGAAAGAGAATATAAAGGAGTACACAATGGAAATGTTCAATCTTGTGACTAGACTCAAGGCACTAAAGTTAGAGTTGTCAGAAAACATACTCATGCACTTGGTCTTGATCTCTCTATCTACACAATTTAGTCCATTCAAGATCAGTTATAACACACAAAAGGAAAAATGGACTCTGAATGAGCTTATTGCTCAGTGTGTACAAGAGGAAGAGAGATTGAAACAATAAAAGATAGAAAGTGCTCACTTGGCTTTGATATCTCAAGGATATGGTACCAGCAAGAAAAGAAAGAGGGACAATAACATAAACAAACTGCATTTTCTGGGACATCAAAGTAAAAGGTGCAGAATAAACAAGATAAGGAGATCACTTATTTCTTTTGTAAGAAGACTAGTCATATGAAGAAGACATGTACCAAATACACTGCTTGGCGTGAAAAGAAAGGGTTGCCTAAGGAGTCGAATGCCAATTGATGGTGAAAGATACATTTATGTGGGAAATGGCAACAATGTTGCAGTCAAGGCTATTGGTCTTTTTAGATTACAGTTAGACTCTGGATGTACTTTAGATTTGGAAGAGACTTTTGTAGTACCGTTGTTTAGACAGAATTTAATTTATGTTTCATGTCTAGACAAATGTGGATATTATTGTTCATTTATAAATGGAATGGTTAGTCTTTATCTAAATTCAAATGTTATTGGTACAGGTAGTCTAACAGAAAAATTATACAAATTGAACATAAAGGCCTCTAATGGAAATGAAACCTTGCATTCAAGTAATTGTGGCATTAAGCGAAAATTAACGAGTGAGAATTCATCAATGTTATGGAACAGGCGTTTGGGTCATATTTCAAATCAACGTATTCAAAGGCTTGTATCAGAAGGAATTCTTGATCCACTTGATTTTTCAAACTTTCAAGTCTACATAGAGTGTATTAAGGGTAAACAAACAAATATGAGGAAAAATGATGCCAATAGGTGTGGTGACGTCTTGAAATTGATACATGCGGACATTTGTGGTCCATTTCCTACCCCTTCTTGGAATGGACAACAATATTTTATCACTTTCATTAACGATTACTCATGCTATGGCTATCTTTATTTGATTCATGAGAAGTCTCAGTCATTGGATGTGTTCAAGAATTTTAAAGTTGAAGTTGAGAATCAACTAAGCAAGAAAATAAAGGTCGTTAGATCTTACCATGGAGGTGAATATTATAGTAGATATAACAGATCCAGTGAACAACGTCTAGGGCCATTCGCCAAATATTTGATGGAGTGTGGTATCGTTCCTCAGTACACCATGTCGGGGACTCCAAGACAAAATGGTGTAGCAGAGAGGCGAAACCATACACTTAAGGATATGGTAAGAAGTATGATCAGTCATTCCACCTTACCAGAATCACTTTGGGGCGAAGCTATCAAAACTGCAGTTTACATTTTGAACAAAGTCCCAAGCAAAGCAATAGCCAAAACCCCATATGAGTTATGGACTAGCAAGAAACCTAGTATTAGGCATTTGCATGTCTAGGGTTGTCCAGCTGAGGTTAGGCCTTAAAAGCCAAATGAAAAGAAATTGGACTTCAGAACAGTGAGCTGCTACTTTGTAGGGTATTTTGAAAGGTTGAGAGGTTTTAAGTTTTATGACCCCTCAACTAGATCCTTCTTTGAAACAGACAATGCTAAGTTTATTGAAGATGTTGAGTTAAGTGGGAAAGAGCCATTAAGAAAGGTGGTCTTTGAAGAGGAATCTGTTAGTATTCCTATTATTACAACTGGGCATGGTCATATTATGTTTGATGACACTATCCAGAATGTACAACCAATAACAGAGATTGCAAACACACCTGAGATTCCTCCTACTCAAGTTATGGAACCAGTTCAAGTTCATGAAGAGCTAACTCAACAACCTCAAGAACCTCAAGTACAAGTGCCACTGAGGAGATCCACTAGAGAAAGGAGAAGTACAATTTTAGATGATTATGTTGTATATCTCCAGGAACATGAATTTGGCATGGGTTTGGAAGACAATTCAATTTCAGTTAGTCAATTCAAACAAAGTTCTGACTTTGAAAAGTGGATAGAAGTCATGAAGGATGAGATGAAATCAATGAAAGACAATGATGTTTGGGACCTAGTAGAGTTGCCTGAAGGTGTAAAACCGATTGGTTGTAAATGGATTTTTAAGACCAAGCGGCATTTAAAAGGCAACATTGTTAGGTATAAGGCACGCCTAGTCACAAAAGGTTTCACTAAAAAAAAAAAGGCATTGATTATAAAGAGACCTTTTCGCCGATTTCGTCAAAGAACTCCTTTAGAATCATCATGGCACTTGTGGCTCATTATCATTTAGAGTTGCATCAAATGGACGTTAAAACTGTGTTTCTTAATGGTAACATTGATGAGACAATATACATGGTGCAACCAGAGAACTTTGAGTCTAATGATTCAAAGCAACTTGTATGCAAATTAAAAAGGTCCATATATGGTTTAAAGCAGGCATCTCGACAATGGTACCGAAAGTTTGATAAGGTGATTACTTCATTTGGTTTTAAGGAGAACACCGTTGATCAATGCATATATCTCAAGTTCAGTGGGAGAAAATTCATTATCTTGGTGCTATATGTAGATGATATTATACTTGCTAGTAGTGATGTGGAACTCTTGCATGAAACCAAGTGATTTCTATCTAGTAAATTTGACATGAAGGATCTTGGTAATGCATCTTTTGTGTTGGGTATACAAATCTATAGGGATCGTTCAAGAGGTATACTTGGGCTATCATAAAAGTACTACATCGATAAGGTGTTAAGTAGGTTTGGCATGAGCAATTGTGCACCAAGAGATATGCTTGTGGCAAAAGGCGATAAATTTAGTTTGCACCAATGTTCGAAAAATGAACTTGAGAAGAAGGATATGGAAAGGTTTCCCTATGCCTTGGCAGTAGGAAGTCTCATGTATGCACAAGTTTGTACACGTTCGGATATTGCGTACATTGTTGGAATGTTAGGCAGATATTTGAGTAACCCAGGTATGGATCACTGGAAAAAGGCAAAACGGGTTATGCGGTATTTACAAAGAACTAAAGATTATATGCTCACATATCATAGATCCAATCATTTAGAGATCGTGGGATATTCAGACTCTGATTTCGCGGGATGTCTTGACAGTAGGAGATCCACTTCAGGCTACATCTTCATGTTGGCTGGAGGAGCAGTTTCATGGAAAAGTGTTAAACAAACACTTATTTCTTCTTCCAACTTGGAGGTGGAATTCATAGCCTGCTACGAGGCATCAAACCATGGGATATCGTTGTGGAATTTTATCACTCAGTTGCGAATGTTGATGAGATTGAGAAACCATTGAGAACAACTGTGATAATAAGGCCGCAGAATTATATTCTAAGAACAACTGAAGTTCGTCAAAGTCCAAACACATTGACATCAAGTTCTTGGTTGTGAAAGAAAGAGTTCAGAGTCTTCAAATATCAATTGAACACATAAGCACAAACTCCATGATTGCGGATCCGCTCACTAAGGGTTTGCCACCCAAAGTATATCATGAGCATGTCACACATATGGGTGTTGTACATATTAATGATGTGCTAGTATAGTGGGAGTTTGTATTTAGATTTTGTGTTTGTTTTCTTAATGTGTTATTATGTTTGTGTTATTTGTACAGACCTTGGTTTTAAAGACTATTGTGTTTGAATACTCTGAATTGAAATGATGACTTTCAGAAGCAGTTTAGCATCAAGTGTTGAAAGTGGAATTTGATTATTTTTAGTCATAAAGTAGGACCAATTGGAAATAGACATATTAAAGATCACATTCTATGTAATTTCCATGCTACACATCCATACTTGATCCATGTTGCTAATTTTGTTAATGTTGTGATCATTGATGAGTCTAGTTATAATTATGATTAACGAAGGCTACTTTAATCCTGTGTTAGCATAATTAGTAGGCCAGATTGTTTAAGGATATTTAGATAGAATAGCAAAGGTGAGCTCAATAAAGTACTATCATGAACATTGTTCTACAATATATGTGGTCCAAGTGGGAGATTGTTAAATAACTATGGACTCACATATGGAGCATAGTTTTTTTTATTAACTATCCGTATCTATTTCAATTTTTGTTCATTGAGTATGGGCCACCTTATGTGTAGAGCTCAATGTCATAACAGATCTTAGATGATGGGCCTAAGACACGCAAGGCCCAATAGTCCAAAGGGTATGGTCCCTAAGGCATAGAGGGAATTCGTATGTAAAGGGATTTTCACAAGGTTGGTGTTTGTTGATTAATTTTTGAATAGACAAAATTTTCTCTCTCTCCCGCTTCCCATCTTCAAAGAGATTACAGAAAGGTGGTTCCCCTCTATAACCTTAGAAGATCCATACTTCTTCATCAAGTGCAATGGACTCAGGTTTGTTCCCTTTCTATTGAAATTTTTGGCATAATTTCTTCACATGATTAAACATATGATTCCTATCTAATAAACAGATTTACAATGGAGTTCTATCACTTTTATGTAAACCTAATTTGAAAAATCTTCTTCCTTGTTCCAGTGGATGTAGGCAATCTATTGAACCACATTAAATCTGTGTGTTTTTTTTTTCTTTTCATTTTTCTCTAATTTTCACCAAGAATCATTGCATGAATATCAACACACACACACACACACACACACACACACACACACACACATATATATATTAAATAATTAATTTTATAGATAACTTTATCAAAAATTGTTTTTTAAGGACAAAATCCAACCTGTCATATATTTTGTGTTGAAATGATAGTTTAATGGCATTGCCCACATGTACCACCTTCCCCTATCCCTCTTCTCCCCTCAAGCGAAATATTTGCCCAATACATCCATGACTCATATTTTTAGTTTATTAAATGTAAAACAATGGAATCAAATTTCAAATTATGATGCATAGACTTTAAGAATAATAGAAGCGACATCCCAAGTATTCAAATGACAACATATTTGAATATGATATGAGAATTAAAAACACAAAAAAATAATAATAATAAAAAAAAAAAAATGGACTATTTTGGTCATCCACAATGAGGTATTTTGTGAAAGTTGATTGTTGGTAAAGACTTAAGAGAGGTGGAATATAATATTTTAACATATTTTATAATAATATTTTTTTATTCTTTTCTTATATTTCATATTTTTAAAATAAAAATATATTATGTCTAATATTTTAAAAAAATGATTTTTAATTTTTGTACCAATTATTATATCTGATAAATCATGTACGCGAGATATCTTATAAAAGAAGACTTATGATTTTTAACTATAAAAATATGCATGATAAATTTTATATTGAAAATAACTTTTCAGGAATTATTTTTAAAACCATGATGATTTTTGAAAATAAATTTGAGATGTTTTTTAAGTGTTTTTCAAATAATATTTTGATGAACAATTATTAATACAATGAATAGATAAAAAAAATAATATTGACTTTGCAAACAAAAATTTGTTTCAAAAACCACCATATTAAACAAAATATTTTTATTTGGAAAATAGGTCTTGGTTCGTTTACATTGGAAAATCGTTTCAAAAAAGAATATCTTGGTAAAAGACCGGACACCATATTGGGTATTTGGGTTGGGAATTGGGAGAGAGGAGAGGGAAGAGGGAAGACGGCATGCAGGTGTGATAATATGAGTTAGGAGACTATCCTTTTCAGTTTCAGGTGAATAACATCCGTTACCCTACCACCCAGCGTCAGCAGTGAACAAGGCTCCACTCCCTTCGTGTCGTCCCAGTCTCCACATCAATGCCCTTTCTCAAACGGCCCCACATAAAGCCTCGTCCGAGGTGAAGTTAATTGAGTCACATGATTGATTGGCCTTTTCAACCGTTCCATAAACTCAATTGGTATGAAGACCACAAAAACAGGTTAAGATAGGTGAAACAGTTGGCTTGAGGAATATTAAAAAAGCCATAATAACGTGGCCCAAGGCTTAAGGAGACAGGAGTGGGATGGCATTAATTTTAGGTACCTATCGGATAAGCTTAAAGCCTCAATCAAAGTGGACCACTTAATGCACCCTAATTATGGAAGAATCAATCAGCCAGACAAAGTACATTTAACCACCCATCAATGGGGTTGGTTTAATTAATGTCAGCAGAAGAAACTATCTGATTTGTAGCTCCTATGTCAAGTATCCAAGACATTTCTTTGCTAAGAACTTGAGCACAAAAAGTTATACCTAAGAGATCACTCATAGCGAATGCACTACTAATTACATGATTTGCTACGGAATTTGAGTTATTCGCATTAAGCATTGTCGTAAGGTTCTGGAACTCTTCTGCTATCAGAGTAAAAGAGGTGGGTGGTGTTGTTTCACTGGCATCTACATGATTAACTTTGGAGGAAAAATTCTTGCGCTCTCGTTGATTAGATTTACCACTTGTAGAATTCATCTTCTGTAGCTTAAGACAAATATTAATGGTGTGACCTTGCCAGCCACAATAATCACATGTAAGATGTGCATGGAACCTCTCTGAAGTATGCCCAATCTTGTTGCAGATTCCACATTTCAGGTGAGGATTTTTAGGTGTGAAAGTTTTTTCAAAATTGTGTGAGCTGTTTCTTACAACGAAGGATGTAGCTTCAGACAACAACGTGCTTCCTTTTGATAGTCCTTGCTGTTTTTTTTCCCTAGAGAATGAGAGAATGAGCTTTGTTGATGGTGGGAAGTGGATCCATGAGCAAAATTTGTCCTCAAGCAGCGGCATAGGCTTTATTAAGCCCCTTATATAAGAAACTTCTTGTCTTTTGGCTTTGTTGAAACTGCAAAACTTCATAGTGCCACAAGTGCAAGTTGGAATGGAACACAATGCGTCATGTTCATCCCATAGGTTTTTCAATTTGGTGTTATAAGGGCCGATGGTCATGTTGGTCTGTTTACAATCATGAATGGCTTCTTCAACATGGAGAAGATGAACACTATTGCTTGCTCCAATATCTTGAGAGATTGAATTGAAAAGTCATGCTTTTACAAGATTATTGCAGCGCCTCCATTGTTGGAGTTCTAGTGTGTGGAAGTTGCTAGTGGTTGTTGAATGGAACCTTTGATGAAGCCTTCTTTAATCTTGATGATAAGAGCCATGAGCATGGCACGATTTCAGGTGCTATAATTTTCTTCATTCAATAGTTGTGTGGTGAGTACGAGTCTTAGTTGATTGAAGTACGGATGAAGGTAAAAAGGATCATTTAGATTTTCGGATTTGTTGACATTAGGCTTCGCTGAGTTTTAGGTTGTTTGGGTGGTTTTTTTCTGCCATTTATGTTGGCCAGAAGAAAGAAGGATCGTTGTTGTTTTTGAGAAAGAAACAGAGGTTCAAGAATGTGGTTGCTCTGATACCATGAAAATAAATGTATTTCTTCAGTGTGTATATTCAATGAAAAGAAAGAAATATATGCACAATACAAAGATCGGTTTACATCCTAAATAAGAGCGTACAAATATGTTATTCCCTATTTACATTCCCATATATACATGGAAAACAAATGAATGAAAATAAAAGAAATCAATTGACCATCCGTGCATTGACGGCCTTTACAATTCTTAACATCCATTTAATAATTCCTACTTCTAAATGTTGGGCTCCCTCATATATGAGGGAGTGGACCCCATATGCTTGGGGACCAAGTCAGTTATATTTTATAAAAAAAAACAAATAAAAAAAAGAAAAGTTTGGAAAAAGAAAAAATAGAGAGGAGAAGAGAGGAAAAATGCATCTACCCAAATTTCATCAATAAGCCGATCCCGCTTCATCTGTTGTCCGATTGAGTTGAAATTTGAAGGAGAGGTTTGACACTCAACTAGCTACAATCTGAACGGTGAATATCAGATTTTGATCTCGGGAACTGGTATTACTACCTGTGAATAGTAAATACGTTTTTTTTTTTTTGTATACTTTCTCCAATCTTCTTTGTTTTTGCCAAGAGAGATTGTATAATCCAAAACTATATGTGCTATTGATGTATTTGGCAGCCTCTAGAAATTATTCTATAAAAGACAGGTGTAACTCATTATTGTTGATAGTGGAAGTTTGAATTAGACTAGGTCTCGTGGTTTTTCCCTTTGTATTGGTGAGTTTTCCACGTAAAAATTTTGGTATTTCATTTATTTTTCTATTGCATGAGTTTATTTATTTATTGTTGCTAGTTGCTATTACCTATTTAATTTTGCACAGAGAAAGGGTAGAAAAATTCTGGTATTTGTTGGAATATTGTGAATTCACCATAACACTAAAGCATCTTAAAGTTTTGATATTATCCTTTGCTTTTCCTCTGTGTCAAAAATAAGAATCTTATAAACACTAAAATTACATAGTAAGTTTGTGTCATTTACCTATTTTTACAACACCAATAAAATCTATTTGAAAATTTTGAAACCAAATGCTATAAGCAGCTTACCATAAGTTTCTTTTGGCAACTCTATCAGGCCACCCATTAGTATTTCTAAAAATATATATCAAACAACTAAAATCATGAAAAGGAGAGTAGCCTCATCAACATGCAACTAATAAATAAGGAGATTGAGGTGGTGCTTTTTTTTTTTTTTAACTTAATGTTGAATGCAATTTGCTTTTACAATTTAATTTTTTAATTTTTTTTTTAAATTTGTATTGAATAAAAAAAACCAAAATATTTAACTTTTTATTGAATGCTAAAAATAACTTTTTGAAACAGTCAAAACATAATCTTAACATGACTCTCATTTTATTAATACTTAATGTTTAATAGAAATAAAATAATAAATAAATAAATAACTTAATATTTAATACTATTTAGTTGTATATAAAATTAAGTTAAATTAATTTCTATTTAGATTTAAGTAAAATTAAAAACAAAAAAAAAAAGAAAAACAAACAAACAATGCTTTCTACTAGGCTCTGTAGCAAAACACAACACTTGGAGGTTCATATGTTGATTGGTTCTCTGTTGCTATTCCTCAGTTAAAATGCAGCCTTTTCTGTGCTCCATTTTGCTCTACATGAAAAGGCGCATCTAGATATTTAAGAAATTGCTAGTAAGATGTGAAACTCTTGTGGAGACACAAAAGGTTTGCTAAGGTTTTTGTTGGTTCTTGAAAGTGCTAAAGGAATTAAGAAAAAAATGTTAAAGGAAAATTACTATGAAAAATAGCAATGAAGATTAAATATAACTAAAATTAGTTAAAAATTTATATATTTTCAAAATATTTATTTTTTTATATGAGAAAATTAAAATAAATGAAATGAATTTGAAATAATATATAAAAATGATTTATCAACTTTAAATCCATTTTTTACTTTTCTTATTATTTTCTTTTTTATTTTATTTTCCTTAAATTTTTCGAAAATCAAAAGAGACTTTACAAGTGTACAAGATGGATTGCAGAAATATGCAAAAGAGTCTGGTAGTTAAAGAAGTTCAATTAATTTAGGTTCTGCTAAGTTTGATTTTCTTGATAAAAGTCATTGGCCATTGAGTTTTCATGAATTGCAAGCTGGCACCGAATAAATCAAGTAAGAACATACCAATAATTGGCTTAAAAATTCCTTGCACATGCTGCATGCTGGATTAATATTTGACTTGGTCTATAGAACGGCAGCGTTGAGATGGTTAAATACACTTCACCTAACCTCAGTAGTTATCATTGTATAGATCTGGTTGTATTCGAAGTCAAACAGAAGAATTTTGCCCTGAAATTCTCATATTTAAGAAGTCAGTCTCTTCCCCTTTTTCGTCATTGCCAATTGAGTTGATAGAGATTCAGTCAGAGACTCAAAAAGGCTGCTTTGTGTTCGCCTAGTGAAAAACATGAAGGTGAGCCTTTTGATCTGGACCTCCATTGATGCTTTTTTGTTTATTGTGTAGCCTAAGCTGTTCTAGCTGGATCCAAAAAGAAGCATATGAAATTATAGCTATAACAGATTTGGATATGTTCCTTGTGTGATGGTGCAGCAAAAGATAGTTGTGAAAGTGCAAATGAACTGTGACAAATGCAGAACCAAAGCCATGGAGATCGCTGCAGTTAAAGAAGGTATGATACACATTTCAACACTATTTTTCTTTCCACAAGAAGTTCACAGAAAGTATAAAGCCTTGTTATTTCAAATCATTTATTCATAGTTTCAGTCGATCGATTTTTGGGCTTTTGTGAATGTGACAGGTGTGATCTCAGTAGCTATAGAAGGAGCTGAAAAAGATCGGGTTGTGGTGACTGGAGACGGAGTTGATTCAGCTAGCTTGACCCACTGTCTGAGGAAGAAGCTTGGGTATGCGACTCTTGTAAGCGTGGAAGAAGTAAAGCCAAAGCCAAAGCCAGATCAAAAGCCAAACCCAGATCCGGAGCCAGCTCCGAAGACTTGTTGTCAAAGCCAATCGGTTTTTATTGCTAGCATGGGCTATGCAGATGAACCTAATTGCTCCATCATGTGAGGTTTAGCATGGATCATGCCCGGCCTATTAATAAGTTGTACCTTTCTTGTTCTTCAATTAGACCTTGTTTCTCTCTTTGGATGTTCCGAGTAACGGAGATTGCAATTCTCTTAACAAAGGGCTGAATTCATTAACAAAGCAAACTAGCAAATTAATTAGTCAGGTCAACATCATAAGTATCCTAAATCCATCTCCATTTATTAGACTGATGAACACCCAATATCAAATCATTATTAATTCTACACTATTCCAAAAGATACAAGAAAATAATGGTTTATAACCATTGTGGGAAGACTACTATATGGGGTTGAATTGATTTTTGATAATGCTGTCTCATTCTTTCATTAAAAGGAAGGCTAGAACCTCCATCTAATTGCTAAGAGCTCCAAGACAACTATCGATGCCTTTGTAGCAATATTCTGCATAAATGAGCTAGGTCTAACTACATCTGCAAATGGCCCTTTTTTGGGGGTAATTAACATTATAAATTGTAATAGTTTTGAGGCTCTATGTTAATCGATGGTGGTTAATTGCTAAATTTTCAACTTCACAAAATATAAAGGACAATAAACTAACAGTGATTTTTGGAAGCTTAGGGCCTGTTTGGTTCCTATTTTCAAAAACTATTTTTCGTATTTTTCGTGTTCTTAAAAATTACTTTTTTTAAAATAATAAAAAAATATTTTCATTATTTTTTCACTGTTCAAATAATAGATTATTTTTCATGTTTTATCTTCCTTTTTTTTGTGTTTTCTTTGCTGCTTTTTATGTTTCCATAAAAGTGGGCTCCACCCAACCACCACACTATCACCAACAAACCCTTTCTTCTTCCTTAAATTATTAAAATTAATATATTTACACATGGTTGCAAAGTCATCATTTGTTTAAGAAAATTATAATTAGTGTAAAAAATTTTAAATAGAATAATTTTTTTTAATTTAAATGAATTATATATATGAAAATTATTTATATATTTATAATATCAAATTAATAAAAGAAAACATTTTATTAATTAAAAAAATAACTTTCATATATATTTTTTGTTTTATTTATTCTAAGTAAATCTTAGGATATTCCGGATTCCCTCCAAAGTCAGCGACCAAGGGGCACAAGAATCAACATGCAATATAATTAGGATACTGTTGAACGTACAGAAGCACGTGCTTTCCTGGTGCACGACTAGGTTAATACAGCATATTAAAAGGATCTCATTTGAATTCTTAAATGCAATTCCAAAATTCTACAGTTTAAATACCGTGTGAAAAGAAGAAATTTTGTAGGTCAATTCCGAACACAGCGTTTAGACCTTTAATTTTTAACTAAAATTAATTAGTTCGTCCCTTCCAGGTACAAGCTATCAGCCATGTGCATAGAGTATTTTAAACCCACGATAGTGTGATGGCAGCTTCTGGGAGAAAAGTCCATTCGTTTTTCACTTTCGAAATTCAATACGAGTCTAACTTTGCTGCAACGCAAGCACAGTGATATATGCAAGAAGTCGTCATCAGAAGCCGCCCTGTCCCATGTGAGAATAAATAAATTTTTCAAAGGCACAGAAAACAAACACCATTCATAGCACGGAATATCTCTGGGTCTGGTTCCAAATTTTTGAGATTTGTTCTGAAATAATAGCTCACAAAAAGTCAAGGATAAAGACCATTATACTCACTACTGGACTTTGCAATCGTATTTAATAAAGAAGCCCACTAATGAACAACCTACAGCATCGACACAAGAAATCGCACCCAAAAATGCATGTAGTCAAATAACCCAAAGAGGCAATTAAAAAAGAAAAAGAAAAAAAAGAAACCATTTAAAAAATAAATAAAAATAAAAAACTTCAACCAACAATTGTCACAAATAAATAAGTTTAATAAGATATTTTATGTTATCCAATCATTAGTTGTTTTATCTCATGGGTGTTAAAAATATTTTCTTGCATTGGGATTTGGAAAAAGAAGCACTAATGTGTGTTATTGCTTGCTGGATTCAACACCATATATAGACTGTGCTATGCTGAATTTATATACCGTTGAGGGGGATCGAACCACAACCAAAATATTCAGCACACAAAATGGCAAACCACTACACCAAGTTTGTCTTTGGCAATATATATTACACCAAACATATATATATATACTAAAACTCATTATATAAATATAATATTAAAATAATATTTTAATGAATAAATTAATTATAATTATTTTATAATTAAATGAAAAAAATTTATTTAATTGATTACCAAAAATATAAAAATTATCATGATAGTTTTCTTCATAGTATTTGTAATATCATTAATATATTAATTAAATATTAAAAACCATACATATATTAAATGGATTATAATTTTAATAATATTAAATATATTTTTGAATTAGACATATTATAATAAAATATCACAACATTATTATCAAAAAATATTTGATATAATTTAATAATAAATGTACACTTATGAAATTTATATTTTTTATCGACTCATACAATATTATTATGAAATATGATAAATTATATATATCAATTTCTTAAACGAAATAACTTTAAAATATCTATTATACTTCTAATTTCATTTTTAAGAGTTTTTTTTTTTTTTTATATATTTCTATAAGTTTTGATCAATTTTAGGTACACCAATATTTTGTGTCAAAATAGCTGTTGATATATTTTCGATATATCCGTAAAATCGAAATACTGATATATTCGTAATTACTGATATTTTCATCCTTGAATTCAAATAGTCAAAGTTGAGCTTTATAAGCAAAACTTCATTTCTATGGATCATAGATTTCAAAGAAGTGTAATTTATTTATCTTTATTTGTCAATGTTGGAGTTGGTTTGGGTGACCAAGTGGGTTAACCTAACCTAACCCAACCCAATAAATAAAAGTGGGGGAAGTAGTTTTTGAAAGTATTAATACTGTCATGAAATATAGAAATATAAAAAAATGTATATTTTATTTATCTCTATGAGAAGACAACTATTTGAAGTTTTTTATATTTTCTTTATGAAAAAGAAAGTCAAGGCACTTGTGCTATGGAAATAGAGTGGTTCATGTATTCTTTGATCCATTCACAACTTGAGACAAAAAAATTAGTCAGTAAAACAACCAATATTAGAGATTCTTAGGCATCTAAAAAGGTAACCCAAAAGCATTATTTTCCGCCCTTAGTATCAAAACCCTATTTAAGTTGTTTTTTGTCATTTGTTTTGTTTATTTTCTATTTAAGAAAAAGAATGGAATTTCTAAAAGAAAAAAAAAACAATTGGTTGTGGTTCTAGAAAAACACAATTCTTGAATTCTAGAGAAAAAAAAATAGAGTTCTTAAAATAAATAAATAATTTTTCAAGCTTTATTTCCAAAAAAGCATAGTTTTTGGGGAAAAAAAATGCAGTTCCTAAGAAAAAGAAAATTTCAAAGGAAAAAAAAAAAAAGGGACAAGAGTCTACTTGAAGTGGAACATTTTTTTGTTATAGTTCTAGAAAAACGTGATTTCCAATCAAAATAATAATAATAATAGAACAAAAGTTAAATATGTCTCAATCTATTTATTAATCTCAAGGATGAGCCAACTTTGTTGGTTAGAATCCCTCCCATGCCCATATGAGACCCAAGTTCATCATACTCAAATTATGTTAATTTGTTCAAAATATAATTAGACTTTAAAAATAGGTTTAAATTAAATAACAAAAAAGGAAGATAAAAGGGTCCTTATAATTAAAATTTTTATTTGTTCAAATGTTTATATAAAATATGACTCATTATAAAATAATAATAAGTAAAATAACAAGGAAGGGAGGAAGGAGGGATTGCCCACGGAGGGGCTTGTCCCACACCGTTAGGTGGAAAGCCTTGTGCTCTACCAACTAAGCTAGATTTATGTTTCTTCTAAAAAGTATGGTTATTGAAATGAACATCTAGAGTTATAAAAGACACTCTATATAATCTAGATATTGTTCCTTTTAGCTTCAAGGGACAAGATTTGTTTTTTTTTTTCTATATGTTACTTTTTAATACTTTTTACATAAAATGTAAGCATTTGATATGCAAGAGATGACTTGAATATTTATCTTTTGATAAATTGACATGTCTTTTATTGACATGCATGTCTTCAGTTCTTTTATATATCTTATTGATACATGCTAGTTGTACAATATTATTTCATAAAGTGAGGGTTTTTAGGTTAAAAAGAAATTGAAATAATTTTTGGCCTAAAATAAAAATACTTGCATAGATTATTTCTAATTTATAATAATTAAAATTGTATATAGGAGTTGATTGCAAATGAACATAGTTAATTAACTTTCATTTTTATTATAATTTAAGGTTATTACATATTAGAAGATAATTAGAGCAAGTACTAATATCCATAGAAGTACCAATTAATAAGATAGTGCAATAGCTCTATGTAATTGCATATGTTGATTGCAATTAAATACATCATAACATAACTAAACAAGGTTGAGAAGCTGAATGGTGATAATTATGAGATTTGGCCCCTGACTATGAGCGAGTTAATTTGACATTATTTTACTCTTTTAAGTAAATTTGGGGTTCATCCATAATTCTTACAATTTTCTTGTGCATTTCTCTAATAAAAATATTTTTATTACATCTTTTTATTGGCTAAATTGACAAAAATTTTGGTTTGTATAAACTATGAAAGCTTAAGAAATCTACAAAACCCATCACATATTTAGAAAGAAAATAAAACTCATTGTTTAATATGAGTATATATATATATATTGGTTAAAATGCAAAATCACAAATGTAAACAACACAAAAATTATTACTAATTCATTTTCACAAATGAAATTTGTTGATTAGGAATTAATTAGTACAATTCATAGCTCTCTTATTCAATATTACAAATAACTCAAGGAGAGCGAATATATATTAAAATTGCATTCCTCAAGCATAAATTCATGTCCTCCTTTATTGGTACCTACATGAAACATACATCAGTATTGTAAGAATCTTATAATCTATTAAAAATTATAAGAATAATTTTATTTAATCTCATTTTTTTCAAAACATAATTATGAAAATTATTTTGACATTGTCTTTTTATAGAAATCAACTTGAAGACAACAAAACTTTTGATAAAAATAAATAAATAAAATCAACTCAATCGTTTTATAGAATTTCCATGATTTTTTATTTTCAAGAACATGTTTGATTTCCAAAATTAGGTTAATGGTATGCTTTTTAATTAATTCTCATAAATATGTATGTACATAAGTCCCACCTAAATCATAAAGAGACTTTTTTTTTTTCAAAAAAAAAAAATAATCAAAGAAAAGGTTGATTCAAAAGTAAAATTGAGAAATTATATATTTTTTTTTAAATTTATATTTTTAAAATATTGTTTCTATAAACAAGGACTAAATATTTAAACCTAAAGAAAGAGGAGAGTGAGAAGCAATGTGTGCATACCAACACCCACAATGTTGCATATGTAATTTGGAAAGGCATTCGTAGAATCAATGGTGGTAATCATGAATGATGTGTCTACAATGGCTCAAACATTGTTTTAGACATGCGTAAATTAGTCTGCTATCTGCGCACTCTGCTGCACATTCACGCACACATTCGTTTCGACATTCCGCTACTGCAGCAAACAACATCACCACTATTGCCATTAATACTAGAACTCTCATGGTTGCCATTAAAACTTTTTAAGAATCTTTTTTCAATGCCTCATTGTTTTAATAATCCCTAGTATTTATACCTATAAACAGTTGAAACAAACCCTTGAATCTTGTGTTTACAAGCTAAAAACTGTTCAAACAAACTCATTATTTATAGGCTTTATACCATAAGTCAATTTAGATTAGTAATGAGCCAGCATCATCTCTTGGTAAAAGGTTGTTAGTTTCAGTTTTTACTATTTAAGATGCATGGGTTCAAAAATTTTATATTTTACTTTTAGAATGTAATCAACCCATGCATTTATATGATGGTGACAGTAACTTACTCAAGCACTAGGGCATGTGATAGAATACATTTCCTTTTTCGTTTGTATTTTAATTGTTCTTTTATTTTATTCCAATTATGATCAAAACTCTCCTATAATCATTTGGAATGAGTTCTATTTTTAAGTCCTTGTCTAATATGCACCTTTCAAAATGCATGCTAGCTATATAACTTTTACTAACATGCACAATTAAAAATAATATTTTTCTTTCCATATAATAATAAATTGATTTTTTTAAAAAAAAAATACAAATACTTTCAAAGCATATTAAAAAGTTGTAGCTTTAATTAAATTGGAAAAACTAAATTATGGAACTATTTATTTTTTTCTTTTTGGATTCAAACATAAGCCACATTTTTATAATATAGTTTCATAGGTTTTTTTTTTTTTTTTTTTTTTTTTGGTTTTTAAAGAGTCAAAAGGTAATTATGGAACATAAAATAACTATTTTGACAACTATTTAGATGGAGATCCAATGTACATACAAACAAACATAAATACAGACACACACACACATACAAATACATACATATATATGTATACATACACACACACAAACAAATACATACATACATTTATACATACACACAGATGAAACATTGTACAAAACAAATTTTATAAAAACACCATAGTATGATTTAAAATCTCAGAAGTAGGCCATAAAAAACATATACTTCAATTTCAAAAATGAATATATTTTATGTTATCTAATCAATAGTTGTTTTACTTCATATATTGAGTGTTAAAAATATTTTATTGCATGAAGATTAGAAAGAAAAAGTACTTATGTGTGTTCTACTAAGGTATCCTCAAGAATCTTTGAAGTTCTTTTTTCCAAATTAAGTAATTTATTTATGGCTCAAGTAATCAAAGTTGAGCTTCATATGCAAAACTATGTTTTTAAGAATCATATGTTTGAAAGATGCATAATTGATTTATCTGTACTTGTTAAAAACTAGTTCCAACTAAAATATTATTGTTGTTTTGGTCTATGTTGATGATATTGTTATTATAAAAGATAATATAAATAAAGATATATTGCTCAACTCAAATATCTTCTCAACAAGTATTTGGATATTCTTAATGTAACGAGTCTTAGGTTTGATTGTGGATCCAAATGGTGAACCCAATGACTATATAAATGAAAAAAAAAGAAAAAAAAAAAACCTGCAATAATGGAGATAAGGAGATGTAAAATAAGAGAATAACAAAGGAGATAAGGCATGAGTAACCAAAAGGGGATGAATGATCCCAGCTACTAAGGATGTCATATCTTCCTTTTAATAAGTTACTTGTTGATTATTATTACTTAAGCCCTAATTTGATAGCTTGGAATAATGGTTAGGAGGATACTAGGTGCTCTCATCTCATTGGCTGATCAGAGAATGTGATATGCACTTGTTAACGGATAACAAGGAATTGTTTTAGAATGATTTGACGACTCCTACAATGGTATACATAGAGGATGGTTGCTATCTCTTAGTTTTCGCTTGTATGCAATAGAATACATTTCCTTTTTTGCTTGTATTTTGTATTTGTATTTTATTCTAATTATGATTAGAAATCTCCTATAATCATTTGATATTAGTTATCCCATCTTTAAGTCCTTTTCTAATATGTACATTTGAAAATATATGCTAGTTATTTAACTTTTTCTAACATGCACATTTTAAAATAATCTTTTTCTTTCCATATAACAATAAAATGATTTTTTTTAACAGTAAAAAATAGTTTAAACTACACTAAAAGTTGAAGCTTTAATTCAAATTAAAAAACTACATTATGAAACTATGTTCTTTTTTTTCTTTTTTTTTTTTTCTTTTTTTTGCTTTTTAGATTCATAAGCCACTTTTCATAATATGGTTTCAAATGTAGTTTTTTTTTTTTTTTTTAATAGTCAAATATATTTCATGTTATCTAATTATTGGTTGTTTTATTTCATATATTGGGTGTTAAAAATATTTTCTTGCACAAAGATTGGGAAAAAGAAGCACTTATTCGTGTTGTACTAAGGCATCCTCAAGAATCTTTAAAAGTTTTCATAATTAATTTATTTATTTTTGGACTCAAGAAGCTAAAGTTGAGCTTTATATGCAGAACCTTATTTTTATGAATCATAGGTTTCAAAGAAGCGTAATTTATTTATCTTTATTTGTGAATGTTGGAGTTGGGCTTAGTTGACCAAGTGGGCTAACTTGACCAGCCCAATAAATAAAAGTGGGGGAAGGAGTTCCTAGGAATTTTAATACTACACAAAAACTACCATGAAATATAAAAATATAAAAATGTATATTTTATTTATCTCTATGTGAGAAGACAAGTCTCGCTATGAGAAGGCATCTCTTAGGAAAAAAGAGAAACATTACATTTCTAATTTCACTCTTTTTTTTTCTTTTTTTCTTTTTTTCTTTTTTTGAGAAAATCTAAAACAACAACAAAAGTCCTTCCTAGTTGAAGTTTTTTTATTTTTCCCCATGAAAAGTTTAAGGAAAAAATGATTTTGTCTCCTAATGAATTCTTACATCTCCAAATAGTTAAACACCATATTTGCTAATTTATTTCATAATGAAAGTTATTACTTTAGACCACAAAAAAAATTGTTAAAGAATATATTTGGCCACAATTTTGTTTTTTTTTTATCATAAAAGAATTTTCCTAACAAATTTGAATGTTTTGTGTACTATGTAGGATGACATATCTATAGGGACAATTTTTAAGAAGTTTTTGGTCCTTAAAGATATTTTGCCACAAAATTAATAGTTTTGAAGATGAAATAGTTTGTCTTTAATTCTATAATTTCTTGTAATGAATTTTTTTAAGGTCATCTAGATTGACGTTCATGACTAAAGGATCATTTTGTTAGGATTAAAACATCCTAATCCTATTTTTTGAAAGCGACAATAAATGAATATGAAAAATTAAAGCACAATAACATAGGAGATTTATAGTGATTCAATCTCAATGTGAGAGCTACGTTCAGTTGCATCCATTATAGATTTTCACTATAATGAAATGAAAATTACAAGAGAAACACAAACATTTCACCCTTTAGGTTTTTCTCTCTATGTTTTTTTTTCCTATCTCTTTTAATTGTATCAATCTCTCCTAGTCTTCTACCCTAAACATAAAAAAAATTAGGGTAACCAAATTACATGTGTAAAATCTTCAAAATACCCTAAATTAAAATGCCCTTAAAAAATTTCATCAATCCGCAGGCAATCCACGTGCAACCCACGTGTTGTCTCTAGGTAGGGTCAATTCGTGTCAAGGCGAACACTACCGGGATAATAATTAGGCTCCACACATCTTAACACATTTAAGTGGTAGTTCCATAAAATTATTGGTCTTTTAGGACTCTTAGACAGGCAAGTAAAGATAGTGAGAGAGAGGGAGCAACCTCATAGAGCTACACAAACATCCTAGTTGCCAAAGGCCTTACCATATTCGTGAGGATATTATTTACTCTTAGAAGCAGCAAAAATTCAGTTGAGCAAGAGATATGAGGCAGGGGAAGCTTCTTGACCTGTTAAAATGTAGAGCTTCTTCACCCAATTCCTAGAGAAACAGTGAATCCTTCTCTTCATTGTGAGCAGAAGTGCACAGCAAAGTCACATGAATTTTCTTTAATTCTTCATAAATTTTATTTTTTTATTAAAATTGGGACTTACAGTTTTCCCCTGGAATTTTCATTGGATGTACTGATCTCTCAAAATTAAGTTAGTAAGTAGTAGAAATTGATGGAATGTCCAAACAGGAAAAGATGCGAAGAAATGTGAAGGAAAAACATGAAAAATGAATGAATAAAGCCCAAGTGATATAAAAGTCTGCACGACAGTGCCTATGAAGGACTATAGTAACCATACACAGTATAATAAGTTTGAGCAGTGGTGAGTAACAAAAGGGCAATGGCCGCAAGAAGTGAAAAAAATGTCCATGGATTACTGAAATAGTCATGTTTCAAGTTTGTAAACCAAACAAGCCATTTGCTAGCATAGTATGTCTTGCAGTAGTTATTAACTCTCTTTATTTGTTGAGACAAGTAGCACTCATCCAAATCATAGACAACCTCACGACCGAGCTTATTGAAAAAATCGGCTACATCCTGATCACTTCCCAAAACATGATTGATGATCCCATTTTTGTGAAGAATCCTGACATCGGCTGAAGAATTGATTAAGCTGTCAAAGAACATTAAGTAATTGGTGAAAAAAGGTTTAGTGTCTTCACACTGCTCATAGGCCACAAAATTTAGGAAGAGAACAGCAGTGTTATCATCAATGTACAGAGGAGGGATTTTCAACACCCCAGCTTGAAAATTTATGTCTAGCAAATCACAGTACTCTCTCTTTTTCAGCTTAACTCCTGCCTCCTCAAGCTCTGTTACACTATGAATTAGCTGTCTCTCTTGAACAAGGGGAGCGTTGACAGAGATTTTCAGTTGCTCACATCCAGATGTAATATCTTGGTTGACAGATGAAAGGAAGGTTGAACGAAACACCTCAAGCATATGATCGAATTCACCTTCAGGGTTCAGATTCCCTTTAATATTTTTCCTTGGCAGTAAGGGATCAAAGAATGTGAGTACAAGATCAATCAGTGGTGGATCCTCAGCCAAGCTAATTAGCTCAAATAGCTTTTTAAGAACAAAGAAAGGCAGCTGATTCTCGAGCTTCAATAAATCACGCTGAAGTGTCCGCAGCATCCAGCGGATGGTGAAGATGGGGTCATCTACATTTTTCTGTGGGATGGGGCATACAATAGGGAATAGATATTAGTATCCTGCCACTCTGCATTCAAAACTAGAACTAAATCAGGTATATCAAATTAATTTTCAAAGCTTTGGAGTCCTCTCTCATGGACAAAGCTAAGATCGATGAAAAGCCACACTCATAAGAATCAAAAGATGTAAAAGTTCTATTTTCTTATTCTATTTTCATTGCTCCAAATTAAAGACTAGAGCTGCCAAATAATTCAATTATGAACTAAGCCTGCTCCTGCAAAGCCAAAACCTCTAGCAATTTTAAATTGGAGTTTCCACAGAGGATTACTGAATTTTTCATATTGCTTCATTCAAGCAGACTGGATATATAGAAGTATACAAGCAGATGAAACTGTGTGTTCTTTTATACATGGATTCATATATAGGTAAATGCATAGATTCTGAAATTTTTTATGGTCAATCATAAACATGAATTTGACTTGGTATTCTTATGACCTTAAGGAAAACTTCAATCTATCAAATGAAATAGTTATTCAAATTCATCCTTGATAAGCCCTATTCTCTTGTAAGCAAGGTGGCTTTCTCATGGACCAAGAAAAAGGTTAGTTTGGCCCCAGTTCTATGGGTAAAGGCTCAATTTAATGCTGCTGCCTGCCAGGTATTTGATCAGACCATCCCATTCCTACCCCCAAAGGAATGATGGATAATTTGGGTCCTGGACTGGAAATCAATTAAAATGTTTTTAATGGATTAGAAAATGCATTCATAAACATGAAATTAGTCAAATAATCCATCCACTTCCTTGTGGAGAAGCAAGCTGGGTCAACCATCTTGGCTTCCAACGAACAAGTAGTTTTCTTGCCTGGAATTTTTAGCAAGCTTTCTCTGTCTTCCAGACTGACAAAGATGAGAGGAAAACTCAATCTTAAACCAATACCATCAGTAGTGTGCTGATATTTAAACATACCTCCCTTTCAAACCTGTAGTAAATGCGCAATAGTTCGAGCACGAAGCAACCATCGATGACCATCATTTGAACAAAATCATTGCTGTCAATATCAAAAGCTCCTGCGTAGCACTGCCTTGTCTTCTTCTCCAACTCCGTCATGGCTCCTTCAAGATCCTCCAAGAGAATAGCCTGATGAACTTGTGGCACCAATTCTTCTGCCTGTTCTGCATTTTCAGGGGTCCTGGATCCTAAAAGGCGTAAAAGATACCGCATCTTGTGTTCTTCCATGAAACTTAGCCCTGGGTCCCCATAATGTAAGGGACCAATGGATATAATTATGGGGGCAAAAGCATTTTTATGAACTTCTCTTATGTTCATTGGAACTCGATAGATTGTCAACCATTTTCCGCAGTCATACTGAGGCCCTTCTTTACAACGCTTAGTGATGTTGATCACCCATTCTGGAGATTGGCCTTCAATTTGCTTTTGATTTGCTCTTGCTCTTTTTACATTCATTGTGCTTCTCTTACCTTTGGTTGCTCTCACCATCGGAGTAGGATATCAAACAACCTTACTGTTCCAAACTCAGACCTATTTCTCTTATTCTAGGCAATGAAATGTGTCAACTAATAAAATGATCAGCCTGTGGAGGGATAAAGAGGAGGAATATGCCGACAAGTTTGAAAGAAACAATGAATAGAAAGCATATTTTATCAATTTCCATAATAATAATAATAATAAAAGTCTTTTGAAAGAAAAATGAGACAAATATCTGCCATGAACACACTAAAATAATCTGGGAGAAGGAATCTTGCAGCTGGGAAAGTGGCCTCCAACCTAAACTAAAGTTATATATTATTTGATCTGGATGTTTCTAAATATTTCATAGTAAGATCAAGACCTGCAAGATAAGTCAAATAAAATAATGATCTCTGCCTCCTTGGCCTGCAAGATAAGTTCCCACTTCAACTTCTCTATAAAATTGGCTCTGTTGCAATTTAGAGATATTCATTAGGTTATGTTTATATTCGGAAAAATTTATGAAAAAATAGGAGGGAAAGAAAGTAAATAGAAAAAGTATAAGGAAAGAAAAAGTGAAGAAAAATAAAAAATAAATTTAAGATTAATAAATTATTTTTATGTATTTCTTCAAACTCATTTTACTTATTTTCCTTTATTATTTAAAGATTAAATAATTTTAAAATATATAAATTTTTAATTAATTTTAATCACATTTATTTTTTTTATATTTTTCATAAATAAATCAAGCATAGTAAAATCATTTTTCTTATACTATGTTTGGTTTCCGAAATTATCATGTTTGGTTTATCTATAAAAAAAATATGAAAAAAGAAAATGAAATGTGATTAAAATTTATTAAAAATTTATACATTTTCAAATTATTTAATATTTACATAGAAGAGAAAAAAATTATGAAATAACTTTGAGATAATATATAAAAATAATTTATTGATTTTAAATTTAATATTTATTTTTCTTCACATTTTTCTTTCTTCTCCCATTTTTCCAAAAATTTTCCGGAAACCAAACATAACCTTAGTGTTTTGATTAGCTTGTATGGACCAAAGAGTCTCTTTAACGTGAGTTAAAATTTTATAATATCAAATCTAGGTCCTCAGGCTTTGTCTTCGTCTCTAGCAGTTGACAATGTATAGTGACACTAAAAGTAAAGCATGTACCTCATCATCTAGCTCAAGCTTCATGGTAGACAACTCATTCAACAGTCCCTGAAAATTTCTGAGATGCTTTGCAACACTATTACCATCCTTGTACTTTAAATTCACAAGTCTTATTATCATAAAGGCTTTGTTCTGTGCAAACTTTCTCTCATAAAGACTCTCTAATTTCTGCTAAAGGCTATACACATCAACTTCCTTGGCTACATGATGGAAGACACTCTAATCAACCTATTGCCTAATATGCCCAATGGTTTTCCTATTTAATTTATTCCACTCATCCTTAGTTGTAGTAATTGGCTTATAACTCCTGCATTCAATGGGCTCAAACAACTCTTTGCAATATAGAATATCCTCCATCCTAGTCTTCCAAATTGAATAATTGGAAGCTACGAGTTTAATCATTCCACTGCCAACCTCCTCCATTTAATTCACACCAGATATCCCATTGCTAATCAACTTGGCTCTTATACTACTTGTTAGGGTGAATTCACAATATTTCAACAAACACCAGGATTTTTCTACCCTTTCTTTGTGTAAAATTAAATAGGCAATAGCAACTAGCAGCAATAAATAAATAAACTCATGCAACGGAAAAATAAATCAAACACCAGAATTTTTATGTGCAAAACCCCTCAATGCGAAGGAAAAAACCACGAGACCTAGTCTAGTTCAAACTTCCATTATCAACAATAATAGGTTACACCTATCTTCTCTAGAATAATCTCTAGAGGCTACCAAATACATCAAGAGCACATATAGCCTTGGATTATATAATCTCTCTTGGCAAAAGAAACAAAGAAAAATTAGATAAATAATACCCAAAAACACGTTGTTACTGTTCATAGGCAGTAACACCAATTCCCGAGCTCAAAATCTGATCTCCACCATTCAAATTGTAAATACTTGAGTTTCGAACCTCTCCTCCAAATTTCAACTCAATCAGACCACAGATGAAGCGGAATCAGTTTGTTGATGAAATTTGGGCATATGTGTTTTTTTTTTCTCTCTCTTCTCTTCTCTCTATTTTTCTTTTCCCAATCACCTTTTTTTTTCTTTTTTCTTTTTTTTTTGTAACTGACTTGGGGCCCAAGCATATGGGGCCCACTCTCTCACATACGAGGGAGCCCAACAAATTGGAAAATATGCCATTGAAGATTCCCATCTAGCTTTAACATTTACAACTAGTAGTATACATATCTGTATTCAATGCAATTGAAGATTCCCGTCAAGCTTTGAAAAAATGAACTAAATGGTGAGCACTATGGAAATATGGCTACACTCTTATGTTTAGATTTCAATTAAGAAAAGGATAAAATTTTTCTCAATTACCGTTTTGCTCTTTCTTGTCCCAATCAAGCATATTTCTCATCTCAAGCACTAATCTGAGGAGGTTGCACATACATGAACAAAAGGATCTTCAATTAATCAAATTGCCAAGGCAAGCATTCATTGAGCCCAATAAGTATCATAAACTCCTTGTCCCAGTAGACAAGCAAAGAGCTTTAACATTTATTTTTTTTTATGAGAAATCATATTTTAGGAATAAGGACAAGTGTTGGTGTACAAAGGTCTAAAAAGGTACAAGCATTTAATATATACATATATATAATATTACATATGGTAACACATGATATAATTCATTTTATACAATGTATTATTATATATTATATTAGATATTGTTTGTAAATTAATATGTTTATCATTATTTAATTATATATGTTATACTTCTTAATATAAAATACAGTTTTGGGTTATCTTCTAAGATACCCAAGAATCTCAATTGGTTGTTTCACTAATAAATTTTTTGCCCGAAGTCATTAATGGAATTATCAATAAAAGAACCACTCTATTTTTCACAACACAAGAACCTTAACTGTGGTTTTCATGGAGAAAATAAGAAAACTTCAACAAATAACTTTTTTCTAGAAATAAGAATCATGTTCTTTCAATTTTCTCAAAGAGAGAGAGAGTAAAAGATATTCAAATCCTTTTTTTTTTTTTTTTTATAGCAGCAGTTTTTGGGTATATAGTTTTAAAACTCCCAAAAATTATTCCTCTATTTCTTTTTATTTATTAGGTCTAAGTTAAGTCAACCCACCCAAACCTATTCCAACATCTCCCACTTGTACAAGATGGACTTAAATAGCCTAATCAATAACATCCAAGTCCATTCTATTCCATTTTTTAAGGTCATTCATACAGGTAAATGGGTATGCGACCATGCAAGCACACTTGCAATTTGGGAGCTATAAACTTATGTATCTGTTAGGGATATATAGTAATTCAACCCCAAAATTTATGAGTGAACAATAATAATCATGTCTTGTTGAACCCTAAACTTATTTGTATACACTTAATCCCTTGAAATTGTATAACAAACAACATTATAAGTATATTCACAATTATATCAGCTACAAAAACAACATAATTAGTCTACTGTGAATACATATTTATCAATGTAACTTAAAAAAGTCTTCCTTTTGAGTTCATGCATTTTTTTATTCAAATTAATTGTTTGTCTAATATGTCCCATGAGGATAAATCATTTCATTTTTGTTAGAAATATACCAAAGTAGCAACACTAATTTGTCACCTCAAAACATAGTCAAAAGTACAAAAAGTACAATAATGGGATATTATAATTGTAATAAGCCCTGGGGATCTCACATAGTAAGGATGCAAGGATTAATCACTCATTTTCCTTATTAGTCACATTTAAACACATGTAGTATGAAATAAATGCTATAATGGTTTCACTTTACTTGGAGAGTGTATGTCTAACCACCATAATATGGACCTTAACTAAGAGTTTTACACTAGCAACTTGCTCAAGTTTTGAATTTATAGATCTCCTTAAACCTTTTATGTTAGAACTAAAGTCTAGTTTAAATAGGCAAATGTAATTGTGAGTTATTACATTCAGTCAAGATGTCATTTATTATAGACCTTATATTGATATTTAATCAAGGTGACACTCATCATCTTTGTATGTTTTTCACTCATTTATCATCATTAGTATATTATGTCTCATCCCAACTCATAAACACATTGACTAGGGTAGTTTCTTGTGTAAGAAAGTCAATCTCTACCTGATGACATACCTTAAAGTGCAAATTAGTGTAAGTACCAATTTCATATTCAATGATATGAATAACAAATATTCAACTCATTTTATCATGTATAAAGCATCTTATATATAATCAATAATGATCCATGACATATGATCAATATAAATTATAACTTATGCAACCTAATGACTTTACATGTAAACATGTCTCTTGGAATGGATTTTGTGAATAGATCAACAACCATTTCAAATGTAGGTAAATATTTCAAGATCACCTCATTTTATGCAATAATATCTCTTATAAATTATTCTTAGTATTTATTTTCTTAGTTCTTCCATGATATTTCATATCCTTCATATAAGTGATCACAACTTGATTGTCACTATAGATTTTTGTTGGCTCAAAAACATTCTTGAATACACTTAAGGTCTACAAAAATCTTCTCAACCATACAACTTCCCATACTACAATTGAACATCTAATAAATTCAGCTTCCATGGTTGACAAAGCTATACAAATTTGTTGTTTACTTCTCTATGAGATGACACCATTATTGAGTAAGAATGCATATCCAGATGTTGATTTGTGCTCATCTAGATCACTTGCCCAAATGACATTTGAATAATCCATTAAGCGCAATCCTTTGCCTTGATAATAAATGGAATAATTCATAGTACCTTTTAGATACCTAAGAATTCTCTTTACTGCTTTCTAATGTATTATTCCAAGATTTGCTTGGTAACGGCAAACCATCCCCACAACGTAGCAAATGTCTTGTCATGTGCACATCTTAGCATACATTAGACTCCCAACAGCACTGGAGTAGGGAACATTAGTCATTTTCCTATTTTCTTTTAGAGTCTTTGGACCCATTTCTTTGCTTAGGTTTTCACCTCTGGCAAATGAAGTGTCAATGGGATTGCAATCTTGCATATTAAATTGTTCAGGTATTTTTTTTAATATCATGTTCTTGTGAAAGAGTCACTAGTTTGTTAGATCGATTTCTATGAATTTACTCCAAGAATGTAATATGCTTCTCCCATATCTTTCATCTCAAATATAGATGACAACCATCTTTTAATGGTTTAAACAAACTCTAAATCATTTCCAACTATTAGTATATCATCCACATTTAAAGATAATAACACATATACATCTTTATGTCGCTTAATATAAACACAATGGTCCTCATCAATCACTATGAAATCATAAGAAGTTATGTAAAGACATCTTAAGTACCACTACCTAGATTATTGTTTAAGGTCATAATTCAATATATTTAACCTACACACTTACGCTCTTGGCCTTTGATAATGAAACATATTGGTTGTTTCATATAGATTTCTTCATTCAACTCTTCATTAAGAAAAAATGACTTAACATTCATTTGATATAGCTCTAAATCCATAAGAGCTACTATAGCTACAAGGAGGCAAATTGCGGCAAACTTAACTACTATAAAAAAGGTTTTCTCGTGGTTTATACCCTCTTGTTAGGTATAACCTATAGCCACTAATCGAGCTTTATATTTTTTAATGGATCCATCTACCTTTTATTTTATTTTAAGACCATCTGTTTCTAATAAATTTTTTATTTAATGACAAATCAACCAAGTTTCAAAGTTGATTCTTTCACATTGACTCAAATTTCTCTTCCATTGTTTTTCTCCATTCATTCTTAGTTGGACAAATAAGAGCCTCATGAACTGACTTAGGTTCAACATCATTGTATTGAGTTACAACATGAACTTCCCTTTCAATTTCAAATCGTCGTCGAGGAATAATTTGTTGAGAAATTTTTCTCAACATTGACTCTCTTAGTATACTTGGTACAAGTACTAATTCATCATCCTTGGTTAAAGCATCAATTGTTGTTCGGGTGTGGATCTTATGTTAGGATCCATCATTTCATAAAGATGTAAATCTCTATTAATCTCACCCATACATAGGAAATTGTCCTATAAGAATGTAGCATCTTATGATTCTAATTCAATTATGTTCCATCTTCATACTCACCTATGAACACATACCCTTTGGAGTGTTTATTATATCTTATAAAGATACATTTCCTTCCTCTAGGACCTAATTTTTCATATTTATAAGAAGGACTATGAATATAAGTCATTGACCCCTAAATATGCAAATTGCTAAGATTAGTCTTTCAATTATTTCATATATAGCTCACATATGGAGTAGTTGCAACAAACTTTAAGGGTACTCGATTAATTACATGAGTAGTAGTCAACAATGCATCTCCCTAATATGAAATGGGAAGATTTGCTTGAACCATCATTGGCCTCACCTTGTTGAATAATATTTTATTCCTTCTCTCAGCAACATCGTTTTGTTGTGGAGTCCCTAGAATAGTCATTTGTCTACTAATACCCTTTTCATCACATAAATCCCTAAATTGCTTTGATAGATATTCTTTATTATGGTTTGTTCTTAATGTTTTAATCTTTTTATCTAAGTAATTTTCAACTAAATTAGTATAGCATTTGAAACAATCTAATGCTTCTAAGTTATGAGAAACCAAATAAACATGACCATAATGAGTAAAGTCATCTATAAATGTAATGAAATATAAGGTGTCATACCTTACTCTAACACTTATAGGGTCACAAATGTTAAAATGGATTAATTGTAATGGTGTTTCAGCTCTAATTCCTTTTCCAAAGGATTTTCTTACTATTTTACCAGTTAAACAATATTCATAAGTTAGCATATCAATTTTAGTGAATTGGCTTAGAAGATTTTCTCTAGCTAGTCTATTCATTATTTCTTGTCCAATATGCCTAAGTTTAGCATGTCTTATGATTGATCACATTATCACACGTATTTCTAAAAGTAGTCATCAACGAATAATAACTATCAATAGTATTAGACAACACATACTTATCAATGCCAAGAACCATAAAACGATCCTAAATGAATCCAGAACCAAACTATGTTGTTTCCAAATACAACTCCATTATCGAATCATGAAAATTCAAGTTATAACCTAAACTAAGAAGGACTAACACAAAGACCAAGTTCCTTCAAATATTTGGAGCAAAAAAAACATCATGTAGGAATAGGGTACGTCCTCTATACAATTCCAATTTTCACGTTTCAATGTCCTTGACCTCGACTTTGAAGTTGTTTCCTACATAGATCATTGGAACTCTACATATGTTCCTCAGTCTTTAGCTATATGGTTGGTGGTGGCTAAGTCTATAGTCCACAAAGGAATAAATTCAGTTAACATTACACATTTAAAAACAAAAACACATGAGCTATTTAAATAGAGTCATACCTACTTCAGCTCTGCATTCACAAGTGAAGTGACACTTGTTACCAAAATTATAACATTTCAACTTGCTCTTATGCTTCTTAGCAATGTTTGAACTTCTTACATACCTTAGTCTTCCCTTTCTTTGAAGAATCATCAGATTTCTTATTCTTTTTAAAGAATTTTCTATTATGCTTAAAACTAGAAGTTTTATGTGAAGTGGATCTAGCTACATAGGTTGGTTCATTAGGCCTAACAACCATAAGTCGCTTGGTTTCCAATTCAAGATGGCAAACTATATCATCAAAAGTCTTAACACTCCCACTATGTGTCATGTTCACCAACATGTATTTTGAGCTCTTTGGTAGAGATCTAATGACCGCCTCTACTTGTTGCTCATCAATGAGGACATGTTTGGACATCTTAAGCTTAATTTCTTGTCATTCTTTTCATTTCCTTGAGATGTTGTTTCATAATATGGTTTGGTCGCATCTTGTAAATTTCAAATTTCATTACAAGTTCTCTCAACTTTATAGCTAAAAGTCCACCATATTTCCCCTTTAGAGCTACCCACATTTCACGAGCAGGCTGTTATGCCTCATACTCAATCAAGAGATCATCTTGCATACAATTCAACAACGTAATGCGAGCTAAAGAATTTTCTCTTTTAGGCCACAAAAGCCTCTTGATCCCTTCTATGTTGAGTAGAGTTTCCTTATTTAGGTTCTTACATAACATGATTCAATGTTTCAAGAACCTCTTACTCTTCAAGGATATACTAAACTTTGCAATGCCCAATCTCATAGTTGTCACTATTTAGTTTCTCACCCTTATTTAGTTCTACTATGATGTTCCTAATTGTAGTCGACATATTCAACTGCATAAAGATATTACACAATCTTATTAATTAGTACTTTTATGGATATTATTACTCTTACTTACTCTAATTATCTTCTAATATATAATAATCTTAAATTGCAATAGAAATGAAAGTTCACAATGTTCCCAATCATCTCCTATGTACAATTTTAATTATTATAAATTAGAAATAATTTTTGCAACTATCTTAATCTTAGGTAAGAAATTACGTAAATTTCTTTAAACCTAAAAATTTCCACTCCATAAAAATTATTGTACAACTAGCATGTATCAATAATATATATTTAAAAAAAAATGAAAGACATACTAATTTATCAAAGATATATATTCATGTCAAAGAAAACCTATAGAAGAAAACCTAATCTTATCCCTTGAAGTTAAAAGAAACAATATCTGGATTATACACGATGTCTTCTATAACTCTAGATGTTAATTTTAATAATGATAATCCTCTAATATTTTTATGCTTGATTGAATTTAGATTTCTCACACTTCGCAAGTTAGGAAAAACATAGAGCATTTTTATTCATTTAACGACATTCTTCAAAAAGCATATTCACCAATGTTCCTTAAAAATTTCTACTTAGCCATCAAAAGAGTTATTCACCATGCAAACCCTTAGGCCCTTTTTAAACAAATTGCCATATGCATTCTAAAATTTTAACCTTAGGTTCGGTTAATGACATTTGCAAAATTCGCTTCTTATAGCTTGGTGATAATATATATTCCACTTCTAATATCTCAATCATATTAACGACATGATCCACATATTGATCTATAATATGGTTAGTATTGCCTTTATAGTTCATAAGCATATTCAATTTTAGCCATGGTCCTATACTCTTTAGTACTTTCCTAGTTGTCTTCATTTGTACCATTTCAAACCAAACAAGAAAAACAAGGATTGCTATTAATTTATAATTTTTTAAATTTGAATGAGTAATCTATACTCATATTTTAATTAACCATTTGACCAAATAAAAAATTTAATCATAAATTCTATCATCCCATTTTTTATTTAATATAAACCCTTTTTAGAACAAATCAACATCTAAAGAATTTAATTTGATCTATATAACATGTTTAACATTGCTTTTATTGTTCATATATAAGCATATTCAATTTTAGCCAAGGTCTTATACTCCTTAGTACTTTCCTAGTTGTCTTCATTTGTACCATTTTAGACCACACATAAAAATAATAATTAAAAAAAAAAGATTGCTATTAATTTATATTTTTTTTTAATGTTAATGAGTAACGTATACTCATATTTTAATTAAACATTTGAACAAATAAAAAAAAAATTAATTGTAAAGACCCTTCTATCTTCTATCTTCTACCTTTTTTATTTAATTTAGATTTTTTTTGTTATAACAAATCTTTGACCAACAAGGCTAATTTATCTGAGATTGATGGATAGATTGATGCACATAAAAGTTTTCTTGTATTATTATTACTATTATTAGTATTATTTTGGAAAGTGAATTTTTTTGGAACCATAACTAGAAAACGTACACACATACACACACTTTTGTATTATTATTTCTATTATTAGTATTATTTTGGAAAGTGCATTTTTTCAGAATCATAACTAAAAAATGTACACATACACACACACACATATATATACCCATAAATAAAGAAAACAAACAATTATATATATATATATATATATATATATATATACGTGTTAGAAAACAACCTAAATAGTGTTTTGATACCAATGATGGAAAATAAAATTTCGGGTTATCTTCTGAGATGCCCAAGAATCTCGATTGATAGCTTCATTAACAAATTTTCTACTCCAAGTCATGAATGGAACTACAAATATAAAAACCACTCTATTTTTCATAACATAAGAGCATTGACCCTCATTTTCATTGAGAAAATGAAAAAAACTTCAAGAAATGACTTTTTTCCAAAAAGAAGAATCATGTCCTTTCAGTCTTTTCAGAGAGAGAGAGAGAGAGTGAGTATGAGAGAGATTTAAATACTTTATTTATTTATTTATTTATACTGACAATTTCTAGGTAATTTTAAAACTCCTAAAAACTGCTCCCTCATTTCTTTTTATTTATTAGGTCAAATTGGGTCAGCCCACTTGGGCACCCAAACCCATTTCCAACATTCCTATAACATGTTTTATATCGCATTGAATTTATTCAATAAAATAATTATTATTTAACAATCTATTACTTATTATAATATGTTTATATATATTAAGAAAGGGAAAAAATAAGCATAGAATCTTTAAATATTTTCAACCAAAGCACTCATTCTTTGACCAAATAAGCAATTTGTTTTGGTAATTATATAATGACAATATTATTTTTTTTATATGATTCTTGATTTTGGATTTACATACTTTTATTTGTTGCTTTATTAGTTCTTTTACTAATTAATTCACTACATGATGATTAGGTATGAAATAATATTTATATAAAAAAAATATTAAAATTTTTATATCAAATAATAAAATAATAGATATGAAAGTAATAAAGAAAAAGGATAAGCATAGAATTTTCTCATATATTCAACCAACACTTCATTCCATATATTTCTTCTAGGATTTTGGAAAAAAATTAGGATAGAAAAGTATAATTTAAAATTCAATATAAATGTATTTTCATTTCACAATATCAAAGTAATGGAAAATATTTTCTATCTAAAATTGATATGATGAATATCAATATAGATTGAATGTTTTTTTATTCAGAAAAACATCAGAATATTCTTTAAATAAAACATAATTAGCTATTCACAAACTCAATTTTTAAGTTTCCCTTTTCCTTATTAGTTTTATTTTCTTGGTGTGACGTACACCATGTTATATTTCTTGTTTTCTAGGATTTTCAAACGATAAAAGACCATAATTTAAAATCCAATATATTATAAATATATTTCCATTTCCTAATATCAAAATAATAAAAATGTCTTCTATCTCAAATTGATATGATAAAAATAAAAGTCGAACAAACACTTTTATTTCAAAAACCCATTAAAATTTTATTTAAATAAAAACAATTAGTTATTTACATAATCAATATTTTAATTTTCCCTTTTCCTTATTAGTTTTATTTGTTTGATTTGATATATTTGACAAGATAATTTTGAATGAAGTATCATCCTCTATATAATCTCACATTAATTAGTATGTTGATATGATATAAAAATATTAATAATTTGGCACTATGAAAACCTTATATATATAGAAAGATAGAAAATTGAAAATTGACATAGTGCTTCACCTTATTTTTCTTTTAAGCTATGTTGGGTTCCTAGAAATTTTGAGGGAAAATGCAAAAGAAATAAAATAGAGAGGAAAAGTAAAATGAAAGAAAAAGTGAAAAAAAATAAAAATATATGTTTAAATTTAATAAATTATTTTTATACGTTTCTTCAAACTCTTTTTACATATTTCTTTCTATTGTAACAAGATTAAATAACTTAAAAATATATAAATTTCAAATTAATTTTAATTATATTTGATTTTTTATATATATATTTTCTATGGTGAAACCAAATATGAGAAAACCATTTTCCTTAACATTTTTTTTTTCTTTCCCCTAGCATTTTTTCTGAACCAAACAAATTCTTAATATTTGCTTTTATAAAATCATCCTCAACTTACTCTAATAAATAATATTAAAGATATGAAAGTTGAATGCAATATTCAAGATGATTTATATAGAATAATGAACTTTGTATGTCATATTTCCTATAATATACCTAACATCATTTAGAGACCTAAAAAAATATTATCATATTATTATAGAACCTAAAATTTGTCCCAAGTTTCTTTTTACTTTGAATTTGAGTCCAATTTTATCTTTAGATTTCAAACTCGATTACATTTGCATGTTTTGACCCACTTATACTTTTTAAATTTTAATTCTTATTATTTTGTTTTATTTTTATTTTGTACTTTATTTTATTTTACTTTTATTTTTATTATTTTATTTTACTTTACTTTTTTCCTTTTTATTTTATTTCTTTTTCATTTTTCCCATTTTTTTCCCTTCCCATTTTCCCCTCATTTTCCTTCCCCAACTACTCCATCCACTATCTCTCCTAATCAGAGACCCACCCTTCCCTCTTCTCTCTCTTCTCCTTTTTCTTTTCTTTCCACTTTTCCTCCCCCATTTTTTCCTTCTCCTCTTCCTTCATCCACACTACTACACACTGCTACTCACAAAGACACTACCACACGCCCTTCCCTCCTTTCCTCTCCCTTCTCTTCTTTTCTTTCCTTTTCTTTCTTTTCTTCCTTTTTTTTCTCTTCCTTTCTTTTCTTTTTCTTTTCTCCCTTTTCCCCTCATCACACCATCTTCCACTATCGGCTATCATCGTCACCACTACCAGCTACATGACGCCGGCACCATTTTCGGTGCCCCCCTCACCTCCCCCTCTCTCTTTCTTTTTTTTTTTATTAATTTATTTTTTATCTTTATTTTTAATTTATTTTCCCTCCTCAACACACAACCACCCCTAATCTTCCTTCCATGGTCTAAAAAAAAAAGTGTAAGTTTATTTTGCTTTATTTTATTTTATTTATTTTTTTTTTTTCTTGGTTTGATTTTAATAGTAATGGTTGTTTGTGAGATTTGGATTGATGAATTAATATGGAATTTGGGCTCATTTCTTGTTAATGAAATTTGTTGGATGGATTTATGATTGATATGAATTTTGCCCATTTGAATTATTTAATTTGGCATGAGACAATTGTGGTGTATTTTGGATGTTATTTTGGGTTTGCATATTAAATGGGGTTGATTTTGGTTATGGATTTGGGTTTGTGTATTAAATTTAGCTTGGATTCTGGGACATTAAATTTAGGCCTAATTGAATTTATTTTGATTTGTTATATTTTAGACTTGGTTGATTATGCTTATATTTTGGTTATTAATTTGGAAATTTTGGACTATGACATGTGGGATATTTTTGTTGGATTAAATTGCTAATTTGGGCTCATTTTAATTGGTGAAATTTATTGTACTAATTTGAAGTTTGAATTTGGGTTTGAATATTTGTTTTAGACTCTATACATTTTTTAATATTTACATTTTAGTTATTTTTGTTTTGCATAGGCCCATTCTACTATTGGGATTTTGTTGGTTGAGCATGAATTTATGGTACATGGAGAATGGAATTTCGTGGAAGGAAATGAGACTCAGGAAGGCTGTGAATGGGGCATTGAACTTGTTGCAGGCTTGTTGGGGTACATATTTTATTTCCCACTTCTACTTTATTTTATTTCTATTGGTTCCTATAAATATTCGTTTCTATTGGTTACTTGTTGTGCACAAAATCGAATATCGAACAAATCAGAAATTTTGTTTAAATAAGAAGAACAATTCAGTAAATATGTTTCAATAAAATAATGATTCTAAAATATTTTTCTTAATAAAATAAAGTTTTTTTATTAATAAAAATTCAAGAAAAATGCTTTTAGAAAAATCCAAAAAAATAATTGTTTTTAAAAAAATTCAAAAAATTTGAAATTTCTTGAAAAACTAATTTTTGAAATATTTTTTTCTAATCAATTTAACAAATCAATTTGTATAACTTTCATGTTATTTATTTTGTCTATTCTTGTAATTTGATTTTTACCATGATTTGTACATACTCATTTGTGTTATTCTTTTTCTTGGTATCCATGGTTAATTAATTAATTAATTATCACAATTCTTTCCATTTGTTTAGTAGAGTCCGTATATATACGGGCTTAGAGGGGTGTTATGGCTCACCATCATACCTTCCTGATAAGTAACCTAATTCCCGGATTTGGATTCGATTTTTGCAGACATGTCTTCTCCAAATAAGGAGTTGCACAAAGTTTTCTTTCTTATTTTGTTTTCCTTTAAAAAAAAATTAAAAAAAGTGGCGACTCCAAGTCTTTTTCAAAAAAATTATATTTTTCACTAAATAAAAAGTGAGTCGTGCCATAAAGTGGAAACACACATGAAAAACGTGGGTCCGCAATTATATATGTTTTTCTTTTGCAAATTAGTTAAGAAGTAATAAATTATAATTGTAATCCAATAATATTCCTATTTTTTAAATTATTGTTTAATAAAATTTTGGAAATATTCCTAATTATTTTATTTTGAAACCTAGACAACTATTCCAACCAAGCCCTATTCTCCTTGACTCTTCTACAACTCTAGGATCCTCTCTTACCACTACAAGGCATTGCAAAGATAACTTTTTTTTCTCTCCACAACCTTTCTAATTTATATTTTTCTATTAAAAAACTGAAGTTTAGTTATTCAGAAATTAAGACATAGAAAAAATAATAAAATAAGATTTTAAGTATTTTTTATTTTCTTTCATTTTTTTTAACAATCAAACCAACTAGAGTGTTAATCTATTTTGTTTTTATTTTTTCTTGATGGTCTTCCATCGCTTTACAATTTTCTTGGGATCAAAGGTTGTACTAATTAGCTCAACTATTCATATTCATATCAGGTGTGGTGATTTTAGGTTTTTTTTTCTACTATTTCAATAGCTTGTTGTGTAAAGTTAATTGTTTGAATAATAATACTATTCTTATTAAATTTCAGTGGAGTGAGACTCTTGGCCAACTCCTCCTTCGCTTTGACTTTCATTTAGAAATTTAACAAGGCACACAAAAATTAAATAAAAATTAATAAAATTCATCATTATAGTGATTTTTTTTTTTATCATTGGCTAATTGTATGTTAGGCTCCATTGAGTATAACTTTGGTTCTACTTTCAACATTGTTTCAAATAAAACAATAGGAAGATAATGAGAGAGGGAGTGACCTAATAGAGCTAGAGTTGTCCAATGGGTCATGTTGAGCCAGCATGGCCCAATATTTAGCAGACCATTATAGGCCAACATATTGGGCTAGCATAACCCACTTAAAAATCGTGTAGGGTCGGATCGCCCATGCAAACCAAACAGGTGACCCAACACAGCTCATAAACCCGTAAGCCAAATGTGTCGTGTCATGCGAGTGGGTCATGGCCCATGGGCCACTCACTTTGTAAAAATTTTTAATTTAATTTTTAAAGTCATTTTGTCTTAAAATTTTTTCATTATTAAATGAAATTTCTTTTTGTTACTTTAAACACCTCTAATAATTATACTTTTTATTTTTTATATTTATATTTTTCAAGTTTGTAATTGTGAAATTTATAAAAATGTTAATTTTTTGTTTTTGAAAATAGTAAAAAAATTATGTTTGAATTTTTTTTAAAATAACAATAAATTTAAATAATTGAATATAAAAGGACATAATATATATATATATATATAAATTCTTTTATTCAATATTTCAACAAATTACATGAAAAAATAGGGAGAAAAAAAATGTGAGAATTGCATTACTATAGTTTGAGTACATCCCAACTAGGTTGGCACCCATCCTAGCCATTATATAGTTTGAGTACTCCCAAGTAGGTGAGAACTTGCTTATTTATCCTTTAAACTAGTTGTTATATAGTTGTTGGGATGGGTAATATAGACATTTGACATGAAAAATAAATAAAAATAGCTATTGAATTACTTTTTTACCCCTCAAACTAGACATTATATAGTTATTGAAATGGATATTATAGACATTTGACATATAATAAAAAAAAAGGGAAAAAGTCAAAAGTAATATTTGAAAGGTCCAATTGGGTTGGCACAACGGGGCACGATGGCACAACCAGCCATCTCCTTAGGCCCAACACAGCCGCTACAGTAATTGGGCCATGTTAGCCCAGCCTAACCTTTTGGTGTGCCAGGCCACATGCCAAAACTGGTGGCCGAGCCCATTCGATAGCTCTAGATAGAGCTACACAAACATCCTAGCTGCCAAAGGCCTTACATATTGGTGAGGATATTATTTACTCTTTGCAAAAGCAGAAATTCAGTTGAGTCAAGATATTGTAGGCAGGGGAAGCCTCTTGACCTGTTAAAATGTAAAACTTCTTCACCCAATTCCTAGAGAATCACTGAATTCTTCTCTTCATGTGAGCAGAAGTGCACTACCAAATCACATGAATCTTCTCTAATTTTTCTCAAATTTGATTCTGTTATTAATATTGGGAGTGACTGTTTTGCCCAGGGATTTGCATTGGATGCACTGATCTCTCAAAATTAAGTTAGTAACTACTAGAAATTGATGGGAATTTCCAAACAGGAAAACACATGAGGAAATGTAAAAGGAAAAACAGGAAAATGAGTGAATAAAGCCCAAGTGATATAAAAGTCTGCATACCAATGCCTATGAAGGCATATAGTAAGCATACACAGTATAATAGGTTTGAGCAGTAGTAAGCAACAGCAGCGCAATGGCAGCAAGAAGCGAGAAAAATGTCCAAGGACTACTAAAATAGTCATGTTTCAAGTTTGTAAACCAAACACGCCATTTACTAGCATAGTATGCCTTACAGTAGTTATTAACTCCCTTTATTTGCTGAGACAAGTAGCACTCATCCAAATCATAAACAACCTCACGACCTAGCTTGTTGAAAAGATCGGCCACATCCTGATCGCTTCCCAAAACATGATTGATGATCCCATTTTTGTGAAGAATCTCGACATCTGCTGAAGAATTGATCAAGCTTTCAAAGAACATTAAGAAATTGGTGAAAAAAGGTTTTCCGTCTTCACACTGCTCATAAGCCACAAAATTTAGGAAGAGAGGAGCAGTGTTATCGTCAATGTACAGAGGAGGGATTTTCAACACCCCACCTTGAAAACTTATGTCTAGCAAATCACAGTCCTCTCTCTTTTTTAGCTCAACTCCTGCCTCTTCAAGTTCTGTTACACTATGAACTAGCTGTCTCTCTTGGACAAGGGGAATGTTGACAGAGATTTTCAGTTGCTCAGATCCAGGTGTAATATTTTGCTTGAGGGATGAAAGAAAGGTTGAACGGAACACCTCAAGCATATGATCAAACTCCCCTTCAGGGTTCAGCATCCCTTTAATATTTTTCCTTGGCAGTAAGGGGTCAAAGAATGTGAGTACAAGATCAATGAGGGGGGGATCCTCAGCCATGGTAATTAGCTCAAATAGTTTTTCAAGAACAAAGAAAGGCAGCTGATTCTCAAGCTTCAATAAATCACGCTGAAGTGTTCGCAGCATCCAGCGGGTGGCGAAGATGGGATCATCTACATTTTTCTGTAGGATAGCCATATAATAGAGAAAAAGACATTAATATACTGGCTCTCTGCATATAACAGACATGAAATAGTGCTACCATTCAAAAAACTAAAACAACATGCATATCAAATTAATGTTCAAAGCTTTGGACTTTACTCTCTAGGGAAAAGCTCAGATAGATGAGAAGCGCCATGTCCTCATAAGAATTAATTTAATTATGGTTTAAACCTGCTCCAGAAAAGCCAAAGCCTCTAGCAAATTTAATTGGAGTTGAAGTAAGATCCAAATTACAACAGTTCCAACAGATGCAAGCCCAATTTTTAGTTCTGCTTCATTCAAGCAGACTGGATATATCGAAGAATACATGTTCATGTGTGACCAAATAAACATGAATTTGACTTGGTATTTTCTGACCCAAAGCGAAACCCAAATCCATCGATAGTGATTCAAATTTTTCCTTGATATATCAAATCAAACTATATAGCTAGTTGCAGTCTGATTCCACAGTTAATTTTCCAGCTACAGTTCTATCCTATGGTCAGCAAGGTGGCTTTCTCATCGACCAGGCAAAAGGTTAGATGAATTCCATGCGTAAAGGCTCAATTTAATGCTGCTGCCTGCCGGCCGGGTATTTGATCAGACCAAGCCCCGTCCCAACCCTACCGCTAGAAATAGTTGATGGTTTGGGCCCTGGACTGGAAGTCGAATAAAATATTTTTAATTGACTAAAAACATATTCAGAAACTTGAAACAAGTCAAAAAAAATCCACTGAATTCCTTATGGAGAAGCAAGCTGGGTCAACCATCTTGGCTTCCAATTACAAGGAACAAGTAGCTTTCTTGCCTGGACTTTTAGAAAGCTTTCTGTCTGTCTCCCAGAATGATAAAAACTCAATCTCAAACAAATACAACCTGCTGATATTTAAACATACCTCCTTTTCAAACTTGTGGTAAAGGCGCAATAGTTCAAGCACAAAGCAACCATCAATGACCATCATCTGAACAAAATCATTGCTGTCAATATCAAAAGCCTCCGAGTAGCGCCGCCTTGTCTTCTGTTCCAACTCCCTCATGGCTTCTTCAAGATCCTCCAAGAGAGTAGCATGATGGACTTGTGACATCAATTCTTCTGCTTGTCCTCCTTTTTCTGGGGTCCTAGATCCTAAAAGGCGCAAAAGATACCGCACCTTGTGCTCTTCCATGAATCTTAGCCCTGGGTCCCCATAATGGAAGGGGCCAATGGATATAATTTTTGGGACAAAAGCATTTTTGTGAACTTCTCTCAGGTTCCTAGGGACTCGATAGATTGTCCACCATTTTCCGCAGTCATACTGAGGCCCTACTTTGATACACTTATTGATATTGATCACCCATTCAGGGGGGTGGCCTTCAATTGGCTTTTGATGGGCTCTTACTTTTTTTTGATTCATTGTATTTCTCTTTCCTTTGGTTGCTCTCACCATTGGCAAAGGATGTCAAACAACCTCGTTGTTCCAAGCTCAGACCTACTTCTTTTTTCTAGGCAATGGACTGTATCAACTAATAGAAAGATCCACTCAGTGAATGGACAGAACGGAGGAATATGCTGACAATTTTGAAAAAAATAATGAAAAGAAAGCTTATTTTATCAATTTCCATAAAAAAAGGTTCTCTGAAAGAAAAATGAGCCACATATTTTGCCAAAGTGCTAAAACAATCTGGGAGAAGGAATCTTGCAATAGCAGTTAGGAAAGTGACCTCCAACCAAACCTAAATTTGGAAAAATACTATTCCGTCTGGAAGTTTGTAGATATAGCACAATAAGATCAGGACCTCCATGATAACTGCAACAAATAATGCTATCTGCCTCTTTGGCCTCGAATGGAGTGCTCAAACCTTCAGACTTAAACTTCTATATAAAATTGGCTTTGTTGCAATTCAGAGACATTCTTTAGTGTCCTGATTGGTTTGTACGGACCAAAGAGTCTCGGTTACAGTGAGTCACTATTTAATTAATAACATCAAATCTAGGTCATCAGGCTTTGTCTTGTTTCATGGCAGTTGACATTGAATTGTCACAGTAGTTCAGTAGCATGTTCATTAATTTTATATCAGCCACTATCTAGCACCTTTTTCTTTTCATTTGCTTCCTATTTATTTCAAATAATAAATTTCTGTCACTGGGCAATTCAGACAGAAACCTGCTCTACACCGAAAGAGACTGCTTTTTTTATTAAACTTATCCTTCCTGTCATCTCAAGCAAGGTGTATACAGGCAAGCAGATCAGGATGATGACCTTATGGCCAACACTCCTACTGCCCTTTGGACACCCCAAGCCCTTCATTGAGAAGACACAATGTTTGTTTCGAAATGCGCGCTTAGCTTCAACGTGTCACCACTTGAGATATAATTAAAAGTGGTGAAGAGAGGGACAAGCCAGTTCCTGTGTTTTTGCGCATTTTGCATATTTTTAGAAGTTCAGTTGGAGCTCTCAATAAAACTGGGTGAGCAATGACAGTTTTTATGAGAATCCAATTTGTGAGTCGACTTTTGTTTGGCAGCGTCATTTTCTGTGGAACATGAGTTGTTCATCGGTGGAAGGGGCTGACTTCATCTATTGGAGGGGCAGTTGTTAACCCAGCCAATAAACTTGCATGCTATGCCTATTAAAAGAGGAAGACATAGATTTAAGCATTCAAAGAAGCACTGTCCTAGTAAATGGCAACTTTGCATACTTGAATATTGGAGCAACAATTATCATCTTTACAAATATGGATGAAATCCAATAATAATAGCAATAAAGACAAAAATAAAAATTTGAACCAATTAATTTAAATCCTTAGTCCATATGCAAACATTGGAACCAGTGGTCTTACTGACCACATTAATTAATTTTTTTATTCAAATTTTTGGTTTATCATTTCTCATACACGTATTTTATTGACATTAAATTAGATTCATCTCAAAAATGATTATATTTAAGTTCATGTTCCAATTATTATTCTTCATTGATATGAAGAATAATAAAGCATGAATATCTAGAAGAGGTTCTTAGTTACTCTCTCCACTCACATTCATTTGGAAGCATTTTTTTTAACCCATTATTACGAATTTTATAGAAGTGCAAGAGTTGGAGAGTCATGATCTAAGGTAAACCGGCAAATGTTCAAACCACATTGAAGTTAAGAACTATCGATCAAAGCATGTTTCCTTCTTTATATTCTAGATTTTATTTTAAAGTTTGATATTAAGTAAAAAATGAAAAATAAATAAATAAAAAATAAAACAAATCTAACATTTGGTATGAGAGCCTAGTAAGTCATTTGTGTGTTTAATTTTTTTTATTTATTAATTTTAGATAAATAAAAATAAAAAATAAACTGTAACCTAGAAATATGGAGAAGTCTCTTAAATATGGAAAAAAATCATAACTTCTCATTATGGAGAAATTTATTGTATATAGAAAAACCATAACTTATTATTATGGAGAAATCATATTATCATTTGGATAAGCCAAAGATAAGGAATGAGGATTATCTAAGAAAAAAGGGGGAGAATTTGAGTTGGCACACTCCTCTATTGCACGAGATAATAAGCATATGTTTGAGAAATGGACTTAGGGTGGTGCACCTACTATTGTCATTTAACTAGTGCACTCACAATTCGCCTTTTTGCCAACTTAGGTGGCGCACCTCAAAAAATAGAAGCTAATGCACCTTCACCCCTACTCAACTCCAAACACTCACTTAACCCACTCCTAAGATTTAAAGAATAGGTGTACCAGCACACCATTTTTTCCCTTGTCATCAACTTAAGCGGTGCACCAATACAACACTTGCATCTCTTTTATAGATGGTGCACTAATTTAGAAAGTCGATGCATGTGTCAAACCGCAATGACCTTGAAACCATCATTATTTAACCATTATCATGTTTTCTCCACTACAATTTCCAATCTGGAGACATGTGAAAATCATAAAAGAAAAGAAGCAAAGAATCAAAGAAAGGAAATGAAACCAATTGATTTGACAATTGGATGCTAGTATCATATTTCTATAAAGGCATGTCACCACCAATGAAACAACTTCTCGAAACTATGTGTGGAGGAGATTTCATGGATAAAAACCCCCATGAAGCATTTCAATTCATTGATTATGTTGATGAGGTATCTAGAAGTTAGGAAGAACCAATCGTCAACGAAACACCTAGAGATAGAACAATGAATAGGGCAAGAGCTAATGGAATGTATACCTTATCAAAGGGTTTAGATGTCCAAGCAAAATTTGCAACCATTATGAGAAGGTTGGATGATTTGGAAGCCAAGGGAGTTCAAGAGGTACAAATAGTCAATGAAGGAATAACTCAATTGTGCTTGATATGTAAGTCTATGGAACATGGTGTGCAATCTTGTCCCACTCTACTTGCAGTGCAAGACATGTTTTTAAAGCAAGCCAATGCCTTAGGGACATACAAGCAATATTCTATCAATTCTCCATATTCCAACACTTATAATCTGGATTGGAGGAATCATCCAAATCTATCATGGAGAAGAGGTAACAATGGCCAGTTTCAGCAGCAAGGAAACCGATTTCAAGGTAATCAGACTAATGGGCAACAAGGTTTTCAACCATAGGGTATGTCATCTCAAAATTTTCAACAACAACCTTAGACCTCATCATCTAACTCAAACCTTGAAGACATGATGAGAGAGTTTATACAAAAGCAAGACAAGCTTAATGAGCATCAAAATAGGATAAATGCTCAAACATCTTAAGAACTAGTAGATATTCAAACCACTATGAGTCAACTTGTTGCAGGCTTATCTTAAGAGAAAGAAAAGTTCCCAACTCAACCACAAAAAAATCTTAGAGGAGTAAATGAAGTGTTTGAAGTGCAAAAGGAAGACTGCAATGCAGTTATCACACTCAGAAATGGGAAAGAATATGAAGGGCCCAAGTTACCTATAAGTGAAGATATTCCTGCTAGAGATGAACCAACTATGGAGAAAAATGCTAGAAATGAGAAAATGTATGAAAAATCTGAGGAAGTCATTATGAGCAAAGATAAAAGAGTGCTTCCAATCATTTGTCTTTCCCTTCAGCTATGCAGAGACACAAAGTGGGGGATAAGACTTTGGAGATTTTGGAAGTTTTGAAGCAAGTGAAGATCAACATTCCACTCCTTGATATGATCAAGCAAGTGCCTACTTATACAAAGTTCCTCAAGGACTTATGCACTATGAAGAGAAGGATTAAATTAAGCAAGAAAGCACTCCTCACTGAGCAAGTCAGTGCCTTCATTGAGAATAAGGCAATGGTGAAGTACAAAGATCCAGGTTGTCCTACCATCTCAGTCCAGATTAGAGACTCATTTGTGGAAAGGGCTTTGTTAGATTTAGGAGCTAATGTAAATTTGCTTCCATATTCAATCTATAAGAAATTGGGATTGGGAAAGCCTAAGACTACTACCATTACACTCTCTTGAGTAGACCGTTCGATTAAAGTACCTAGAAGAGTGGTCGAAGATGTCTTAGTGCAAGTTGAAAAGTTCTACTACCTAGAGGACTTTGTGGTGTTAGATACAGAATCGTTGAAAAATGGTGTGAATTTTGTTCCAATTATTCTTTGGAGATCCTTCCTTGCTACAGCCAATTCTCTCATTAACTATCGGAATGGATTGATGCAGTTATCTTTTGGGAACATGACAGTGGAAATGAATGTCTTCAATTTATGCAAGCAACCGATGGACCATGATGATGTGGAGAATGTGGAAGCATGCCTTATAGAGGCCTTGGTGTAATAACATACAGAAAAGTTAATGAAAGAAAATATAGATGAATTTTTCTCTACAATCGTTAAGGAAGAACGTGTTGAAGTTGCTACAAAGTGGAAAGAAAAATGTACCATTCAATCTTTGAACAATGTTGAGAATGATGAAGAAAACAAAAAAAGGGAGGTTGAGAGCTGCAAACCAGAGTTAAAGCCCCTACCACATGGTTTAAAGTATGTTTATTTAGAGAAAAATGAAGAAAAACCTGTGGTCATTTCAGCTACAATAATTGAAGAGCAAGAAATCAAACTTTTAAAGGTGCTTAAAGAGAATAAAATAGTGATTGGTTGGTCCATTTCAGATTTGAAAGGGATAAATCCCTTGATTTGCACGCATCATATTTATTTAGAAGAGATGCAAAACCAATAAGGCAACCACAAAGAAGGCTAACCCCTTATGCAAGATGCAGTCAGAAATGAGGTATTGAAGCTTTTAGATGCAGGTATTATTTATCCTATCTCTGACAGTAGTTGGGTGAGCCCCACTCAAGTTACCTAAGAAAAGTGGGATAACTGTGGTGAAAAATGATGAAGGAGAGCTCATTCCTATAAGGTTGACTACAGGTTGGCGAGTATGCATTGATTTTAAGAAGTTGAATGTAGCCACCAAGAAAGATCATTTTCCATGACTCTTCTTAGATCAGGTTTTGGAGAGGGTAGCTGGTCATGACTATTATTGCTTCTTGGATGGCTATTCAGGCTACTTTCAAATTGCCATTGCATTGGAGGATCATGAGAAAACCACATTCACATGCCCATTTGGCACCTATGCTTATAGGCGCATGCCTTTTGGTCTTTGTAATGCACCCGCCACATTTCAAAGGTGTATGCTCAGTATCTTCAATGACATGGTAGAGAGAATCATGAAGGTTTTCATGGATGATATAACAGTTTATGGGAAGACTTTTGATTATTGTCTTTTAAATTTGAAAAAAGTTTTGAAAAAGTGCATTGAGAAGAACTTGGTCCTAAATTGGGAGAAGTGTCACTTCATGGCAACCTCAGGGGTGGTACTTGGTCATATCATCTCTAAAGTGGGCATTCAGGTATATCCAGCAAAAATTGAGCTCATCTCAAAGCTACCTTCACTTACTACTGTTAAAGAAGTAAGACAATTTTTTGGGCATGTAGGTTTTTATAGGAAGTTCATACAGGACTTCTCAAAAACTCTCAACCTCTTTGTGCTTTATTGCTTAAGGATGTAGAATTTATATGGACTAAAGCATGCTAAGAAGCTTTTAAGAGGCTAAAGTCACTCCTCACTACTACACCAATTGTGAGACCTCCTAATTGGTCTCTTCCATTTGAGTTGATGTGTGATGCTAGTGACTATGTAGTGAGAGCTATACTAGGTCAAAAGGAGGATGGAAAACCATATGTGGTGTACTATGCTAGTAAGACCCTCAATGATGCTCAAAAGAACTACACAACTACTGAAAAGAAGCTCCTTGCAGTGGTGTTCTCACTTGATAAATTCAGGAACTACCTTTTAGGAACTTCAATAGTAATTTTTACTAATCATTCAGCCTTGAAATATCTACTCAACAAAAATGATGCCAAAGCAAGACTTATCAAATGGATCCTTCTTTTTCAAGAATTTAACATTCAAATCAAGGATAAGACAATGGTAAATAATGTGGGTGTTGATCATCTCTCCCGAGTTCAAGTAGAGTCGCATTTCGAGGAAGCACAGATTAATGATGAGTTTCTTGACGATGCACTTTGTGCAGTGGAAAAGTTGCCTTAGTTCACAAATATTGTCAACTACTTGGCAACTGAAGAGCTTCCCTTAGAATGGAACATGGAGACGAAGAAGTACTTTCTTTCACGGGCAAAACACTATGCTTGGGATGATTCATATTTGTATAAGTTTTGCCCAAATCAAATTATTTAGAGATGTGTTCCAAATTCTATTGGCCAACTATGTTGAAGGATTGTATCACTCACTGCAAAAGTTGTCCACAATGTCAACAACTGGGGAAAATCAACACAAGGCATCAAATGCCACAAAATTATATTTGTGTTGTTAAGGTCTTTGATTGTTGGGGCCTTGACTTTATGGGACCATTCCCTCCTTTTGGTAATCTCTATATTTTGGTGGGAGTGGATTATGTCTCTAAATGGGTAGAAGCAATGGCATGACATTGCTATGATCACAAATTGGTGCTCAAATTTTTAAAGGAGAATATTTTCTCTAAGTTTGGCATTCCGAGAGCAATCATTAGCGATGGAGGTTCACACTTTTGTAACAAGCCCTTTTCCACTCTTTTGCAAAAATATGGAGTGAGGAATAAAATGTCCACCCCATATCACCCTCAAACGAATAGGCAAGCTGAGCTAGCAAATCGGGAGATTAAGAGAGTCCTCACCAAAGTAGTCAATACTACAAGAAAATATTAGTCTACCAAGTTGAGTGATACACTTTGGGCATATAGGACAGCCTATAAGACTGTCCTTGGCATGTCACCGTATCATATTGTTTATGATAAAGCATGTCATTTGCTTGTAGAGCTCGAACATCATGCATATTAGGTTATAAAGAAGATGAACTTTGATTCGGATCAAATTGGAACTAAAAGGAAATATGATCCGAATGAACTTGAGGCATATCGAAATGAGAGTTATGAATGCTTATAATGCAAAGGAAAAACACAAATTCTACCATGACAAGCTTATTTTACGAAGGGAGTTCAAGTAAGGTGAAAATGTGTTGTTGTACGACTCCAAGCTTCACATTTTTCCAGGAAAGCTTAGGTCAAGGTGGAATGGCCCTTATATGCTAAAGGAAGTCTTCCCTTATGGCACCGTGACCATTCGAAATCCGAGGACCGGTAATAATTCAAAGTTAATGGTCAGCACTTAAATCATTTCATTGAAAATTTTGAGACACAAGAAGAGAATCTCCATTTTCTTTATGGAGATGTTCAAAAGGGTTAAAGTATTTTCTAAAAATCCAATAGGTAAAAATTAGATTTAAGTAAAACTTTTATTTATCTAATTTCTCTTTTATTTTGTTTTATTTTATTTTTATATATATATATATTTTCCTTTGTTTAGTTTTACATTTTCAATTAGTCATTAGAAATATGGTTGGCATTTTTTTTAGTTATTTTCAACTTACTAATGAGTTTATGAGTTGTAGCAACTTAGCTTGCAAAAATTCAAGTGATATAGGTAAATGCGAACTTCAAGGGAGTGAAAAGGTAAGCCTCACATGTGTTCAAGGTGACAAAGCTCCTACAGGTATGTTGATCCATATTTAAGACAGTAGGCCTCTCAAAAATTTACTTGTGAGGATCATTGGTGAACTTTGAAAACAAAAGATGAAATACAAAACAAAGTAGCCCTTGGAGAGAAATCCTAAATTTTTATAATGAAGGGTGTTAGCCCAAGGGTTCTCCTAATCAGGTTTTGATGATAACAAACCATGGTTAAGTGACTAATTGTTTTAAATTGTTAAGAATCTCAGGCATAATCTCAAAAATTCATCAAGGACCAAATGAATACGGGATCGAGATCATTTGGAAGACTTGTGATCATAGGAAATGAATGTAAGATGATAGCATGAGTGCACTTAGGATGTTCATACCTTTTCATGCATCTTAGAAAACTCGGTTTATTCTTTAAAACTTGATTTTCTTTAAAACCCGAGTTTTATCAAATATACCTTAGGCAAATTGATTCAAAATTGGCATATTAACTCACCTAAAGACCTTGCCTAAGTATTGGAAAAGAAAGAAATCAAAAAAAGATAGGTTTTCGGGGCCAAAAGGCTCAACCGGTCGAGGCTATGGCCAATCGGCTCAATCGGTTAGGGAACCAGTCGACCGGTTGCCCTTGTCCGATCAAGGTCCAGTCGAGGGAGCACAAAAACCTTCTCTCTCTTCCAGTAGCTTCCTCTTCCCGGTCGAGCCTCATCCTTGTCCGGTCGAGGTCCAGTCAAGGCAACGGTAACCTGTCATGCATTAAATGCTCCAACGGCTAGTGATCCGATCGACCCTTTGCTCGTCCGGTCGAGGCTACCTTCTGCTACTTTTGACTCCCGAGCTTAGAAACCTATAAATTGAGAGCCTCACTTCATTTATGAACAAGAGAACCTTTGCAATCAATTGTCTACCTACATGTTCTTAATCAAAAAGCTCTCATTTCTTTCTTAGTGCATTAAAACCATCACTTGCATATCTTTAGTGCACTCTTGTGAATCATCCTAGCTTTCTCTTGTATTTAAGCCATCCTTAAGCTAGGTTGAGAGTTCCATCCTTGTTTTAAACTGAGTGTGAAAGCCTTCAAGTGGTTAAAATCTTGAAGAGATTGTGTAAGAGCCCATTGGAGCCGGAATCCAAGTGTAAGAAGATTAAGAGCTTGATTGAAGCTTCAAGTTAGTAGAACCCTCACTCGGTTAGGAGATTGAGGAGAGTGGACGTAGGCAAGGAAGTGTCAAACCACTATAAACCCGAGTTTGAATTCTCTAACTCTATCTCTTTACTTTATTTAAATTGTGCATATATTGTTGTGTTTGAAAAAGTTTTGAAAAACCCAATTCACCCCCCCCACCCCCCTTTTGGGTGTTTTCCTTAATTATTTATAGCCTTTGTTTTATCAAAGGGTTAAAGGTATAGTGGTTGAATTCAAAATTCCTTTGTTTTTGAATTTGAAATCTTAAATGGAGATGACACTTTTTGTCTTGGAATTGTAATTTTAAATCTACAGAAAGTGAATTCGAATTGAGATTGATTTTTAAATCACTAGTAAATTTCAAAATAGGTGTTTTGAACTCACAAACGATGAGTTCGAAATACAATGAATTTTGAGATGGATTCGAAATGAGCAATTTTGATGCTTTAAGATGGACTTCAACACTCCCATTATTTCGAAATGAAGGCAAATTCGATATCAAAAAAATTGCTATTTCGAAATAGAAGTTGGAATCAACAATAAGTCATTTCAAAATGGAGCTATTTTCGAAATCATTAATGAAATTTCAAAACGGTTTTTTTTTACACTACATTGAGGCTACAGTTAGCAAATTTGAAATGATGGGCTTTTTGAAATCAAAACTTTTTCTTTAGAATTGAGATTTTTGAACTTCAAAAGGTGAATTCGAAATTTGCCCAATTTAGAAATGATTTTTATTCATTTCGAAATGAGGTGTTTGAAATTTTTTTGTATACAGTGTGCCATTTCAAAATAAGGTAGTTTTCAAATCTAATAGTTACATTTTAAAATGGGCATTTTTTTTACCATCAGTTAACGAATTCGAAATAAGGTTATTTTTTAATTCAATAGTTAAATTTCGAAATGACTTTTCTTAACCAAAATCCAATTCAAAATACCTAATTTCTATTTCAAGCTCATTCTGAAATCACCCAAACTCTTTTACAAACGATCATTTCCACTTCCAAACCACTTCATCTCCTCTTCCCCTTGTTTCCTCTTCTCCTTGTTTCCTCTTCCCTTGTTCATCATACTAACTTCCATTGAAGGCGATTTTAGGGTTTCGTTGTGGGTTTGTCACATTCTAGGTACGCATTACACTCATACTTGTTTCTTGTTTATTTTTCATGGATTTTTTCTTGATCTTTATGGTTTCGTTGTGTGGTGTTGCTCCATATAAAATGCGATGTTACCCAACTCTAATCAACATTGTTTAGGGTTTCTATTGTTTTGGTTGAATAGATAAATAAAAAATATAATGAAAAAAAAAAATTCTAGAGAGTGCTACCCCTTGACCCCCGCGAGCTCAACAGGAAGCTTGACCCCCGAAACTCCGAGGGTAGCGCAATAAGATTGATTTTGGTTTCACACAGTTCTTTTGCTTTGCTTGGAAATTTCCTTGAAAATTCAAGGTGTTAGAATTTTTGGTTTATACTTGGAGAAAATTTTTGAAATTTTTTATACATGATTCCTAGGGCTTGTTGAACATCTTAGAATACTTTGAGAGCAAAATTCTTATTTTTCCATGAGTTTTGCATAATTGTTGCCTAATTTATGTTTTATATGCTCTAGAACATTTTAAACTCTCTAGTAGATTTTTCTATTTGTTCTACACATTCTCCTAAGCTAACCAATCACTTTGATTTCCTTGTCACATGATATTTGAACTTAGGTATTGTTTGGATTATATCTAAGGCTTCAAAGACTCATGTTTTCATTATTGTTGGACACCTTGAATATTCTCCCGTATTTTAGGAATGGTCTACCACCATTTCACATGAATCCATAAACTTCATGAGCACCTAATTTTTTTTTTTAGATTGTTTTCTTAACCCTTATGAATTTTTGTTTTTATTTTTATTTCTTTATTTCATGAGTGACATTTATTTCAAATGGCTCGAGATAAAAGGAAAGTTGTTGTTCAAAGTGACAATGAGACTAGGCATTCCCCGAGGCAAAAGCATGTCCGACCTCTTCTCCAAAGTCGAAGTGGTGTAGTGATTAGTGAGCCTACTAAGAGGCATGTCACTCGTCAAGCCAAGCATGCAGAGGCCATGATGAAGGCTTGTTTTGACCACCCAACCACTAAGAGGACTAAAGCCATGCATGTAGAGGCCAAGATGAAGGCCCGTTTTGATCGCTCAACCACTTCTAAGACTACCAGGCCTACTACCACTCCTCCACATCCACAGGCAGCTCCCCCTACTTTGAGTCTAACGCGTCCTCCATCTCTAGGAGTTTGTGATGATGCCCCTACGGTGGACCTATCTCTACAGGAGTTTGGTCAAGAGTTCTCTTATGAAATAAAGGCTTTTAATACTTATGAGCCCACTACACAGTCCATGCGTCTCCTCAACCGATATTATTTTCTCAAATTGATGGATCCCCTTCTCCCCCATATTTTTATGTCGCTAGTGTACAAGAGTTCTTCTCTACTCTCGATGATTGAAGAGGGGAGTACTGAGAGCTCCATTTTTCTATCAAAGGACGAGCTGATATTGTTTCACTGAAACCATTGCTACAGCCTTTGGTTTACCATCATCCACTCCTCTTGAAGCCCAATTTGCACCTCAGTCACGACCAAATTTTCTGAGGATTGCACGTAGACTAACCCCTCAAGGTACTCATTGTTGTTCAGCAGCTCACTTTTTCTGAGGATAACCTCACTTTTTCTGTATAGCAACTCACTTCTTTGGTTATTCCATCTAGACAGAGAGGAGATTTTGTTACACCAGCTTAAAGGTTGATGGCAGCACAAAGGTGATTGGTTCTGGCTCTAACACTAGAGCATCGACAGTAGCCCATGAGACCATGCCTATTTTACAAACATCAGGTGATGCCGCAACTAAGATTTTTGCCTTGACTTTTAATATTCCAGATTCGACAAGACAGGTCGATGGTGAGATCTTTCTTCGTGCTACTAACACTGGTGTGGACATCATTATTAAGGATGACTCCCCTATGGTACAAGCTGTTGGTGAGGTCGTTACACCTATCGTGGAGATCACTAATCAGGCTACTACACCTATGTTGGAGGATATTGACTAGGTAGCCACCCCTGTGTTGGAGGAGATAGATGGAGTTGTCAATCCTATCATTGGCGCTTGATTTTCATTTCTATATATATACCTTATTCGATTTGGTTGTATACATTATGGTATTTTTGGAGCATACTAATACTCTTATACTCTTTTAGATTCTCACTATTTATATTTTTCTCTATGCATACTTTTGCTACTAATCTTGTTGCTTTTATGCAAGACTAGTTTATATGAAGTCCTCATAACAAACTTCTTGCTCGATGATCTTAAGGTAACATCTTTCTTTTTCCTTTCTTTTGACCCATTATCCTACACATTGGGGACAATGTGTAATTTAATTTTTTTTTTTTTTTTTTCAAAAGTTTGCATGCTATCTTTGGTTAGTTAATGAGATTCTTGATTTTCCTTGGTAACTCATTGTTTATTTTGCATGAGAATGCTTTAAGTAGTATTATTTCTTTAGAATTTGAGAAAAAATACAGTTAAAGCAAGAGTATTAGTTCATTTACCTTATCTTTATATACCTTTAAGTGCAAAAATAGTTAAGTTGAATCCTTCAAATACTTTCAATTTTTCTTTGATGGTTATTTTCTATTTAAGACTCAAAGCACACACAAAGCACATATACCCTTATAGTATCTTGATTAAGATAATTTTTTTCACTTAAAAAGAGTTGTTCTTAAGCAATAAAAGGAGGAAATAAAAAAAAATTAATGAAAAAAAATATTGAAAATAACTGATTTAAGCTTGAGCAATTATCTGAGGGGGTAATGGCCTTGTGTCTTCAAGCCCTACTGCCCGAAACCAACTAGTTAGGATTCATCGGTATCTTGCTCATTAGATAAACTAAACTCAGTTTTGAAAAATAAAAAAAATAAAAAAAATAAATGTTTGAGAAATTTGACCATAAACCTTGAGCTAGGGTGATACCTGAGGGGTAAGTGGCCTATAAAGGTTCTCAATACTTGGTACCTTGGGTAAAAACTCGAGAGTTGCCGGTGGATCCCTATTAAGCCATATAGAAGGAGATTTCCTAAACTAAGAAAGAAAAATCAAAATAAATTTTCCTTCTTTTTTAACTTAAAGAATGATGAAATTTGAGTTTAAGAAAAGTCTTAAGAAAAATACTATGAGGAGACACCAAAATTAAGCACATGAGGTTTAGGTGAAAAGAACCAATCAAGGGAAAATCAAGAGACACTAAGGGGAATGCTAAACATGGATGCACATTTATGTATACAAAGATAAGGTGAGAAAACTAAGATATTGCATATCTTGTGTCATTTTGCTCAATTCTAGGAAATTTGACTACTTGGGTATCTTGTGTGTGAAACATGTTATGTTGAGTCATTATGGTTTCAAGAATCTCATTACATATTTTTCATTCTTTTTTTGCTCTTTTCATTTGCTAGGGATTAGCAAAGTTTAGGTTGAGGGGGATGATTGGAACCAAAATATGTGCTCTAGTGGCACATATTCGATATGATTTATGCACCAAAGGACATTCAAATCACCCAACTTGACCTAAATCAATGCTAAGGCCCTAGCCATGAGTTTAATTTGTACTTTGGAGACTTACCTCAGGTTCAAGGGAAGAAAAGGGTGCAAGTTGAATCACTTTAGATTTTGAAAGATCAAAAAAGGGTTAAATGAGGAAATAAGTGAGTCAAGACTCATGGACCATGAGGAAAGGCAAGACGAGGATATCATGAGTTTGGAATATGAGAAATGACCATTATGGAGTAAGAAAGAAGGCAAGAAAACATGGGAAATGAGGCATGAAGCAAGATTCAACTGCATGGAAATTCAGAACTTAAAAATCTGGTGGTAATATATTCTTTGATTTTGAGGACAAATTTGGAGCACTTTCTGGAGTCCTTTTTATACATACTATATATCGTTTCAAAACTTGGGAAGTCAGGAGTCCAAAGCTTTAAATGGTGTGGAAATTAAAGCTGAAATGAAGAAGTTATGGCCATTTGAATACAACTGCACAAAACTAAAGGGTCATTTTGAAATGATTTTGAAATTCAACTTATGAATTCGAAATCCACTCCGAAATGACACCAATTTCGAATTCACCCACTGCCACTTTGATGTTTCACCTCCTATACCTCAGGAATTGCATTTAGGGCACTCCATCCACCCTAAGTGGACCCCACACGACTAGAAATCATCATTTTATTATTTTTTAATCATTTTTAGGTAATTATTTTTGTAATAAGTGGCCAATGAGAGTGTGCCACATGTTAGGTAATTGATGATATTATACAAACTCTCTTAGTTCTAGGTTTTAGGGATCTTGGATTTTTTTTCGAAGAGTTTGACATTGAAGGTGGAAGAAAACGATAACTTTGGTTTGTTTTCTTTTTCTTCTTTATTAAATATACTGTTTTAGGTTCTTTTGATTCAAATTATGGATTTTTACCCTATTATGGATTGTGAATGTGACATCACCCCCATGAGAGGCTAAGAGCCAACTTGGGGTTTAAGGCATGAAAACCTAAGGACTAGGAAACTTATAGGGACAATGGGTAAATTATTATAACAATGAGATTAGTTATTGGTTAGGTGACAATTTATCATTTTTTTTTTTATCCTATCCTTGTGAATTGGTTTAGGGAATGATACAGTAGGTTATTACCTGATACTGGTGATTCTTGGTAATTCTTGACCATTAGTTATCCTCGTCTTCCCTATCGTTATTTGCCCCAAAACAAAGCTATGAGGAGTAGGAAAGGTTAAAAAGCCAAATCTTAAACTGGTAATCAATCTCATTCATTTAATGGTTTTAGGAATCTATTTTAAAAATGAAAAATTAGGTTTCTGATGTAATTTTGAGTTATAAAACTCAACTTGATCGTGAGCAGCTAAGGATCCCAAAACCCTAAGATCATATTACTTAAAAGACCCTTATTTTCTCTAATTTCTATACCCTAGGTTGGATTGTGGAAAGCCCCAAACTTAAATCAATCAAATTTAAAATCAATATCCATTTTGTTATTAAGTTAATTTCTTTTACTTAGTTTCACATTATTCTCATATTGTTTTTCACTTTAGGATTTAAACGAAAGCAATTCATTTATTCTAGTATTAACAATTTCCATAAGTCAGTCCTTGAGAACGATACCCGGAATACTACAAAAGTCGTAGTGACTCTTTCTCTAGTTTTTCTTGACTAGAGTTGCTACATAAAAAGGCTAAGTATTTTGGTACAACAGAGAAGTTTGGTCACTTGCTCAATTCCACCTTCCTCAACTTAGGCACTTAGAGCCATTAGGCGTTTAAAGCCACATTTATTAGTTTAGGCATTCAGGGCCACTTTGCTCAGTTCCACCCTCCTTAATTAGGCGTTCAGAGCCACCTTCTTTAGTTTAGGCATTTAGAGCAATTTCTCTATATTAGGCATTCAGAGCCATCTTTCTCAAATTAGGCATTCAAAGCGACCTTCATCAGTTTAGGCGTTTAAAGCCACCTTCTTCGTATTAAGTGTTCAGAGCCACCTTCTTGTATTAGGCATTCAGAGCCACCTTCCTCAGTCAGGCGTTCAGAGCCACTTCTCTAGCTTAGGTATTCAAAGTCATTTCCTTCATAGGTATTTAGAGTCGCAAGCCTTTAGAGCCATTCCCCCCATAGGCATTCAGAGCCATAGTTTAGTTGTTCAAAATCATTCGTCTCGGTCTTAAGCATTTAGAGCCACTTCTCCAACTTAGGCGTTCAAAGCCACCACCACTTCTCTCACCCAAACATTCAGAGCCACTTCTCCAGCTTAGGCATTCAGAGCCACTTTGCTTAGTTTAGGCGTTCAAAGCCACAGTCTTAGGTGTTTAGAGCCACTTCTCTAACTTAAGTGTTCAAAGCCACCCACCTTTCTCACTTAGGTGTTCAAAGTCATTTCTTAGTTTGGCGTTCAAAGCCACCATTTTCAGACGTTCAGAGTCATTCCTCCCACAGGCATTCAAAGCCATAGTTTAGTTGTTCAAAATCGTTCGTCTCAGTTTAAGCATTCAGAGTCACATTTCAGGCATTTAGAATCATGATATTCCAAAGTTTGTCCTCCTCCATTATGCGTGATATAGCTCTTTGAGCTCATAGCTTGTGTTTTGATTGTATCATTGGTGCCCCTCACTTCGCACCCTTGTACAGTGCACGCATAGTTTCCCTTCTATGTATGTTCATCCCTATGCTCCTAGGTGGTTCGACTACTACTCAACTTTGACATCGATTTTCGAGTCACTTTTGGAGACTTTTCTGAAGGAGTCTGGATCCCTAGTGTATCTTTAGAGGCACCTTAGGAGTTTTCGTTTTTTTCCATTTTTCTAGGGTTTTAGAGCCACTTTGTTCTTGTTTTGGTTTAAGAGAGCCTGTGTCATACTAGAACAAATTTGGTGGTCTTTCTTGTTCTTCGTTAGAGTGCACTTTGTTTCACTTGTGTATACACTCGCTTTACTCATGAACTCTACCAAAGAGGGGCATATTTGTAGACCCAAAATTTATCCCAATTTTATTTTTACATTAATTTTTAGCTCAATTTTACTCTTAAAATTAAATTCCGATTGCATATGATATTTTGGCCCACTCACCATTTAATTATTAGTTTTTATTATTTTATATATTATTTTATTTATTTTATCATTATTACTATTATTATTATTATTATTATTATTATTATTATTATTACTATGATGATGATGATGATGATGATGATGATCATCATCATCATCATCATCATCATCATCATTTTTTTTTTTTTTCTTTTTTTTTTTCTTCCTTTTCTTTTTTTCTGTCTTTTCTCTCGTCTCTTCTCTCTTCCTACCTTTCCCAACCACCCCACCCACTCTTTCTCTCTCATGCCCATACCCCCACGTGAGACCCATAGGCCCCTCTCCTCTCTTTCCTCTTCTCTCTCACCTCTCTTTCCTTTTTCTTAATTTTTAATAAAATTGTCCAAAAAAAAATTTTTTTTTTGTAAATTCTTTTTCCTTAATTAAAATAGGATTAAAAGTAATTTTTAGAAATAGAGGATTTTTTTTCTTTTTAATTAAAAATTCTTTTGCAAATAAAGTCATTTTTTTTAATAATTTGTATAAGTCACTTTTCTTAAATGAAAATAAATCAAAATACTTTTTTTAATAAAATTGTAAAAATTCATTCCTTCATGGTAAATGCAAGTAAAAATAATTTTTATTACCAAATTGAAATTTTGTAATAAATTATTTTGATACAATAAGTGTAAATAACTCTTTTTGAAAATTGAATACAAATGAAATTGAATCAAATAAATAAATTGAAATCATTAATTTGAAATTGTTTTTAATAAACTCCTTTGAAATTTCTTGAAAAAAATATCTTTTTTATTTAGTTCAATAAATCATTTTGCATAATTCTCTTGTTATTTATTTTATATATTCTTGTAATTAGATTTCATCATTATTTTTGTATATATTGATTTTCACCATGACTTGTACATACTCATTTGCATGATTATTTTTCTTAGTATCCATAATTAATTAATTAATTGTCACAATTCCCTTAAATCGTTTAGTAGAGGTTGTACATATACGGGCTTAGAAAGGTGCTACGGCTCACCACCGTACATTTCCAATAGGTAACCTGACCCTCGGATCTAGATTCTATTTTTACAAACATATCTTTTCCAAATAATAAGTCACACAGGGTTTTCTTTCTTATTTTGTTTTCCCTTTAAAAAAAATTAAAATAAGTGGCAACTCCAAGTCTTTTTCTAAAAATCAATTTTTCACAAATAAATAAAAAGCGAGTCTCGCCATCAAGTGGAGACGCACGTGAAAAATGCAGGTCCACACTTCAATCTCATTTACCAAGAAAAAAAAAAAAAAAAACAACACCAAATAAGGAAAGTTTGAGAGAGAAAATGAGAAAGCAAGCTTTGGGGTAGGTGATTCCTTTATGACTTTCTAAGACACTTGAAAAGGAATGCCCAATTTACCAAATGAAAAAAGAAAGTATGCATCATTTTCTCATTCTTGACTATATAGTGGTGGATCTCACCAGTTATGGTAGATAGATTCCAAGCCCACTAGTGGAAGGTATTTTATCTCCTTTATGTATGACTCCATTGTCACTTTTTCAGGAAATGAGAATTATCAAATCTCACTAATAAGAATGAACCTAACACTAATCAAGCATTTGGATTTTAAAGCCTAGGTCATATTAATCTAAATAGAATCCAAAGACCGGTCAATTCTGAACATTTTAAATTTAGAATATCTTTCAGTCTATGAATCTTGTATAAGTGGTAAAATAACCAAGAAGCCCTTTATTGCTAAAGAATATAGAGTCAAGAAATGTTTGCAATTAGTGCATATACACTTATGTGTGTGGACCTTTTAGTGTTCATACATGGGAAAGATGGAATGGTTGAGACTCATATGGCTAGGGTTGTAGCTAAAGATTATAGTTCAAAACATTGTTTTGACTATAGGAAATCATTTTACCAATAACCATACTAAAATTCATTAGAGTACTCATATCTATTGCAATACATCTCAATTATGAGATATCACAATTGGATATCTAGATAGTGTTCTTAAACAATTAGTTTGATGTTAATATATATATCATGCAACCCGACATTTTCATAGTAAAAGGTCTTGTGTAAACAAGAAGGCGCAACAGAGCATGATGGTGCCCTAAGATCTTGTAGGTAGATGACAATTTACTCATTGAGAATGATGTAGGGATATTGTGATCAATCAAGATCTCATTATCTACTCAATTTTAGTTGAAAATCTAGAAAAGGCATAATATATTATTCGGATTAAAGCCCTTAAGGACTACAAGAATAGGAAAATTGCACAATGTCATCTACATTGACAAGCATTTGGTCAAGTACATGATATAGGACTCCAAGAAGGGTTTGTTATCCTTTAGGTTTTGAGTTCCCCTTTCTTAGGATCAATGTCCTTGGACATTTGAGAAAAGTAATCACATTAAAGCGGTACTCTATGTCTATGCAATGGGCAACCCTATTTATGTGATATTATGTGTTAGATCAGATATTTGCTTTGTTGTAAGGATAGTAAGTAGATATTAGTCCAATTAAGGATTAGAGTTTTAGGTAGATGTTAAGAATATACTGAAGTATCTTAGGAGAATGAAGGATTATATGTTTGTAAGTTTTTGCAATAAGTTGACACTCCTTAGGTACCAAGATTAACACTTTTAGCCTAATGAGGACTCCACCGATCAGCCTCTAGGTATGTGCATACTCTAGGTGGTACTTGTTGTAACTTCTAAAGTAACAAAGAAAACCATAAGGCTTTGGGGTAGTTCTCTTGTTTGTATCGTGTAAGATCCTATTTTGTGATAATAGTGGTATGGTGTCACAATCTAAAGAACCAAGGTATCACTAGAAAAGAAAATGCATAAAGCAAAAGTAATACATGTTTTGTGAGGTAGTTCAGAAAGGTGAAGTGATAATATATCAAATTTTTGCGATGCCCAGTCTACGTTTAGGGCTAGTAAGAGTTTGTTAGGATAAAGACCTTAAAAGTAAGGCATAATGTAACAAAGTTATACTTGAATTTCCACTTCTCTATCCATTATTCATATTAATATTAATTTGAGCATTCAGGCTCATATCACTTGCATTATACATTATTTAGGTGCATTAAGAGTTGCACAAAAGATACAAGGCATTAGTTCCTTACAAGATAATAAGTAATTCACAGTCGGTTCATGGATTTGAGCAATCCAATAGAGACTGTAGTGCATTATCCCTTAATTAGATAGATAACTTTTCTTAGCCATTTAGATAGAGTTCTCATAGTGAGTGTACTAATATCTATAGTTACACATTGGATAGAACCTACGGTGAGTCATGAAGTAAGAATATCAAGTTGTCTTCACCAAGCTACTATATTGCATGGACTCTCAACCTTGAGAGGATATTAAGTCTATGATAAAACCAACATGAGACTTTAACCTATAGGTGAAATTATAAGGTGGCCATATATTCATTATAGATTAGGTCACTATTGATGAAAGCCGGTGACAATAGAAATTCTTGATAAAGGCACCATGATTTCTCATGGGATTGAGACAGTGTATCCCCTTGGGTGATTCTAAGGACATGTGATCATAAAATTTATGATCATAGTATTTCCTTAAGTGGAATTTGACATATGCTCTTTATAAGTTAGGGTATGTCAATTGATTATGTAATTAGAGGATCTATAACTCAAGGATTGGAGAAGTGATCTTAAGAGGATGATAACACTTACCTCATTAGATCATAGAAACCAATTCATAAGGAGTCTACATGCAATGGATAGTAAATCATGGACTCGAGCTTCGTCTCATTGTTATATCATAGGAAACTGGAGTGCAATTGACTTTATCTAATAGAATATTGACTCAACTTCAAAATTGGATTCAAAAGGAGCTAATATTTTCCTATGAGTCCTTATTTAAGCCCTTAGTTCATGGTAGCAAGTTTTATTTGAAATATTTAGGTTTGCAGTTCATAAGTGTGCATAAGAGTGTTTCAATAAAAATGTAAGGTTGCAATAAATCTTATGAATGGTTTTTCTAAATTAGGCTAATTAATTAACTAGAGCCCAATAAGGTTAAATAATTAATTAGAACTCGAGTAGGTTGGATTAAGTGACCTAAACCCAATTTAGGTTCAAGTCACTTAAGCCCTCAAAGAACCCCATATGAAACCCCTCAGGGGTTTAAGGTTTACCCTTTTGGCACTTTATCTATCATCTTCTACAGAAAGAGAGCAAACCTTAGCCACCCTCAAAAGAGGAAGAAAAGCCCACCCTTCAAGATCTCTTAAATGGAGAAATCAGATGGAAGATTGTGGTAGAAAAAATCAACAATGACTACCGTGGATTTGACATTCTCTTTGGATTGGATTCAATCTGGGAACATCCAGATTGCATATATGACTTCTATATCTTTAGATCTATGATTGGTTTTATTTTCATAGCCATTATTTTTTGTTACATTACATTTAGAGAGCCTAAAGATAGATAACAAGCACCCTATAGGATTCAAGGCAAAGAAAGAAGTAATCCAAGGTTCTTAATAGCTTGACTTTTGAGCCTTCACACATGGGTGGGGAAAGTAGTTAGAAAAAGAAAAGTAGTTGAGGAGAGACAACAAAGAGAAAAAGGAAAAAGTTGTATATCATTTGAGTCCATACATATACAATTTTTTACAAAGAGTTGAAAGTAGTTAAAAAGAAAAATAAAAGAAAATAAAATTTAGTAATAGAGAAGTTCTAAGTTAGTTTTCCCTGGTAGAAAGAAATTAGTTGGTAATATCTTTATATCACTTTCTTGATGATTTATAAAATTTCTACTTTTGAGAAGAAAGGTCATCTTGTTTTAGTCTCTTTTGTTGACCCTCACTTTCATTTTTGAATTAACAAGTCTTGAAGCATTTATTCTCTTTAAGTAATGAAAAATAAAGTAGCTAATTAAGTGTAGTAGGTTAAAAGAGAATGGTATCTCCTACAACTTGGTTTAATAATGTAGTGGATAGGAAAACAGAGTTGATAGTTGTAGCAAATCCATGGTACAAAATTGTGAAGGGCCACAAGCTAAGCAATTCTAGTAGTATATTTGAACCTTAGTGAGTATCTCCCACTATCCTTGAAGCTAACCACAGTAGATGAAGTGAAATTAGGCTTTTATCATAGTAAATACTTTTTGTAGAGTTGTGAGGGTCACAAGCTAAGCAACATTGGGAGTGAGTTTGAGCATTAAAAAGGTATGCCTAACTTAAAAGACTAAAAAGGATTATCTCACTCAAAGAAGAGGACTAAATTAGGGGAAAAGTGTATACCTAATTTTTGTCCGTAAAACTGTTATCTTTATCTTTCATTTCAACAAACACTTTAACTTAACCTTATACAAACAGTTGGGTGCTTTTTAGCAACTTTTTCTCACAATTAACTAAGGAGAAAATTTCCCGATAGACTGATCCTAATATTGCACTAGTCCACATTTAAGGATTTGACAAACCTAAACTCTCCTATTCTTTCAGATATTTATTCCTTAAAGCAACAAGCACTTAATAAGAGATTCAATTGATCCATTATAGGTATAAGTATGAGTAATAAGATGCTCAACAATAATACCAACCAATATACAATAATCAAGGAATGTTTCCAAGGAGAATTCACAAGTATTATCAATTTAAATTATCTTAATAAGGTGATCAAGGAGTTGTAAATCAAATTATTCAAGTAAGTAATCTAGCAAAGGCAACATTAATTGAAGTTGAAAAAAGACAAACATGAGATTATCAAGTTAATAAATCAATTAAAACCATAAAATAATGAAATGATCTACTAGATAGGTGAATGAACCCACAAATGCCCCCTTGAATACATTTTAAGAAGGCTGAGGATTCAAATTCAACCTTGATAAAATATGGTTTAATAATTAATTTAATTTGTGAGCAAACAACACAATTGTAATCATTAGGAACCAAAATCTTCTAATTCTTTAAAGGATGTCTATAAGAATTGTTGATAATACTACACATTATAGAGAATCCTAAATAACCAAGGCTTGTAGGAATGGCTTGGAAAACCATCCCATGCACTAAATTGTTAGGGTGCATACAAAAATGATCCTAGTCTTCTCTAGATCTACGTAACAAAATCATATAGGTAATTAGAACATGGATCAAAAGAATAAGTGTGATACTTGGAATTTAGATGTTCTTAGATCTATTCCAATCAATGAAGAGATGATATAGATCTTGAAAACCAAGAGATTTTCTACTTGATTGCTCTTTTCCCTCAATCTTGGCATATGAGAATGGTAGAATCCTCTCTATTGGGATGGAGGTTAGGTTTCCTCTCTGTAGAAGATTGAATAGTCAAAATGTATAAGCCCTAAACCCTTAAGAGGGTTTATATAAGCTTCTTTATGGGCTTAAGTAACTTGATCACATCTTGGGTTTGGATTACTTAATCTAGTCCACTAGGTTCTAATTAATTAATTAGTTTGATTGAGCTTTAATTAATTAATTAGTCTGATATAAACAAAACTATTCATAAGCTCTTGTGTAACCTTATGTATTACCCAAATACCCTTATGTGCACATATGAACTAAGAACCCAATTATCCCCTAAATAATGTACCATAAAAAAATATGAGTTCAAGTGAGGATCATTACGACCCATTGAAAAATAATAGCTCCCTCATAATCCAATTTTGAGGCTAACTCAACATTACACTATAGAGAATCAACTGTGATCCATTATATTATTAAATTAACTCAAGATATTATGTTTTAGTATGTGACATACTAACCATTATATAAAAGCTCGCCATGAATAGGTGTTTGTAATCTAACAAAGTGAATGTTATCAATCTCTCAAGATTACCTTTATAATTTGTGAGTCTCATATCCTCTTATTTTGTGATCAATCAACATACTATATCTTTCTAAAAGCATATATCAAATTTTACTTAAGGAAATATTATGGTCGTAGTTTTTCTTATCACATGTCCTTAGGATTACCTATAGGGACACTTTCTCAAACCCATGAAATATCATGGTGCTTATCTTAAGAATACTTGTTATCACCCACCTTAATCAATAGTGACCCAATCCATTTGGAATATGGGACCACCTTAAGATCTCACTCGTAAGTCAAAGCCATTGAAGACCTTAGCACTAGCTCAATATTCACTCAAGGTTGAGAGCCCATACAACATAATAGTATGGTGAAGTCATGACTAACTAATAGTTAATGTCATGACTCATCATAGGACATATTCAATGTCTAACCATACACATTAGTGCAATCAACATGGGAACCCCATCCTAATTACTAAGAAAAAACATCCCTCCAATTAAGTGATAGAGCACTACAACCTCAAATGGATTGTCTAAACCTGTGGACTTACTGTAAACAACTCATCTACTTGCAAAGAACCCTTAACTTGGAGGTCCTGGATTGTTTTCTTACCTTCCATAGGTTACAAGATTGATTTAAAATTGGAATTTTATGTCAAAATCCCATACTCCATTGGTTTGGAGTTTACAATCAATCTACTTATTAAAAATAAGATTTTTAGAATGCAACAAAAATCCTATACTCCTAAACACAAAGCTTACAACCCAATCTAGAAGAAAGCAAACACAAATCACAATTATAACCATCATATTCAAATTAAAACCCATGAACATTCATCCCTATGGCCATGGGTTGAAACAAGCAACCTTGTAAAACAAAGTTAGCACACCCTAAAGCAGATCTAACAAGCAAAAACCTATCCTAGGGCTTTGATACCAATTGATGGGAACCTTGGATTTCTCTATTCCAATGCCTTAGATCGTATAGGTACATGCAATCTACCCTAGGCCTCTAGATCCTATGCAATGAAAGCAAAAGTAGCATTTTTATTTTTATTTTTAACATTCAGGGATCTAGATTAAAGACTATAGAAAACTTTACCTTCAATTTAGACATTACTAAATTGATTCTACGTTGTGAAGAAAAAGCCTAAAGAATCTAAAGGTCTCGCACACTCAAGATCTTCCATCCAATGGCTCTAATCTCGATCTTGGCACTCCAAAGGGTGGGTCTTTGGAATTGAGGAAGCTTTGACTCTCTCTTTCTAGAAGTGGAAGATGGCTTTCACAAAAGTGATTGGGAAACGCTAACCCTTAAAGGGGTATATATAAGGTTCCCTAATTAGGCTTAAGTGACTCAAGCCCACTAAGGGCTTAGGTTGCTTAATCTAGCCCAAGACAAGTCTTAATTAATTAATTAACCTAATATGGTTCTCTTATTAACCAATTGGCCCTTTCTAGAAACCTTGTTCACTAACCTCTATGCAACCTTACATAATTACCAAAACACCCTTATGCACAAAAGTGAACCTAAAGTTAATCCAACTCTGATAAATCGTGTCATCAAGGTATATGAGTTCAAGTGGGGACCATTGGGACCCATAGTAGTATTGCATCCTTCAAAATCTAATTCTAAAGTTGATTCAACATCCCACTACAGAGAATCAACTACACTCCAATACCCTATGTAAATGATAACGAGATAAAGTTTGGGTTCATAACCTATTATCCACTACATGTGGACTCTTTATGAACTAGTGTTCATAATCTAGGTGTTTGTAACCCCGAGATAGCAATTTTTACTCGAAATATCAAAAGCAACAAACACAAGCTTGGTAAGATGTGACATTATTTGAAAACCATATATGAAATAATTTTATTAGAATAATCTTCCAAATTATTGAAATAAACTATAAATAAATGAAATAAAACAATTTAATAATTTTTTATCAAGTAAAAAAATACAATATTTGCTTATGATAAAAATACAATTATTTAACATTTTATTATATTTTCTTACTATTATATTATTTATAAATATGCTAAAAAAAATGCATAACCGTTAAGTAGCATTCACGTAATAAAAATTGAGAATGGATAGTACTTTTCATAGCTTTTGGGTATGGATTATTTTTACATATTTTATTATAACAAAATATATAAATTTGTAGCTTCAAGCTAGGAAATGTTCCTTATATAGCTTTTGGCTGTATAAATTTTAAAAAAAAAAAAATTGTGCAAATGGCTAACTAGCTAGCAATTTTGTTTTGTAAAATTTTTAGTATATAATATAACTAAAAGGAATTAGAAATTGAATGCATAGCTTCTAGCTATGTTTTTATAACTCCTAATTATGAAAACTGTAACAAAATTTCTTACATAATTTCTAGAGAATGTTACATAACTTTTGGTTGTGAAATTTTTTCATAGTTTCTGGCTACAAAAATATTTTCTACACACTATATGAACATATTTCTTCAATTAAAAAAAAAAAATCAAACAAAAGTAAAATTTTATCACATACCTTTCATGTGAGAAAGGAGGTATTTTCCCACGATAGATTTATCCTTCCAATGTTACAATCTTCTAAAAGAGCTTATAAGAGTTTTTGTAGAGAATTGGTGTTGATAATGTCTTGAAAATAAAAAATAAAAATAAAAAAATCACAGAAGAAGAAATGAAGATGAGATAGAATTATGAAAGAACTTTATGATTAGACATTTAATTAGCCCTACTACCCTTTTCAGAGGAGTTGGAAAAAAATTAAAATTAAATACACAAATAACTATGTGATAATTCACAATTATTCATATGCATTCATGAAAATGAAATAGAAGTATCTGGGGTCAGGAGGGAGCGGGCTTTTGTTGGCCTTAAGAGTGGAAATGATATAGAAGTAACGGTAAAAGGCAAAATGGTAAAGTGAATGAACAGAGGGGGAATATACATAGAAAATCCACAGGTCAATTATGACTTGGAAAAATAGTAACCATACACAGCATAATAAGTTTGAGTAGTAGTAAGCAACAAAAGAGCAATGGCAGCAAGAAGGGAGAGAAAAGTCCAAGGACTACTGAAATAGTCACGGATCAAGTTTGTCAACCAAACATGCCATTTGCTTGCATAGTATTTTTTGCAGTAGTCGTTAACGTCCATCATTTGTTGAGATAAGTAGCATTCATCCAAATCATAAACAATCTCCCGGCCAAGCCTGTTAAAAAGATTTGCTACATCCTTATCGCTCCCCAAAACATGATTGATTATCCCATTCTTGTGAAGAATCTCGACGTCGGTATGAGAATTGATCAAGCTATCAAAGAACATGAAGAAATTGGTGAAGAAAGGTTTAGCATCTTGGTCACACTGCTCGTAAGCAACCAAATTTAGGAAGAGGGGGACTGTGTTATCATCAATGCATAGAGGAGGGATTTTCAACACCCCGTCTTCAAAACTTATGTCCAGCAAATCGAGGTCTTCTCTCGTTTTAAATCGAACCCCTGCTTCTTGAAGCTCTGTGACACAGTGAATTAACTGTCTCTCTTCAACCAGTGGAATGTTGTCTAAGTTTTGCAGTTGCTTCCATCCAGCAGGTTTAGTTCTTTCATTGATGGAGGAAAGGAAGGTGGAACGGAACACATCAAGCATATGATCAAACTCCTCTTCAGGGTTCAGCTTCCCTTTAATATTTTTCCTTGGCAGCAAGGGATCAAAGAATGTGACTACAAGATCGACCAGGGGTGGGTCATCGACCAACCTAATAAGCTCGTATAATTTTTCAAGAACGAAGAATGGCAGCTGGTTCTCAAGCTTCAATAAATCTCTCTGGAGGGTCCGTAGCATCCAGCGGGTTGTGAAGATCGGATCTTCCACTTCTTGCTGCGCAATAGGGTGTATAATAGAGAATAGATGTTAATAGTCCCACTCTGCATATAACATATATGAAAGGGATCTAATATCCAAACAATCCAAACAACCCAAACAAAATGTATAACAAATTAATGTTGAATGCCCCATTTCCATGGACAATGGCTCCATTTGATGTTGCAGCCTGCAAGTGTACTTGATCAGGCCAACTACATCCCACTTTGATTCCCGGATAGCACGGTGGTTTGGGTCATGGATTGCCAGCTCATTACCAAAATTCAGAAGAAATGACAGGTCAGAAAATACCATATGAATATAACCATGGACCTAGTCAGAGAAGCCGTCCAATTCCTTGTAGAGAAGCAAGCTGGGTCAACAATCTTGGCTTCCAATTACAAGGAACCAGTAGCTTTCTTGCCTGGACTTCTCCAGCAAGGTGAGCTTTGTTTATCTACCAGGATGAGTAACACGAAGGGGAAAACTCAATCTTAAACAAATATAATCAACAAGTCTCCCGATTTACTGTAGAACTGAAAAACTTTAGCATACCTCGTTATCAAATTTGAAGTAGAGTCGCAGTAATTCGAGCACAAAGCAACCATCAACCACCATCATTTGAATCAATTCATCACTGTCAATAAGTAAAACCTCCGAGTAGTTTTCCCTTGTCTTCTGTTCTAACATCCTCATGGATTCTGCAAGATCCTCCAACCGAATAGCCTTAACAACTTGAGGCACCTGTTGCACCGAATCTTCTACTTGTTCACCATTTTCTTGGGGCCCTGACTCTAGCAGGCGTAAGAGGTAACGCATCTTGTGTTGTTCCATGATCCGTAGCCCTGGGTCCCCATTATGGAAGGGGCCGATGGATATAATTTTTGGGAGAAAAGCGTTTTTCTGGATTCCTCGCATGTTCTTGGGGACTCGATAGACCGTCCACGATTTTCCCGAGTCAGGGTCACAGAGAAGCCCTTCTTTAATGTCGTTATTCATTTCGATCACCCACTCGGGGGGTTGTCCTTGAGTTTGCTTTTGGTTGGCTCCTGCTCTTCTTAGGTTCCTCATTTTCCGCTTTCCTTTGGTGGCTTTCCCCATTGTAAAAGGATCTCAGACAACCTTGTTCTTCTAAACAGAAACCTAGCTCCCCTTTTTAATGTAGCAAAATATGAAGGCTAACAAATAATCAGCTCAATGTCTTTTATAGTGCTAAAATGTTGAACTATCAACACCCAATTGAGTTTCATCGAAGTTTCATTGAAGTTACATAGTGCCTAATCTTGGGCTTAGGTTTGAATGTTTGTTGTTGGGCACTTGTCAACATACTTGGGTAGTAGCACCCAAAACGGATTGTCATTTGTGGAAGAGGTCATACTACCATGGCACATGAATCCAGTCCATTCACAAATTTAGAATATCCCACTGCTATCAGACTAAAACAAGCGTCTGTATTCAAATACTTGACTAGGGTTCACACAATGAAAACCACTTTTCCAGTGGAAAAATGGTTCCTACTTTTCGTACTTTTCCTACTCTGTTTTGGCGGTCCTGATACCTAGAATAGACTTCTCAGGATGGATACTTGTAAAACAATCCATACTTCCTAATGCCTATGCTGTAATTGAATGAAAAGCTGGAATATGCTAGCAACTTTCAGAACCAAACCAAGTCCAAGAAAATATAAAATTTAAAAAAAAAAGGGGGTAAAGAGTTACTAAACACAGCCTGAATCTCCTACTGATGCCTTGTGATTTAGTCTCACCAAAATGGAAGCTTCCTCTTCGTTATTGCTGAGCTTGATTTAAGCCTTCCAAATGATCAGATGAAGATGCGATGGGACAAAAATATGGCTAACACCAATCCAAAGTCAGTAACCCTGAGAGAAGAAACTGATCGAACACAGAAAAACAAAGTCCCCAGTGACTATGGTAGCTGATTGACAGAGACTTTACAGTTTCTGTTCGCATATTCCCTTTTTCCCTGGTCTTTTGACCCTGTCCGGCCATGGAAGATGCCTCGATGCATAAATGAGGGATTCGTCAGATGAATAAGGGAAAACAGAGAGAGACAGAGGGAGTTCAAATGTTCAGCGGAATGTAAACTTTTAGTCGTTATTCTGAAAACCCAATCCTCTAAAATTCATAGGTATAGGGATATGATTACAGAAAGTGTTGATTTCCGTGCAACGATTTATGGTGAAAATTAGAGGAAATAAAAGAAAAAACACACAGATTTAATGTGATTCAGCAGATCGCTCTGCCATTTGCTTTTTCTTTCACTGCACATATTATAAATTTTACATAACATGAAAATCAAATTGGATGGAACGGGCCAAAGAATAGGAAAGTTCAACTCTTGTTTTCTTTTATTAGTTTTTCTTTCTGTTTGTATTGGGCAATTCTGTCCTAAGCTTACTGAGACAACCATTGAAAACGAGCACTAGCACTACCACTCAATCGATTCCATTGCCTGCTGCGAAGGTAGCACTAGCACTAGCACTAAGAGAGGCCAATTGTTGGAACGAAAGCTTTCATTTGCACAAAAGCCCACTCACTTGGAAACCTATGCTCGACACAACATATTGCTACTGGGCCAAATTCTATTTTTAGTGGGTAGGACTTTTGCCACTTCCAATGCCCTGGGCCATCTCGTCACGATGGCCTTAAGGAACTTAAATTTCAAAGGAATTATCAGGCCCACAAATCAAAATCAATGTAAGGAAATAACTCCACTTGAGTTGGGAATTGCTCTAGCTAGTATGAGCCTCCAAGAGCAGCTCAACACCCACATCCACAGGGTGATAGTAGAACTCTTTGCCCTCCAAGAGGGTGTCCACGTCCACTTCAACTGGAAGCAATGGGATGGCAAAACATATTTCCTATGGTTACTTAGTATTAATTTCCCATGATTGGATAAACATTGAATTTTGCCCAGATAAAAGAAAGATCCATCACCTTCAGATGTTCACTCAGAAAAGCATATGTTCTGTAAAGGGAAAAAGGTTTCAGTATTCATATTGACATACTATGAATATGGTCATCTTAGTGCCTGGTGGGAATTTCTGGATTGACTTGATGACTACCCCACTAAAGACAATTTGTTAGAGTGTTTGGTGATGAATCCAGTCCACTCCTACTGCAAAGTAAGGAGCAGTCACCATTATTAAGATAAATCTTTCATCTAACATAAGATCTGTTTCATCATAAGTTAATCTTTAGCTGCCATATGTGCAATGATGGATGAACTAAGACCAACTACCATTCCAACTTTGAAATGCAAGTTAATATATGTAGGCCCCAGTTATCTCTTAGCATTCCTGTTTTTCTTTGCCTGATCAATTGTCATTTTCACTGATTAATGTTGGTCTATCTACCTATAATTGACAAGAAGAAAGGGGAATCCTTGTGTATGGTCCAAAAAGTAATATGACCCAACCCTGCTGCACATTGACAAACGTTTATGGAGCCCATGCAAAGATGAACCCAAAATTTTCAGATGCTTGATGTGCTGAATGTTCAATTTTGCAGCTTAAACGACCCATTTTCCCAATGTGAATTGAAGTATGCCACCCAAGTCCCCTCCAAACTATGAAAATGCAAAAAATATCTATGGCACTGTGGAGCCACCTGCTACTTGCTGAAGTCTAATGGTGCTCACCCACCAAACATATTTAATCTTTTATTCATCGTACGGACCAAGCCTAGTCATTGACTGGTACGAGTTAAGAGACATTTAATCTCTCGTAGTCTTCCTAATATGACAATGAAGGCATCCCAAGGGAAGGGCGACTTTAGTACCTAAATTATTGAGCCAACCAAATGCTAAAATAGCAAATATTTGCATGCATTTTGAAGCCTCAACAAGATTGCTCCATGTCAAAGCTAGGCCGAACCCCATCCCCATGTCTACGCACATGCAACAAACTGAAAGGACCATTGAATCATTATAGGGACGAAAGCCAAGGTTCAGTACTTGGTTGTTGGGCTGCATTCAGGCAGAAGCCTTTCTATATGTCCCTGTCTAACACCCCCAAACAAATAAGACATTTAAAGAGCCCCTTGTATGACTGCAAACATGTATGATTGTGGCTTGTGGTCACCCTGACATCTGCATCGAATCATTCACAAAGGGGGTGCTATTATTTTAGTTTTTGTTGATGATGATGGCTTCTTGCAATGCTATAATGCTTTGCAAAGATTCAAGTTTGGGATGCCCCACACAAATACCTTTCTTCTATACTTAAAACACTCTCCAACCTGAAAAATTAGTTATGGAAGCAACAGAGCCCAAGATTCCAATCCTTCCGAATCAGTGCTCCCACCACACTCACCTTTCTTGCTCAGTGTATCCTCTTGGGTTTTCCTGTTAATTTTATATTTCGAAAGATTTGAGTAGATACAAGGGCAAGCAATCATTGAGGTCCGAGGTCCTTGTCCTTGCATCATCACTTGATCTCAGCCATATGATCCAATAAGTACAAGAGTAAGAAGTTTAGAGGATGTATGTGATCCAATCATGGAATCAATACTCTCCACAAAGTCCAATGTTCAAAGATATCGGTTTGCCTGTCCTTTCCCTTTCCTCTTTCTGTCTTTCAACAAAATGACCCACATACCATTTTTTTTTATGACGAATAATCACCTCAAACTTCAGACCTTTTAATGCAGGAGCTAAAAATTGGTCCACCATCATATACTTTTCTATTCTTGTTCTTGATTATTAAGTCACATAGACACACGGCCTTTCCAAAATATTTCCTGATATGTGACACTCTATGCCATGGAATCAGGAGCACGAGGTGGGGCTGAGTAGAATGAGAAGTTGTGTTCTCATTGAATGATTTCCAAATTTGAAAATGAATTTTAGCACATTGGGAAATCATTTAAAAGACGACTTTTAAAGGATGGAAACTTTAGCACATGAAGAAATTGACCCTTTAAATTTTAAAATTTTAAAAATATTTATTTTTTATATTAAAATTAAATCATTTTTTTAGTAATTTGAAAACCGTCTACCTACAAAAATATATAAAATAAATTAATTTCCCTGCGTTTCCAGTGAGTTTGATGGGTAATAGAATCTAAAAACTTGCCTGACCACCGACGATTCATCTCTAACTTTGTACTTGAGGCGTATAGGATTGAATTCGAAAGAGGGAAAAAGAGTGGCTAAAAGCAAGGAATTGAGTGGGTAATTGGTGATAAAATCCAAAGCCCCATCAAGGTTTTGCAAAACCAAATTTAGGGGGAGAATAGATTCTTTGCTTGGAAGCCTCGAATATGAAGGGAAATACTTGCCTTTTCCAACACAAATACAAGCATATGAAAATGCAATCCATAATCAACATGACATAAGCCCAATCAATAATGGGAAAGAATACAAAAACATGGCCAATAAATAAGCCAACCAACCCCTCAACCTCATGAAGTGCAGTGTAAGCCAACAAACCTGCACATTCTCTCTTCCTCCCTTAAGCACCCATTAACCTCTGCAACTTCCTCCTCAATCGCGTAAAGCAATCCTAAAATCCTTGCGTGCCCGGAACATCAAACACAGTTTTTGAATCATAATAATACAAACAGAGCGGTGGTGAAGATCCTGGGGTTTCAGGGCGGTGAGTGCAGTGAAGGAGGAGGCTTCTATGAAGAGTGACGGTGGTGCGTGGCGGAAAAGTAAACCTGGGAAAGCCTGGAGAGTTGTTGGACGGTCTCTTCGATTGCATCCATGAAATCGCTGCGGCTCTCGCGTTCGCTAGGATGAGCGACTCCGCATACAGAGTCGAAACCACGTCGCGCCTCGCCCAATGGAGGATCGACAACTTGGCTTCCTGCACATACCGCAAGTCCGATCCTTTCAAGATCGGCAAGTGGAATTGGTAATCATTCTTTTATACCCATCACTCACTCCCGAGTTTCTTACTTTCCATGAATCTCGAGAAAATCTAACCTTGTTTGATCGAATTGAAGGCATTTGTCTATAGAGAAGAATCGGTCATTATTTGTTAAACTGTACCCGGAAACATCAAATTTAACCAGAGAGAACCCCCCAATTGCGTCTTTCATCATCAGAGTGCTCTGTTCTGTGGGGGATCGCAAGGCTTTGGTTCATCCAGGTAACTAGAAATTAGGCTTTCTCTGTCATGATTTTGGAACCCTGGCCTATACCCTTGTTTTTCTTTGGGTTTTAGAATTTCTTTGATGTTTGGCCAACATAAGCATGATAATTTGGGGTCCCTTTCATGCAGAAATAACAGACAAGCAGCTCAAGAATAACGACGATTTCGTTTGGGCGATTGAGGTTCCATTAACTGGGAAATTCATTGTCGACGTTGAATTCCTAGATTTGAAGACTTCATCACCAAACGTAGGCTTCTAATATGCTACTTCTATTGTCCTGTTCTTACCTAGAATGAATGTAATTGGCAATAAATTAGTTAGAGTAAGCTACATTTAAAGTCTGGCCGTATGATCAATCATTCAATGTGTTTGTGATCATAGCCAATGGAAAGAAATAATGAAACTTTGAAGCAAAAGGGGATTGTTTTGGGACCATATGCCTATATTTACTGATAATGTGCTTCTTGGTGTAACCTACAGGGTGGAGAGCCTTGCTCCATCTGGGCTGAAGGATTCTCTCAAAAAAGATCAACTACAACAGCTCTTGCATCCCTTGGCCGGATGTTGTCAGAAAACATCCACACAGACATTATAATTAATGCTTCTGATGGAAGCATTGGAGCTCATCGTGCGGTTCTGGCCTCAATATCCCCTGTTTTTCGCAGCATGTTTTCACATGACCTCAAAGAGAAAGAACTATCCACCGTAAACATCTCTGACATGTCAATTGAAGCCTGCCAAGCTTTTCTCAATTACATTTATGGGAATATCCAACACGATGAATTTCTGATCCACAGGCTGCCACTTCTCCGTGCAGCTGATAAGTACGACATTGAAGACCTGAAAGAGGCATGCCATGAGAGTCTTTTAGAAGATATTGACACTAAGAATGTTCTGGAGAGGCTCCAAAATGCATCTCTTTATCAATTGTCAAAACTGAAAACTGCCTGCTTGCGATATCTTGTGAAGTTTGGTAAGATATTTGACATTCGAGATGATTTCAATGCCTTTCTGCAGTGTGCAGACAGGGACCTGATTGCTGAAGTCTTCCATGAAGTCCTCACTGCCTGGAAAGGTTTCTGAAAATCTGCTCAGAAAAGAACACAAAAATCAAATATCTAGCATGTCTGAGTCAGTGGTATTTTAATATTTTTTTTCCCAAAAATGGGTTGTTAGGAGGATTTGTTGTCATGAAGATGATTCTTTGTTTTAGATGGAATTTGTTAATGTCTTCATGTACAGACGTACTGATTTTATTGAAGCATCCTTGTAATATAGGAATACATACATGAATATATGGTGATTTAGATGAAATGTAAATAATTTGATATTTCCTTGTTAAATTTTTTGTGGAGTTTGCTTGATTTCTTCTTCCTGTATAGCCTAAAGGACAAATTTTATACCCTGTTAACATGCATAACTCATGCTTGAGAGGAAAGACAACTGAATTAGCTCCAACTTGGTGTTTGGATTGCAGTCTTTAATGACCAAAGTAACAAATACTATGCTAAAGCCCGAAACTAAAATACCAATTTGCAATTTCAGTCAAGCTCCTAGATTGAATTCACCAACTGTTTCTTAAGCCTTTAGTCTAATCCGAGTATGCGGAAGATATAACAAGATTCTACTTAATATGGGAAAGCAGAACACTCAAAAGAAAATGAGACTATGATGTTGCAATTGACAACAACTTAGCTGTCAGTAGAGAAGTGTTTGATGCTTCAGAGGCTTCACCTTTTGATAGTGTGAAACTTAGCCCTGATGACTGGTCGGCCGCTAACACAATCCAGGTGGGTGTGCAAGATCGTTGCAGAGCTTAGATGAGAGACAGAACACTGGAAAAACCTCTGATCAGTGTGGACTAGGTTGGACTGCTACTGTTTGCTTATCTTTGAGATATAGAACATATGCACAAAAGAACAGAGAAGGTAACGAACATGATCTTGTAAAAATTCACAATGTAATTCAAGAAAGCTACCCTCTAAGACTAACCAGTAATAAAAATCCATCTGCCGCATCCTTTAATTCTTATGTAAATCCTAATTACACAACCCTAAACACGACTGAATGATCCTTCCTTGGTCTGGTTGTTAAAAACCAGAGAAAAAGAAAAAGAATCCCCTTTCTGATTGCTAAAAAGCAGCTCACTGCTTCCTACACGGTTATTTGACTCTATTTGATTTCTTAAACTATAACAAAATATGTGCACTGCAAATCATATATCCTTTACTTTAGGTTTCTGGGCAACCAAACACAGGGATGTAGAACTTCTTCAAACAAATTGCCAGCCTATAAATCTGCATATACTCAAACTATTCTATGGCTACATGTTTCTAAACCAAAGAACGTACACTCAAAACTATTCTTATCAGCCCAAAGGAAACCATGTTGATTCTCCATACAAAAACAAGAGTGAAACATAAAGATGCATTGGTCAATGTGGTGCTCACCTTGTAACTTCCACAACTCCGGAATGGTCTGAGTTGCATCACACAGAGCAAGGAAGAAATATGGAAGCCTGGGGAATATGGAGGGAATATTATTGGGATCTTACCACCAAATTGGCTCCTCTCTTGGATCACAGTCTAGAAACAACAGAAAGTTAGTGCCTTGGTGGGGCTAGGCTAAATAAAGAATTGGGTGGGGTTCTAGGTGTGTCCATATAACAGTCTAAAAAAATGATTGATTTAGCATCTTTGTCCCCTGGGTTTAACTTGGATAGCAAAAGAAAATATTCTAAAGTCTTTCAAAATTGAATTTCCAGCGAAAAAGCTACAAGTACAGATTGAACAAAGAGTATTATTTTTATTAGATGTGAAGGAAGAACATGTTGTCAGCTTTACAAATTTTACTCCCTAAACTACACATGTGAGATAATTGAAAGGTTACGCAAAATCATGAGAGGAATCTAACGATTATAAGAGGAATCTAATGATTATAAGGAAGGTCATCATTTAGGCTATAATTTGTTGTGGGGAAACAGAGAAGAAATAGATTTTAAGTCGATAAAACTTTTTATATACCGCTTCAAACTCATTTTACTTATTTTATCACTTTTATACGAAGATCAAATAATTTGAATATTCATGAGTTTATAATTGATTTTAATTATATTTAATTTTTTTTTATTTTTCATAGTAAAACTAGCTAAGAAAATCATTTTTCTTTTCTTTCGTTCATATTTTTTTGGAACCAGATATAACATTAAAGCCCACATTTGTGGATGAGAAAACAATCATTTTTTTTTTTCCTTTTTTTATTTGGTGAACTCTTGGAGTGAATTTTCTTTTAAGATATTATCTAAAAAATGTGTCTTAAGTTTGTAAAAAGCTATTTAAGTATCATCGTAGCTTGTTTCATAAACTTTTGGATTTTGATTTGGATGATTGGGATCAACACTGGGGCCTGGTACCTGCCCATAAATCCATGGGGTACTACAATACTGACTAAAGTAAAATGATAGCATGAAACTGGCTAGTTTGGTTAGAGATGGGCCTAGTGAGGTCGCTTATAAAGGTGTAGAAAATTCATTGCAATTATCACTTTACAAGTCAAATACGAGTCCCTACATGATAATATTCCCAAAGACTTCAGTCATGCCTACTCCAAAATTTTGAATGTGAGGTTTGGCAGCTAGCTTTAGAGGAAAGGCTCTCAAACCTTTGTCCAAGAATTTAGCATTGGAAGTTCTAGGAATGCAAAATCCTTGGCATTTTTATATGAGTTAACCTAGATGGAACCATCAAATGGTTGCAGTTGTTTTTTTAACTTAATTCTAAATAGAATTTAATTTAACTTAAGCCTAAGTAGTTCTTAATAATATTAAATATTAAATTATTTGTTTTTTTTAATATTTATTGTTGAATTGATTGTTTTTTATATGCTAAAAATCAATATTTTAATGTATTAAGAAAAACAAGTTTTAATTAATTTTTATTTGACAAAAAATAATTTAATATATTTCTAAAAAATTTAAAATAAAAGAAATTATTTTGAAAGATATTGATGTTGAAGTTGTGGGAGAAGAAAAAAAGATGGTGGTCCAAGAAGGTGAAGTGATAAAGACAAGAAAATTCATTATGATCACAAGGGTTAGGAGTTAAGATTTTTCTTTTTTTTTTTTTCTTTTTTTTTTTAAGATTTAAAAATGTTACTTTTTCTATTCCGAAGACGATAAGTATATTCTGTGATGAAAAATATTTAAGGATAAGCTAAATAGTTAGTTGCAAACAAATATTTAAATTTTAAAAACAAATTACTTTTAATGATAAGATACAAAAACAAATACCTTCTCGATTTTAATTAATAGCGAAAGGAAAAGTCTTTGTTTAAAATGTAATCAACAAACTTAAAGTGGTGACTTAAACCCTTTAATGTCATAATCACAATTTTTTTAGCAAACTCTTAAATCCCATCAAGTGCTGCTTACATAACATGATGTTGTTGATTTTCCTTGCAAGAAAATTTGATGGGAAGAATTTTGTGTACATATTTCCATAAAGTTTAAAAAACTAATAAAAAAAGGTTAAGTTAAAAACCATTAAGCCTAAGCTAAAACAATTTCACTCTTTAGTTCAATGATGCTTGACTTAAATGATGGTAATGTCAAATGTTGTAAAAGACTTATTTACCCTCAGTTAATCCCGATTGGTTTTGGGATAAGATGGTAAAAGCCTGATCCAAGAATTAATATCAGAATTCAGAACCAAAAATGTGACATCAAATTGGAACTTACAAAAAAAGGCCCATAAATGTGTGCCTTAAACGATAACAAAGATTCAAGGAGATGGCTTCAATTTTTCCCTTAAAAGTCAAAAAAAGATCCAAAAAATGATCTCTTTTGAGTCACTCTACCTCTCAATCCCTTCCATGATGCCCTTTATGGAAACCACATAAGCAAATCCAAGTGCTGTAACTTCAAATTATCACCGTTGGAAGCCACTAATTTGGCATCAAAATGAGGAAAAAACAAAATCAGTTCCAAGAAACACATAACTCTAAATATTATTAAAAAAAAAAAAATAAAAAAAAAAGGCTGAAGATTTTTTATTTCCAATTCTTAAATTGCTTTAGTTGGTTGCTTAGAAATTGGAAGAGTCCCCACCACTTTCCGTTATAAAAAGGGAAGATGAAGATGTCTATCCCATAAAAGGTAGAAACAGAGTATTTAAAAACAGGGGAGAGAGGCCACCATTTACACATCTCTACAGATACAGAGAGAGTTAACCATTAGAGAGAAGACATGAGGCCTTCTCTGCTTCCTTCTTTGCTTCTCTCATTCCTTCTCTTTTTTCTGTTACAGATGCCCGCTTTTGCCACCAAAAAGGCAAGCATTTCATGTCTCTCTCTTTTATATTAATATATAAACCAACATGAATAATTGTTTGTTTCAGAAGTGATGAAAAATGGTGATGAACCCGGTACATGGGTGACATCTTAATCTTATCTAGTACCATTCTTCATACGGGGTTTTCATTTTTTGTTTTTTTTTTTTCTTTTCCTTTTTCCTTCTTTTTTTCTGTGCTGCAGTCTTATATAGTTTACTTGGGAGCGCATTCACATGGCCCAGAGCCTACGTCTGTTGATCTCGATCGCGTGACAAATTCCCATTATGATTTTCTGGGATCTTTCTTGGGAAGGTACAGAATTTTGAAATAGTTCGGTATTATTTCTGGTTTCTTCATGTGGGATTCACAATCAAGTCTCTTTTACGTTACACAGCAATGAGAAGGCAAAGGACGCCATGTTCTACTCCTATAACATGAACATCAATGGCTTCGCTGCAATCCTCGAAGAGGAAGAAGCAGCGGAAATTGCAAGTGAGGAGTCCACTTCATGTTTCCACTCTTTATCTTTTTCTCATTTTTTGTCATAATAAGCACAACTGCATTTGCTTTTCAAAACAGAGCATCCAAATGTTATATCAGTTTTCTTGAACAAGGGAAGGAAACTGCACACAACCCGGTCATGGCATTTCCTTGACTTGGAAAAGAATGGAGTCATTCAACCGAATTCAATTTGGAAGAAAGCCAGGTTTGGTGAAGATACAATTATCGGAAACCTTGACACAGGTAACTTCTTAACTTCTTTTTCCTGAATTTTCTCATCTTTTTTAACTCAAGTAGTTTGCTCTGAACAGATGGGAGTATTAAATTCATTTTGGTGGTTACATTTTCCTGAAAATTAGCAAAACCCTTCTTCTTCTTCTTCTTCTTCTTCTTCAGTGAGTTTTTGCAAGACGATTTGATGTGTGAACCCTTTTGGCAATAGGTCTTTCTCTGAATCAAAATCCTTGTGTTATGGTATTTGACTTGACCATATTGGATCGCATTTTTTGTTATTGGAAGAAAGGGAAGAAAAGGAAGAAAGGAAGAATGATAATGAACTTGATTTAATTCAAATTCATTTGAAACTCCACCAACCCATTATAACACTTTGCTTGGCTGGTGGTTTGACTTTATCCAAATTCAATTCTCTTATTGCTTTATTGAGAATTCTGGGATTTGTTTTATGCGAGTACTCATTACCGCTTTGTTCTTGCAAATTGCATGATTAGAAAGCACTTGATCACTAGATTTCTTCACTATCACTTGTGTTTCTGATGTTGGAGCCATGATATTTTAACTGTGAACGATAGATAATGGTAGGGTCACAAACAAAAAGCGGAAACAAAGTACGACTGTTCATATTCTCTTGTTTCTCTTTTGCTTTGTATAATAATATATGCTTGAAATTCTTTGGGTACACTTTTTCATAATGGGAATCTGCCTTTGTTGCGCTAGGTGTTTGGCCTGAATCAAAGAGCTTTAGTGATGAGGGAATGGGACTAGTTCCATCAAAGTGGCGGGGGACATGTCAGGATGAAACCAAAAATGCTGTTACTTGCAACAGGTATATTCTCTTTTTTGGTAGAGATCCTCCCCATCTTCCTCACCTGAGTACAAGAAAAAGAGAAAGGGTGAATTGCCTTTTAGGATCATTGTTGGTAGTTTGGTTTTATTTTCCTACAAGATGATGGACATAGGCAAAACCAACACAAAATCAGTTTTTCATGTGCATGGTAAAGGTGTTTTTTTCTAGAATAGGAATGACATATTTCAATTTGGTTTTAGGTGGTTAAAGGTCTATTTTTGCTCAACCTATATGATGCAAATTTAAAGAAAAAGCCTCTAAAATAAAGTTCATGAATGTGGGGATATTATGATCTCTAAGTAGTCCATCTTGAAAAGAATGGAAAAGGACAAGAACTGAAAAGTTATTTAAAAGTTAAAGCATGTTTTGTTGGATTAAAACATGGTGTAGTTATTTGAGTATCTATATGTTTCTACAAAGGAGGAGCAAATTGAGAAAGATTGCTCAATTTTCAAAAGTTAGGTCCTCTTCCTCACCCTACACTATATGCTGGCTCCTAATGGTATTGAGCAACCCACTGACTTTCTCAGTTTTTTTGTTTTGATACAAGTTGCTAACAGAGTTGAGATCATCCTGATATACTTCTCTTTCTTCCATAAAAATGTTGTCTAGGCACAAGAGAACAATTTTCCTGGTTTCTTAACTGAAGCCACCCATTGCTCTTTTGAATTGTCCTGAAATTTTTCAGGAAGCTTATTGGAGCAAGGTTCTTCAACAAAGGTTATGCTGCTTATGCTGGTCCACTCAACTCCTCCTTCAACTCAGCGCGCGACCATGAGGGACATGGCTCCCACACCCTATCTACTGCTGGGGGTAGCTTAGTTTATGGAGCAAGTGTGTTTGGTTATGGTAATGGTACCGCAAAAGGCGGGTCACCAGGAGCTCGTGTGGCTGCTTACAAGGTGTGCTGGCCCCAAGTCAACAATGGTGGGTGCTTTGATGCAGACATCATGGCTGCATTTGATGCTGCCATACACGATGGTGTTGATGTTCTATCAGTATCAGTTGGTGGGGACGCCGGTGATTATTTCGCAGATGCTATTGCAATTGGTTCTTTCCATGCTGTTAAGAGGGGCATTGTTGTAGTTTCCTCTGCTGGAAATGATGGGCCAAAGGATGCGTCGGTATCAAACGTATCACCCTGGATGATAACGGTTGGTGCTAGTACCATTGACAGGGAATTCGCAAATTACGTTGCTCTTGGCAATAGAAAGCACCTCAAGGTACTATCACCTTAACCACTACGATTATCTATTAATTATAGCAAAGTTGAGGCCCTATTTTTCCTTGTCTCTTCCTGGACATCTAGAACGAACACCTGCAGATGGTTATTGGACATCCACAAACCAATTAGATATTGCTACCCTGTTTGGAAGAAGTTTGGGCATATTCTTTTCACCAGATGGTTTTGTTAGTGTGATGGCTTGTGAGCGTTACTCATTTTCACTGCATACTCCATCCCACTAACACTCTCCTATTTTACTGGGCAGGGTATGAGCCTCTCAACCGAAGGCTTGCCATCAAACAAGTTCTATCCAGTGATCAGCAGTGTAGATGCTAAAGCTGCCAATGCGTCTGCTCGAGATGCGTGAGTGAAACCACTCTATGCTAGACTTTTTTTTTTTTTTTTTCAATTCCACCTTAACTATGGTAGCTCTTATCAAAAGCCCTAATGGTTCTGTGCTTGAATAAATGCAGCATTCTCTGTAAGCCCGGAACCCTCAACCCAAAGAAGGTGAAGGGGAAGATCTTGGTCTGCCTTCGAGGGGAAAATGCAAGAGTTGACAAGGGCCAGCAGGCTGCACTTGCAGGCGCTGTTGGGTTCATTCTAGCTAATGATATGCGGAGTGGAAATGAACTCCTAGCCGACCCTCACGTGCTTCCTGCATCCCATGTCAACTTCTCTGATGGTGCAGCTGTCTTTAATTACATCAACTCTACCAAGTAATTCCCTGTCCCTTTTGTTGTCTCCTGTCCAAGTTCTAGCCTCCTTAGTCTTCACTACTCAATTTTGCCAATCATGCATATTAACAGGAACCCCATGGCCTACCTTACCCGTGTGAGGACCCAATTGGGAATAAAGCCTGCTCCATTTATGGCTTCTTTTTCATCGAAGGGACCCAACACCATTACACCAGAAATTCTCAAGGTCTGCTCACCCACTCAATCCTTCTCTACAAGGAGGTCATCCATGTGTGATCTTATGTATAATTTTCGTTTCATTTTCAGCCTGATATAACTGCCCCAGGGGTGAATATCATAGCTGCATACAGCGAATCAATAGGGCCAACTGATCAAACATTTGATAAACGTCGAATTCCTTTCAATGCACAATCAGGCACATCCATGTCCTGCCCTCACATCTCTGGCATTGTGGGCCTTCTCAAAACCCTTCACCCTGATTGGAGCCCTGCAGCTATCAAATCCGCAATCATGACAAGTGGTACTAGGGCTTTACCCTTTATGTCTAATGCTGAATCATTCTGGCTTTCGTACATTTCTGATTCTTTCTCATTTGCAGCAAGAACACGAGACGACAATATGGATCCGATGCTGAACTCATCAAACCTTAAAGCAACTCCATTCAGCTATGGTGCAGGCCATGTTAGACCAAACCGGGCCATGGATCCTGGACTGGTATATGACTCCACTGTTAATGACTACCTCAACTTCCTATGTGCCATTGGGTACAATGAGGCCCAACTTCAAATATTCTCACAGAAGCCATACAAGTGCCCCAAGTCCTTCAGTCTCACAGACTTCAACTACCCTTCAATCACAGTTCCTAATCTCTCAGGCTCAGTTACCATTTCCAGAACTGTCAAGAATGTTGGCACTCCCGGCACGTATACGGCGCTTGTCAAGGCCCCACCTGGAATTTCAGTTGTGGTGAAGCCCAATAAATTGGAGTTCAGGGAGAATGGTGAGGAGAAGAGCTTCTACCTTACCCTGAAAGCTAAAGGACGTCGGGTGGCTGAGGACTATGTTTTCGGACGATTGACATGGTCAGATGGTCAGCACCACGTTAGGAGTCCTATCGTTGTCAAGGCCTAAGAGTCAGCGTAGGGTTTTAGGATATTTATAGTGGTATTTGTTGAAATTCTCCTATATTTTTTCAACAAAAAATCTCATATTTTAACGTTAATTTGAGCAAAGAAAAACGAACCAATAAGAAGGTGATTATTGATTATTACTTGGCATCTAAATGATCAGGTTTATTGCACGATTTAATTTTTAAATATATGCATTTTAAATCATTTAATTTTTATATTGAAGAATTAAAATAAATAAAATAAATTTAAAATAGTATATAAACATAATTTATTGATTTTAAATTTTTTTTTTTTTTTTCATTTTTTTTTTCTTATATTTTCTTTCAAATTTTTCAAAAACCAAAAATAGTCAAAAATAAAAAAAAATTATAATTTCCAAACTTGCAATCAACCATCATGATGTCCAAGCTTAAGTAAACCATTGTATTGAGGCTTCAAGAAAAAATACATATTATCATTGTAAAAGAAGAAAAAAAAAAAAAAAAAAAAAAAGAGGTGGCAACTATATTTTATTTTAATCGGGAAAGGATAATTATTGTTAAAAAGGGAGTTATCACGAACTAATTATAAGAATAGAGAATAGCAAAAGAGGTTTTTGAATGTGAAAATAAGCAATGTGGTTAATAATTAAGACCGATAAAATTTGACATAATTTATCAATAAAACACAAAATCAAACACAATTTTCATAAATTTGAATTAAGTATAAATAGGTTTTGATCAAATTTGTGTTGATTTGTATAACCCTTATTTTTGGATCAACTACATAATACGAATTTAACTCACATTCATCCATCTAATAATCTCAATATTAATCTAATTATATTTTTAAATTATTTAACTCATATTTGATTTATTTTAAATAACTAAATCAATTAATTCATAAACATACTTGATTGAGATAATAATCATATAAACATATATAAGATCCCGACTAAATCTGATTATTAAATAGAAAAATTTTATTATTAAATTAGTTAAGTAGGCTACATGACGTATTATCTGATTAATAATTAGATAAAATTTATATATTTATGTTTTTGATACGATCTTGGATTTAGGTTTAGCCATGCAATAAATTACCAACTTTGAAACAACACCAATACGACCCACCCACCCACCCTTACTGATAATTATTGAGAGTTGGGAAGAAGCCATCTAAACATGTGGTGGGTAAGGCCGTTGGGGAAACTATTTTTATCTTAGGCTAAAAAATCAATAATTAGAGCCACAGCTGATTTAAAGTCAAAGGTTGGTTGTGACGTGGCACATGACATGGTTGTTGCAAATTTGCAGTCATGGGAAACAAACTGATAATGACGACACGTGTGGACCATTCTCGACCATGTGGCTCGGACCAGTTGTGGAATATGGGAGTCTTTGGTTGTGACGTGGCACATGACATGGTTGTTGCAAATTTGCAGTCATGGGAAACAAACTGATAATGACGACACGTGTGAACCATTCGACCATGTGGCTCGGACCAGTCGTGGAATATGGGAGTCTTTTCGGTTTTAATGTCTTGATTTCAAAGACAAAGTCTAAGCTTAATCAACATCTCTATAACTACATATATCCTTCTGTTGTCAACCATGGCAACCTTTGTAATATTATTTTAAGAGAAATAATCATTGGAAAAATGAAAAAAAAATTTGATGAATCCATTTATAATTTATAAATTAAAATTACAGATGAAAAGCTTTTTTTTTATTGATTTATGGGAATTATATTAAATTAAACTCTATTTTAATTTATTTATGTTAAAATTGAGTTTTTTTTTTAAATAAAATCATTTATTTTTAATTATTTAATACAATATAAGAACCAATTTTTCATTAAATGGCAAATAAAAAAATTACAATTATATTTATTTGAATGATTTGATAAATAAAAATAAAAATAAAAATAAAAATGATGGTGAGATTAAGTAATATATTATATTTTATTTATTATGGATTATTTATTTATAAGATTTTTATTTCCTATTACAATCTCTTAATTTATAATTTATTTTTATTTATTTTCTTATTATATATTACTTAATATTATTATTGGGTATTAAAAATTTTGAAAATAATGAATAAAACTTTTTTAATTGATTATCCATAAAAAAAAATAAAAAAAATAAAAAAAATAAAAAAAAAAACGTGAGAGAAGTAAAATTATATTATTAAAAAAAATGCACTTTTCTCAACTTCCCTTATTTCTTTTCCACTAAAAAATTTATAAAAAAAATAATATTTTGCATAATACTTTTATTTTTAGCTTCTTCCCAACGTAACCCAAATAGACATTTTTGGAAAACTCAACATATTTAAAATAGTTTATACTAAATAAAAAATTATTATAAAAAAAATGAATATTTTACCATTATTTATTTTTATTATTATTACCATTATTATATAATTTTTTTTTAAAACAATCCACAAAAAACAATTAAAATAATTTAAAAAATATTTTCTGAAAGTATTCCATTTTTTATTTTATTTTAAAAAAAAATTGTTTTCTCTTTTTTTTATTCACAAAATATTTTTCTTTTCTTTTTTTTTTTTTTTTTTGAAGAGAAAAAAATTATTTAAAAAAAAAAATACCAAACTGAGCCATAATCTATCATCCAAAATCTCCAAATGAGAAATTTAAAGCCAATAATTCATTTAAGATATTTATCATCCTTAAAATGGTTTCAAAAGTGGCATGAAAAATCCTTCAAGATTTTGGCACAGACCTCCACTCATATTGTATTTTATAGAGCCAATTGCTCTGGGTTTGGATTTAACCCATGAGTTTCAATTTTTTAATTATCCCAATTCCAGGTTTTAATTTATGTCACGCGCTGGTTATTCATCCTTTTCATGGTCATACTGGAGGTCAAAATATTCAGATTTATAAAGCCTAACTATTCATAGCTTATACAAACAGGAGACCAAAATTTAGATACCAACCATGGTTCACTAAAAATGCTATATTTACAGGTTGACTGAAGTACATAAGGTTGAAATTGGGGACACAAAAAGAAAAGCACAAAACTAAATATAAAGAGGGAGGATCCAGAAAGGCCTTTAATTATTAAAAATAAAAGTTTTGGGGCAAAGAGTTTTAACATTTCTATGCTCTTTATATTAAGAGATGTTTGAGTTATCTAGGCATGAACCTAGAAGAACTCAATTGAGAAAGTTTGTAAAAGCAAAATTCAAGAGAAACATAAAAAATATTAACTCCCTTATAATTCAATTCTGAAATTGACTCAATACTCTACTAAAAAAAAAATCAATTACACTCCAATTTCTTATGAAATTATAACAAGACAAAGCTCAAGTTTATGGTCTACTGTCCATTGCATCTAAACTCTCCATGAACTAGTATACATAATTTAATAAGATAGTATTATCAACCTATTAAGATTACTTCTCTGATCCTTAAATTACACATCTTCCAATTATTTGATTAACTAAAATACTCTAACTTTGAGAAGCATATTTTAAATTCTATTAAAGAAATTATTGTGGTTACAAATTTCATGATCATATGTCATTTTGATCACTCAAAAGAATATACTATTTCAATCTTATGAAATATTATAGTATCTCTATTGATAATCCACTTATATAACCACTTTAAAATCTTACCCATATCACTTGTCGATTTCAGCATAGGCTCAATATATTTTCAAAGTTGATAGTCCATGCAACCTAGTAACTTAGTGAATCACGACAATTTAATAATTTTACATCATGATTCATTATACATCTTTTTCAATTTGTAATTATTTGGAGTTAATATATATGTGCTCTAATAACACAAAAATGATATGATTTATGTAATATAAAAAGCTCAAATCATCTACCTTAACTCAAATTAATGCTCAAACCCTAGTTATGGATCTAACTTTTATTTTGAGCCTAATTTTAAGTTTAAAAGATGAAAAGAATCCGAAATGTAAATTTCATTATCAACTAAGTGAGTAGAAAGGATTAAATATATATAAATAAGAAATTTTTGACTTATAAATCATGAAAAGTTCAAGTAAGGGTACAATCAGTAAGTCATAAGCATGAAATACTAGTAACAGATATTATAAAGGAGAAAGAGGGCAAACGACCATAATGAAGGAGGTTTAAAGCAAATGCAATCAAGTTCGCATAGAAATTTAAAACTCAAAATTTGGGCCAACATGTACTTTAAATTTGAGGTGAAATTTGGATTACTAGCCAATGTCATATCATTTCGAATTCCAAGAAACTAGGAGTCCAACAATTTAAATAGTATGCAAATCAGAGCTTAATAATAAACTTTTTAAGAATATTGCAAATCGAATTACTAGATTATTGCAAATGTAATCATAAAAGAAATTTTTTTTAAGAATTTTAGACTAAACTTCTAATAAACTTTGATTTTTTATTAGCTTGTTGATGTAATCATAAAAAAACTAATTTTTCAAGAATTTTATACCACTTCCAATAAACTTTGATTCTCGGCCAACTCTTCAATATATTTCTAATATATTCTAGTTGGAAGTATCCCGACCCATTGCTAATGAATGGGACTAAATAATTCAATAAGGTAGTTGTTGAACCATACCATATAGTTCCAACCACAACAAAAGTTGTATCAATATATTTCTTATCGGAAGCATCCCTATCCCATTGATAATGAATGGGACCAAATAATTCAATCAAAATAGTTGTTGAACCATGGGATATGGTTCCAACAACAAAAACTGCATCTCTAAGCCAATCAATGATTTGTTACCCATTTCTTTGATGAACAACGGCTCTCTTCAAGATCTGTCAACAACACATGATGAAACAACCTAAAAATCTGCTATAATTAGTGAAAAAAATGGGAATAAATCGACCAAAACTAATCCGCATCTCCAAGCCTATCAATGGTTTTCTACCCATTTTTTTGAAAAATAGTAGCTCTAGGATTTCTCCACCATGTTTGCTTTCGGCATCCATTAAATATCACCAATATTTTCATTCTTATCTCTGACATTCAATGCAATATATGGACCCCTCACCTATCATTATAATAGGTAAGTTTTTTCAAGTATCTACCTTATCAGGGTAATGAGATAAATTTGAAATTTAAATAAATAAAATAATACCAAATTTAGGATTTTTTTTTTTTTTTTTGTTTAATTATTCGAAATTGGTTTTTGAGATTTTCTTTAAAACTTGAAATAGGTTACAGTAAGTTCAAGTATGCTTTATAACGCTCCGCCCTAAAAACTAAAATTAATTTTAAAAATTAAATTAATTTTAATTATATTTTCCTATTTTTAATATATATATGTAAAATAAAAAAAATTTAGTAAAATAATTAATAAAAAATATATTTCATTATTTATAAAACATATTTATTTTAATATAATTTTAAAAAAATAAAATAAAATAAAATAAACAAGATTAAACACAATATCAAAAAAATTATTAAATAAATCAATATCAATTAACAAACAAATTAAATTGTAAGAATTAACCATTTTTCACATGTATTTAATTTAAATAATGTATAATTTATGAATGTCTTTTTAAAAAAATAAATAAACATTTTTGTTATTTTCAAAAATATAAGAATTATCTATATATTTAATTATTTTTTCTTAAATATATCACTGCATTATTATATAAAAATACATATTTATAATCTTATAAAGATTTTTCCATAATATTTCATTTATAAAATTTATAGAATGTTGGATTCAAGTCTGATTGATATTTCAGACCTATTTAGACGTTATTTAATTTGCTTGTAACAATGTGTATTCCTCAAACTCTTTCTAGGAATGAAGAGAACTCAGCAAATGAAAAAAATGCCCACAGTATTTACCAAAAATAGAGCCTCTAATATATACCACTAACGCAACATGAAGATTCCAGGTGTACCATAGGGGAAAATAAAGCCCATGAAATTAAAATAGAAGCTTCCTTACTAAATATAGCACTTGTAGTCAAATATAGAATTGGACTTTAATTATGCTTTCCACTTAGAGACGAATAAACTTTCTATGTTTCACAGCCATCGAAAGTGAACTTTACCCAGGTGCTCCACCTCCGCCACAAGTTCGATCCCCTTTTTCTTTTTCCATTTAAAAAATCATTTCTCTTTATATATAATTTAAATTATAATAATAATAATCTTTTAAGATTATCACTAAATTTCCAAAAATAAAAAATTCGCATCAACTTTGGCGTGGTTAACCCTAAACGTTTTATCTACCGGATTGGGATGCAATTCAAAATAGTAAACATTCATCGAAATTTTCAATTGTTTATTTTACTAATTTTAATTAGTACAAAATATATATTATATATTTTATATTTAATATTATAAAAAAAAATGTTTTTAAAGAAAGAAAAATATAAAAATAAAAATAAATCAACTAATTTTTCTTTTTATAATTATATAAAAGAACTTCAATCCCGTTTTATCAGGGCGGGCACCCAAGGAAAGGGGGAAACCATTTCTCAGTCATGCCTGTCGCACACGTTAATCAATATCTTGTATCAGTATTTGTCAGGAAATGATTCGAGGGAACCGCCAAAAGATGAAACCCTCATCAATGGCCAGTTACACACGTTAACCTATATCATTTATAAGTATTCGTCAGACAATGACTTTTGACTTCGAAGGAAACACCAAAAAATGAAACCCTAAAACACACAGGATCCACGAAAGTACAATGACTTCGACTTCGAGAGAAACACCAAAGAATGAAACCCTAAAAAATACAGCATCCACGGAAGAACAATGACTTCGACTTCGAGGGAAACACCAAAAATTGAAACCCTAAAACACACAGGATCCACGAAAGTACAATGACTTCGACTTCGAGAGAAACACCAAAGAATGAAACCCTAAAAAATACAGCATCCACGGAAGAACAATGACTTCGACTTCGAGGGAAACACCAAAAATTGAAACCCTAAAATACACAGCATCCACGGAAGTACACTTATAAACACACTTATAAACAATGGGTGAAATTTATCACAACAAAAATACGACAAACTCCAGAGAATCACGCTTCAAAACGCAATCACAGATCCACGGATCAACCCTACCGCTCCACAATCCACAGAAGAGAGACCTGCAAGCAAAGAATAAAAAATAATAATAATAACAAGAACACAACAAAAACGAAAATCGAAACACGCAGATATAAGGCATCTGGAGCAGAAAATGGGAGGTTTGAGGGAGAGGGAGGAGTGATCTGAAGCCAATGGAATGAGCGGAGTCGGAAAGGACTCTGCTTTCGAATGGCGGAGAATTCTATTCCCCTCCATTCCGACACGCTCATCCCACAAGCTTCTGAAAACCCTAAACCCCCTCTCCCTTTTCCTCCTTCAGCGTGAATGCATCACTACATGTGGCTCCTTATATAGTGCTCTCACGAGCCTACCCCTTCTTTAATCCGTTGGATTAAAAACCCTAGCCCACAACCGTTGGATTTTAGACCGACCTTTTCCTCTTCTCCAAGTAACGTGGGCCCGCCCCCCCATTCACTTCATTATAATTAAGTCTAATTTCCGTTTGCCATAACCTAGACGGCATTTGGCTATTCTATCCCTTTATTTTCGTATGATGGGTAGAGATTAGAAATAATGATTTTTTTTCTCTACATTTTTACCGGAAAACGCAATTTCGCATATAAATTTTTCGGGTTGGAACATAATAATTTAATTTTTTGGGATGTGTTTGCAAATTTTTCTCACTATAAAAAGAATAACCCAATTTTTTAAATTTGAAATTTCACACCATTTCACCTTCAGATTCACATATTTTTTGGGTGTGTTTCCAAATTTTTTCCCGAAATAAACCAAAATTTTAAATTTTAAATTTCACACCATTTCATATCCAGATCCGCAAAAAGAGCTTTGCTCATAGACTAGATAATGAAGAAAAACTTATATACAAGCATCCAGATTTCCGTAGATCTAATACATCTCGAAATTTCACAGCATCCAACAACAAAACCATAGAACATCATCTTCAACCTTACTCATCTGCAAAAACACGAAATCAAATTATAGTAGCTGCAAGATCAAGTCAAATCAAACCAAAAAAATCATAAAAGACAGGGATCCTGGAGATTTTATCAAAGAGAAGGGAAAAATGAGGGAGAAGGAGGAGAAATCTGAAACCATAGGTATGGGTGGAGTCGGCAAGAAATGAGAACCCCTGAAGGATTTCGAATTTTTTCCCGGCCCACCCATACCGCAAGCTTCAGATGGCCCGGCTCCCTCTCCCAATTCCCCGTTGCGGCTCCTATCCACTGTGTATCCATAGCTAAGGCTGGATCCCCTTTTATACTACTCTGCAAAAACCCTAGGTCTCCCTTGCACCCTAATTTTCCAACTTTACTTCCATCCTCACCGTTCATCTTGTGTTTCTCAAAAAGTCATCCCAATACGATACGGCATGAATAACGATAACAATGCTTATTGCTTATTTGAATTTCACTGATTCACTGCTCGATCCTTATTTGAATTTCACTGCTCCATGCCTTTCACTCATTTTTAGTTTTTTTAATCTTTTCTAATTTAGATCGTCATATCTTATGTGAGGAATACCGGATTGCGTTTGTAAGTAATTTGAGTTGAACTGCGAGTTCCAATTCAGAAATAATTTTTCAGATTTTTATCTTATTTTTTGAAAAATATTTTCTAATAGACTCTTAAACAATGAATTCAAAATATTTTTAATAATGAGTTTTCTAAAAAAATGTGTTTTGAAAAGGATGTTGTATTTTTCTATAAAGTATTTACTTTTTAATTAAATAAAAATATCAAAATATTTAACTTTTTTTGTTAAATTAAAAATAACATATTAATGTCAATCAATATAATTAAAGTAATTTTATTATTAAAATATTTAATTTAATTATATAAATTGATATCAAAAAGTTATTTTTTAGATTAATAAAAAAAATTAAATATTTTATTTTTTCTATTTAATAAAAAGAGAAATATTTAGTTAAAAATGATAAAATAATCCTCAAATTAGAAATCTAACTTATCCCATATTTTTTCTGAAAAAATAACTTATTTTTGACATAAATATTTTTTTTCTATTTCAAGTATTTACACATAAATTTTTTAAAAAAATTGTTATTTTTATAAAAATATAATGACAGTATTTTTGTTTCAATGATATCAAAAAAAAAAAAAGTGAAAGGTTAAATTTTAAAAATTAAGTTTTTAAAAACCCTTTTAATCAAAATAACGCATAAAAAAACAAACACCACCCACTTTTTCAAATTTCTAATAATAAAGTGATGTTTTCAGTTATGACAATACACGGGAAATCATACCTACTGAATAAATTAATTCAACTTCCAATTTTTCTTTTGTAGACTTTCGACTTTCGGTTCAGCCCAGAGACATTTAAGGCAGATTGGACCACTCCACGCATATGCCTATGTTTCTAGATGATATCGACACACCAACTTCAGCTTATGTATTGTCGATGTGGGACGCTACACAACTTAGAGAATTTTTGTTAGAAAGGGGCAAGCAACAATGAGAACAAGGGCAAGCCTTTTTCATCCTAGTCATCTTCCTAAGATTAATTCAAAGCCACCATCAACTCTTTGTTCCCGATGTGGGACATTTTGAAAAACTGGCATTAGGCCACTCCCCATTACGCCCCCACATAAACTAATGTTATATTTTTCAAAATTTTCCTTTAAATAAGCATAAAACATAATTTATTCTATTAATTATAAGTATGCAAAATAATATAAGTTAAATAATATAATAATTTAAAATTATTAGAGAATATGATACACAACTTTGACATGTAGATCAAATTAAATGCTAAAATTTTCCTATCGATGTTAATATATTTCATACTTAAATATTATAATTGTTTTATTTTATAAAATTAAAATATTAATACATTTATATTTTTACTTATCATGGTTTAATTTGAAAATATTAAAAATAAAAAATATTGAATTTTTTAATCATTTGTATATATTATTAGGTAGTGTTTGTTTTTTTATTTAATTCTAAATAGAACTTTAATACTTAATAGTGTTAAATATTAGGTTGTTTGTTTTTATAGTATTTTATTTCTATTAAGTATTAAAAAGTAAAAAAAATTAATATGTTATTTTTTCTATTTAAAAAAAAGTTATATATTTTAATTTTTTATATTTAGTAAAAAATTTATAATAAGTCATGAAAAAGTAAAAAAAACAAACTTAAATTCTGAAAATAAATTACTTTTAGTAAAAAGTCAAAAAAATAAACACCACCTAATTTCTTACTATTAATCATTTGTGAACATTATTCTTGGTAAATAAAATTCAAGATTTAGTGCAAGGGATTAGGAACATAGGGATGAATAAACCACGTGAACTAAATCAATCCCAGATCAAGTTAGTTCGATTCAATAAGTAAATCAATTGTAATAGATTCTCTAATTTATTTTAATGTTGGATCAATGGTTTTTTTCCATGAGGATGAAAACTTCTTAAAAAAAATCCACCCATTATCATTAGTTCTTGACCGTGATTAACCCCTTGGGTAGCTTCTGCAATGCCTCCTCTTCTTAATGATCCTCTGAAAAGGTGAACTCAAATATGACCCCTCTTTAATTAGCGTCTTCAATGCTCCAGTCTTGTTAGAGATTCGGACCAATAAATTTATTATCCCTGTTGATGATGCTAAATTCTTAATTTATTTTTCATCCACTCATACACCATAAAATTTGCATAAAATCAACCCCAATAATATCATGACCATACCAAAAAATTGATATAAAATAAAAGTTGTATTTATTTTTTTGTTGAATAGAAAAAATTAAAATATTTAACTTTTTCCATTCAACTAAAAGTAACCTATTGACATTATCCAACAATTAGATAAAATATTTAAATTTTTCTATTGAGTCGAAAAACAAATACCACTGAAATCTCGTAGCATCCCTTTCTGTGTCAAATAAGTAATAATTTACGATGTTTGAGTTCTAGAAGGTTAAAACAATTGGGAATAAAACGCCCCATATGATCATTGATCACACACAAACCGAATTACCACTCAGCATTACAATTACATTCTTATTCTGAAATAAACAAAGAATTAAATAAAAATTAGAAGTTATTTCATGCCAACACGGATATAATTTAACAAAATATTGTCATGTAAAAATAATTTTCAATTTGTAAAATATTTGGTTAAATTACTAAAACCAAATAATATTCCCAAAATAAATGAAATGTTCGAATATATTGAAATTATTGGGTATTAAATAAATTATATTCAACCCCCGAAAAGAAACCCAGCTGCCTGCTCTTCGTTTCCATTAAAAAGTCTGAGTGCTTGTATCACCGCCCCTCTTTCAAATCCCAACTCAACAAGCTTCGTCACCTTGGCTTCAAATTCCGTTCCCTGCACAACCAAATCATCTTATTCAATTACAACTCCTCAATACATAGCTATCATAAATCAATAAAATAAAGGTAATCAACTTCTTGTCTTATGGTTGTTCTGTAGGAAATGAGTCCAGAATCCACGCCCAACCGGACACTAAGGTGACAATGGAGCACTCAACAGTAACATAGGCTTAATAGAAGTGGGACTTAAAATCTAGCCAATATATATATATATATATATATATATATATATATATATATATATGTATATGATATATACCTGTGCCAAGGCGCCACCTCCGCTTCCTGTGAGAGGAAAAAACACCATAGTTAAATATCATTCACATTCAAGCAAATGTGAACAAAAAAGGGAAAAAAATGATGTTATGTTTCATGAAAATTACTTATTTATGAAAAACTATAAAACACCACCTAAGGTGGCACCGGTACATCAATCATGCTTATAAAGAACGATTCCCAAACACCGTGCAATATTTAAGACAGCTTTAAGCCTTTTTTATGTTACTAAGTCTGGTAGTTTAAAAATGCAGAAGGAAATACCAAGGGACTAACAAACAAAAGTTTGGTACAAATCTAAGAGTTCTAGTTGTAGTAAGCTATGTCTTGCCTTCTATCCCATGCCTATATTACTTGGTGTATTCTAGATATAGTCAATCTCTACCGATCTCCAAAGCATTGGACACTGTTCCAGAGTCTTCCACACTACTTGGGTGCTCCAAGTAATACTCAGGAAGTTTTGGTCATCTCTGCAGGAAGCTTCCCTATGGTTTTCCGAGCAATCTGAGTCTTGCTCTAGAACAATCAAGGCATGACAAATGAGAGACTTTGGTTCAATGCATGGTTAGAAGTTCTGAATTATTAGGCGGTGTCAACAAGAAATCAATTACAACTCAATAGGCACTGTAACATAACAAATAGTTTTAAAAAAAAATGCAAGATGATGGAAGCCATCACAGGTATAATCAGATCACAAACTAACCAACTGATTGAGCTCCAGCCGATGGATTATCATTCTTGTCTTTAGCGCCTGATGCAGCCTGGATAATCAAAAGTGACCAAGTCAACATCAGATGACAGATTTCAAGAACAAGGAATACAATGTAGTCTTTGAAATTCAACCAGATGATTGGAAACAAGCAACCAACTTCAGCACAAATTGTACCAAAAAATTTTAAGCACTACATCATCGTTGCGCTTAAAATTGAAGCACCAACTGGTTTCTTATAAATTACTTCTAATAAGCCTTCAAATACTATGTTAATTCTAATGGTCAAACAACAACTTATTGCATACATACGATTTTTTTGTTTTTTTTTTTATAACCAAGGAACCTTTTATGGCCAAGCCCTTTGGACTCTCCATGGGAACCCAAACCTCGGGGTGCTGACCACCCCGCAACAACCAGCACTGGGTTATTGCATACATACAATATTAAATTCTACAAAGGAATAATCTCACAAACACCAATAACATGTAACATGTCTTAATATAAAGGAATCATTTAAAAGAAAAATATCAGCATTTAAGTCATCAGCAACTTTATACAATGGAAAATCCTTGCTAACAAAAGCATATGGTGAAATGCATTTCTTACTGGGCCCCCTGAGCTTGAAGCTTGCTTGGAATACCTCTCTTCATCCAGAAATTGAGATGGAATATCCTTTTCTGGAAAGAGAAAAAACTTCAATTATTTCTTTCTCAAAGAAAAGTTAAGAATTCAGAATCTCATCAAGAAATGAGAAATCAATCATCCTTTTGGAAAAATAATAATAATAAAAATAAAAATAAAAAATAAAAAATAAAAATTGCAAAGAAACACAAGATCAACCTTGCAAAAATGGCACTGAAACCTCCCCTCCACCAACTCTTAAGACGTTGTCCTTTAAATCAATTATACACTGCAGACAGTGGGTGGGGTTAGAAACAATTACTAACCTTAGACAAATGCCATTGCTAGAACAATTTGAAAGAAAAAGATATCAGAAATTAGACCTTATAGAGGATGTTACCTGGTGTTTACGAAGCATATCTAGCCCAAAAAGGAATTCCATATTTGGAGAATCCAGTACCATAAAGGAACAGGGATAAAATATATTCCCAATCTACAAAAGAACAAAAAAGAAATAAATAAACAAGTTAAATTAGCATATGAGCATGCATAAAAAGATCTCCATTGTTGAAGTTTGTGATTGAAATGGGAGGCATGACAATTCTTCAATCTGAATGGTACATCAAGTGTACAAGCAGGTGGGAGAGAGTTATCTGTCAACTACAAATTAAGAAAAAGGAACCATTCCTCAGTAAAATGCTTATATATTTCTCACTTAGTGGAATATGAGGCAATAGTCCTAAGTTTGATATCTTGCAAATTGCATTAGCACATGTTCTAAACATCCACTTTGACATACACATCCATCAACTCTCAAAAGCTTATATACTTGATATTTCCTAGTTAGCGGAATTTAGTATCAAAGATGACGTCTTTCAAGTTATACCTCACTTGCACATAGCACACTTGGATACATCCATCATCCTCTCTGAAACAGTATCAAAATATATATTACCTTGATTGGAGCTACATGTATTCGGCCCAGTATCTCTGATTGACCAACTCCATGAGCAATGCCTCTATAACGTCGATCTAAAAGCCTCAACAGTCTGGAAAAGGCCAATGCCACCAACAGTAACAATAAAATTCAACCATTGCTCATATATAAAACATATGCATAAAAGGCATTATATGTCTGATAAATAAAATGCTATCCTCAAGCATTTCAAAGTTAGGGCAAGTCTTTGTTTTAATGTTGGCCCTACATAGAGCTATAGTAAGTGACAAGGATTCATGTCCCATAGAAAGTTGGCAAGTTAGGCTTGCTAAGTAGAGTGGTATTGAATTGGTCGTTAGTTACTTTTGTGTATTACACTACTGTAGGGTCCTTAGTATTGCCTTGGGACAAAAAATAAAAGATATATACATTTGCATGTTTACAGGTATACACAAGTAAATGCGTATGAGAATTTCTGTTGTGTGACTTTAATATTCGAACTACTTCAACAAGTCAATAAAATCTCTAATACAAAATTACAACCACCACTACAGAAAGCAGGACAGAGTTGCTAAAAAACATAAGGGCACATACCCACAACGCTCAGCACAGCTTTTAGATATTATTGTTGACTGAGCTCCACTATCAACAAATGCCTGAAACAAAATGATAAAACCTGTCGATACTAAGTCTAAAACTCAAGTGCATGGAAAATGTTATGGGATACCACAAAGCAGTGATACAACTCAAAATAATTCCAAATGTCAACCTTTGAATTATTAGGTGTCTGTAAGAAATCTCATATTTTGTTCAAGCAAAACAAAATACAAGCCATCTCATTGCCAGGGAAAAAAAATAAATAAATAGAAGAACTTGTGACAATGTCAGCACCTTTTAGGCCTTTGAAAATAGTAAAGAGTGTAAGAAGCACAACAAATCCAAAACCTAAAATGATTGTATCTAATGCTGAAGCAAGTGAAAGAATTACAGAATACAGAATAGAGCTGAAGGGCATGCAGAGGTATCTTTCCTTGTCACTACCTTCAAAGGGACTCCATTGACTTCCATGTCAACATACAGCATGACCTGAAGAGTTGAATTGGAAAATTAAAACCTAATATAAATTGATAGTTAACAACAGTCCAGTAGGACATCATACATACCACCCTTGCAAAAGCTTCAGGGTTATATTCCAACGCAGCTGCCCAGTTCTCATCAATTCCTTTCTGCAGGCCAATGGGGTAACATGATAATAAAGTCAAGAGAGAAATATACACTACCTAGAATATCTAATCCAGCTCAGATATAGATGGTGCAGCTATTATAGATTATTACCATGAAATAAGTAAATATAAAAAATGATGAGAAATCCTTCCCCCCAACACGGCCCTTCTAAATAGAAATGGGTTGAATTAATAAAAATGATTATAACTACTAATTCAAAACTTGAGAGGTAGAAAATTCCCCTGCAAAAGAGATCAACTTATTGGCTCCCCATTTTGCTAACATATCCATCACATGGTTAGCTGCCAGAGGAATCCATAGAAGGAACACTGCAACCCTAAAGCAATATCAAAAATTTGGCGTAGTCACCCATCAAACCTCCACAATCTTCTCTCCTTATTTACTCAAGATAGGACTACTATAAAATCTTCCCTTACTAGAAGATTGTAGATTATTACTTATTCTTTCACTACTCACTAGTTTCAGAACTTTTAGGTGGGTGCTTGTGGTTTCATATACATTCTGGAGGAAAAGACAGTCTGTCAAATATCAGCTAACAGCACCAAAAGTAACATGTATATTCTTAGAATCTATGGGAATTCCTGACAAGTATCAGGAGTCATGGTATTGGCATGCTGCATGAAGCTGAAAATTCACACCTTTTAAAATGTTGGTTCTGACCTCGCATTAGGCATACAAACCACAAAACTTACCTTTGAAGGTAAATAACAATCTGAAGAAGCCTCCCCATCCCTTTACCACTTGAGCCAGGCCTCAAGGGCTCAGTCATGTTAGGAGTTCTAAGGGATCTAAGCCACTTCAAATGTTGTTCCTAAGATGCAAAATGTTTGTTTGGAGGACATTTGATTTTTATACATTCCATAATTCTAATTACTTTATCAATTACTAAGGGGGAAATCTTGCAGAAAGATACAAAAAATGAATTTTTTTTACTAGTAAACCTTCTTTTTCATGAAGTTCTTGCACATGAGAAAGGGAAGAAAACACTAACCTGTTGAATGGCAGCTTCAATTTTCTTCTGTGCCTCCACGTCAAAAGGATCCGCATAAAGCAGAGCCTACTTGCATAATAACAAGAGTATGAATAAATCATTAATACTTGGATTAAAATGACAATATCAAAACTATATAATCAAAAGCAACTATACGATAACAGGTCTAAATCACAGAAATAGATGGTGCAATCTCCACTGAGACCAGGACTAAGCCTCAGGAGACAAAATTTAAACCTTCCAGTTTTACATTTTTACTAAAAACATGTACAAGAAATAAGGAAAAAACAGTGACAACCATAAAATATATCTTAAACATATTTTAGATATATGAGAAACATTTTGGCATAGAATAAGAAATATATTTAACATAATGAGGAGTATTAGTGATGTCCAAACAGATAAAACATGATTCAAATAGAAAAAAGAAACATATGGCATGGTGAGCTTCAAAAAAAGTTATAGCCTGTTGATATCTAAGAATCATGACATATAACAAAAAGTGGTTAGATAATTAAATACCACTGAACAAAAAAAATTACCATGCCAAGGCATGAGAATTAAAAGGGTAAGAAATCAAGTAGAAGAGCCAAAAATACAAGCTACTTACTAGCTCCTCGTCTTGTTGACGTTGAATTTCAGATCTTTGGCGTTGACGCTGCCGTAAGATCTCCTGCAGCTTATTGAGATCATTTCCAAGAAGAGCTTGTGCAAATTCAGGATCAGTCTGTATGGTCAATATAATATTCATGGTGTCAGAAATTAACTTGTTAGGCCAAAAACATCATAGAAACTAAAAGCAACATGGAACAAAAGATTGCAGCTAGATATTGCCAAGAAGAAATAAATGCTTTAGCTACCATGACCATCTATTCTACCTGAAAAAGTTGTGCCATCATGTTGGAATCACGTCTAAATTGTTGCTGTAGAGCTTCAGGGTTAACAGCAGACCCATCTGGATTGAAGCTTAAAGCATTGGTAGATGAACTGAAAGGATTTCAACCACTACCAGTTAGCACCCAAAAAAATTGCTAAAAAATTCGTGCAATAATCTACAACAATCATAAAAAATTCAACCCAAAGTCCAGATTATTCACTGTCACCAAAAAAAAAATGCTCCACTCTTCAATGTCTTCATTATCAAGACATATCCCAGTATTCTTTAGACATAGGAAAAAAGAGATCTGATTTTCCATTTTTCCCTTCTTTCAAAGAGAAATTTTAGTGGGAGAGTTCAGAAAGAAAACCAAGCTAAGTACTTGAATTGCCCATTTCAATTTTCACACACCCTACTAAGTGTTTAACTCAAGAAGTAAGATTGAAAGAAAAAGAGAGTTGGGACAACTCAAACCCTAGGGAAGAGAAAATAAAATAATTTACATTGCTTCCTCTAGACCTCAAGATCAATAATTTTCCTATCTAAACCACTTAATAATCAGCAAACTACCTTCCAATGAGGACTCTTTTAGTTTCCACTTTCTATCTTTGCATGCTTAACTTAACTAGCAAAAAAGTGTCATTCTTAATTTTAATAACCCACACATACTCATGATTCAAAGCCATGGAATCTGTTGCTAACTCGGAAAGCCCCATGGCACATCAGTCTCGGCATATCAGATCAGTATCGGTGATATGGACAATATGCTAGTTAAAAAACTCTAAAAGACTAATGAAAATTTTTAAAATATAATCATAGTTAGATGGACTCAAAAAACTAACATCTATCACATTTAACATGATCCAAATAATTGCAAAAGCATGCCTATGGATTAGTTTATGATAATGTTAAGAATTAAAAAAATTAAATGCTACCATATTCATGTTTGCAACAATTACCAATTTTTAATAATAGTATATCTTAAAAATAAAAAATAAAATGATAAAAGATGATTGGTAAAAACAATTATTTTGAAAATGAATCAGTTTCAATTTTTCTTACTATATCATGAGTTGGTCAACTCACTCATAATTGAGTTGAAACTGACCAACTTGGGTATTGGCCATGATTGAGACTGATACAATTTGGCCGTTTCGTTCCGTATAGGTGTCAGTCATTACCTTCCTGGTATTGGTTGTTACATTCCTGATATCAGTCGTTACATCCCCGGTATCATATCATACTTTGAACCATGCACATATTTCCAATTGAGTTGTACTCAAGAGTTATGTTTGCCATACAGAGATATATAGGAGTTCTAAGTTCTAAAAAACACAAAATTCCTCAAGGAATAAAATTTTATATCAAACCACTATCAATCTCATCGTATATACATGTTTCCACTTTAATCTAAATCAAATATAGGCATAAAACTGGACCATCCTTAGGACCAATGCAGATATCCATGCCAGGCCTTTCAAAAGAAGATAGATTCTGTGAAATTACAACATAAGAAACTAAAAGCCAATGCTCACAGTATACCTTGGAGCAGCATTTGAGACCATCATCACCAAATCTTCGTCTTTAACACCAAGCGCACTCAATTTCTCATTATTCTTCATCTCCTGGCCATTAAACAGCAACTGCTGTTGCTGCAGCGGCACATGCGTCTACATAGACATGCATACATACACAACGAACCTCAAATCAGCAATCACACGTTTGGTTGCTGGCAAAACTGAACCAAAAAAACAAGCAACAATCGCTGCTAGAAAGCCTTAACGAAGACCTAAAACGTTAAAATTCTCTCTCTTTCGAATGCAAAGCCAACCACTTTATTAGGCTCAATAAAGATCTAAAACTAAAACGCTTCAATTTTTCCCTTTTGCCTACGATTTCCTAGCAACCAAACAAAAAAATGCAAACAAAATCTCACCTCCACCTCGAGCAGAGCTTTCACATTCTCAACCTATTAAAATAAAGAAATTTTTGGTAAGGAGATCAACTAAAGAGTTATAGAAAGCAAAATCGAACAGAGATTGAGTCAGGAGGGTTTAAGAGGGTACGGATTCATCGCGATCAACGTCCAAGGAGATGATCTGTTCGTCGGCGGTCATTACAGTGATCTTCATCGTCTCCAAGGGGTTCTTAGGCGAGCAATGGTGAAGAGCAGAGCAAGGTCTTTTCCCAGTGAAATATATCCAAACCTTGCTCTCTAAGCTTTCTCCCCTTTGTTGACCTGCCACCGGCACTGGATATTTGGGAGCTTTGCTTCTTTTTCTTTTTCTTTTTCTTTTTTTTTTTTTTCTTTTTTCCTTTCCTTTTTTAAATTGCTCCGTTGTCTCAACTTGCCTCGTTTAGGTTGTGGTTTTAAGTTTTTAGCAGCAACTAAAGCCCCTTTTCGAGTTTACTAAGCTTCCTTTGGAATAATCCTTGCTTTTGTTTTTTTCCCTTTGACGAAGACTTTAGGCTTCCTTTGGTATATGCTTGGTCGTTTTCAAGGGTGCAAGAGAAAATCAAAAAAACCATTCAAATTCAACCAAAATCAATTTAATCAATTCAATTTTTGACCTTTACATCAATAAAATTTGAATCAAATCCATATTTCAATATTTGTAATTATTGTGAGTTATAATTACTTGATGCTGGATGACTTTTGACGGAATATATAAAATTAAAACATTTAACTTTTTTTTAATATTATATGTTTGGTTCTCGGGAAAATGTAAAGAAAAGTAAAAACAAAGAAGATAAGAAGAAAAATAAAAAATAGAGTTAAAATTTATAAATTATTTTTATTTACAACTTCAAATCCATTTTATTTATTTTAATTCATCATGATTAAATAATTTAAAAATATATAAATTTTTAATTAATTTTAAATATATTTAATTTTTTTTTAAATTTTCTATAGTTCAACTAAACATGAAAAAATCATCTTCTTTAACATTTTTTTTTCTTTCTTCAATACTTTTGAGACCAAACATAACCTAAAAGTGGACCATCATATCAGTTTTCTTTTTCTTTTTAATACTTAATATGAATAAAATATTATAAAAACAAACAATTTGATACTTAACGCTGTTAAACCTTATTAAATATTAAATTCTATTTTAAATTAAATAATAAAAAAAACACGTACCCTAAATTATTGCACGTAAACCAATCCAACCAAATCTTTTTAGTTCTTGCACCCTACTTCTTTTAAGTCAAAAATAGGGTCTATTGATTTTTAGTTGAAAAATAAAAGGAAAGTTCAATGTTTAAGATACTAGGATTCATAGAAAAAAAACTTTTAAAAAATTAATATAAGATTTTTGAATTTTAAAATTTCTAAATTTTTTAAAATTTCTTTGCTATATTTGGTTCTCGAAAATACAAAAAAAAAATTAAGGAAAATAATTTTCTCATATTTGGTTTTAATATAAAAAATATCAAATATAATTAAAATTAATTAGAAATTTATATATTTTTAAATTATTTAATATTTATATAAAAGAGGAAAAATAAGTGAAATGAGTTTGAAATAACGTATGAAATAATTTATTGATTTTAAATTTATTTTTTATTTTATTTTACTTTTCCTCTCTATTTTCTTTCCCTCACATCTTTTCGAGAACTAAACATATAAGGCTATTATTAATTCCCAAAAAAAGACTAGGCAAAGAAAAAAAAATGTTAAAGAAAATGGTTTTTTTCATGCTTGGTTTTATTATAAAAAAATATAAAAGAAAATCAAATAAAATTAAAATTAATTTAAAATTTATATATTTTTAAATTATTTAATCTAGTTATAATGGGAAAAAAAAAAAGTAAAATGAGTTTAAAGAAACACATAAAAATAATTTATTAAATGTAAGTATATTTTTTTTATTTTTCTCCAGTTTTTCTTCCTTTCTATTTTTCCTCTCTATTTTTTTTTTCTTCATATTTTCCCCCAAATTTTCTAGGAACCAAACACAGCCTAAAGAATTGTGAAATTCCATGGCACTTGCATTTCATTAAAACTAAAGCAGAGTCACAATATTCTATTTTCCATAATGTTCATTATTTTTGTATCTTCTTCTTTTTAACTTATATAGTTGTTTTAATTGTAAGATAGATTTCAAAGAATTTTATGACCATTTTAGAGATTTTTCTCTTTTTTGTCAATCTACTAAACTCCTCTGCATAGTGAAAGAGAAAAAGGGTTTGCTACCAAACTTATAATTATTAATATATTCCTTTAATTTTTTTATGAGTATTACTAATTCTTTTTTGGAGTAAATTATTCTTCTCAATATAAATAATCACATTTTTTGAGGGAATTCTTTTTATTAGTATAAATAAACCCGAGAAAAAAATTTATTGTAAAAGAACCTCTTGTTATGAGAAAAACCTTGTCATGAAAATCGACATGATCTGCTTAAAGCTCTTGTAAAATTTTCCTCTTCAAAATATTGTAAGTTCTATCATATTCTAAGTTTTATTTCAAGTTTATACTATTCAATAGTTTTCAATTTGTTTGGAGGACCTTATTTGAATGTCTCTAAACTATATTGAAGCTTTATTTAAAAAGATTGAGTTTTAAGCAAAAACATTGTGATTCCTCCGATCTTTCCTAGGAGATTTCTTTAAAAGTTCATATTAAGGATTCAAATTTTGAGATTTTTCTTACATGAATTTTGACTTCAAATGGCTTCAAATTTGTGGACTTTAAAGTCTTTCAAATTCGTTTGGAAGCTTTATATTAGGGGCTTAAAAGTTCATTGTAGGAAAATGAGAAACATTTGAGAGAATTTTCTTGTAAAAGAACCTCTTATTATGAGAAAAGCCTTGTAACGAAGATCGACATGATCTGCTCAAAGCTCTTGTAAAATTCTTCTCTTCAAAACATTGTAAGTTATGTAATATTCCAAGTTTTATTTCAAGTTTATATTGTTCAAAAGTTTTCAATTTGTTTAGAGGACCTTGTTTGAATATCTATAAACTATTATGAAGCTCTATCTAAGGATATTGAGTTTTAAGTGAAACCATTATGATTCCTCCGGTCTTTGTAGGAGATTTCTTTAAAAGTTCATGTTGGGGATTCAAATTTTAAGGTCTTTCATGCATGAATTTTGACTTCCATCTTTTTATCCTATATCATATTGGTACTAGAATCATTTTCATTTATTTTCTTTGAAAATTTCCATTTTATTCGATGCTTATCTATTTTATAATTCAAACAATTAGCGTTGGTCAACCCTTAGTTACCGTTGGTCAACTATTCTAGCCAAGTGGGCATTAGGTGGTCCCAATAGTGGTCCTGACAACTATATAGAATTAGAAAATAGACATGTCATAAAATTAAAATGTCAAATTTGATAAGAAAATTTATAAGTAGTTCTCATGGCAATATGAGTAGGATGGAAAATTATCTCAAAATGATTCAAGATAACACTTCAAATTTTGAAAATTAATTGAACATTTCAATTGATACACTTCAATAGTATATAAAAAATTGGAACATTCTAAGGAAAGATATCAAAGAAATATATCAAATAGGAAGTTTTGAGTTTAGACAAAACTACTTAATAAAAATTTCTGAAAACACTCATTCGATAGGATAAAACACTGAAACCATTGAACGACTAAATTTCAAAGGTTTAGAATATCTTCAAAAAAACATACAAAATGCACCATCTAGGGCCGTCCAAGTGGCATCAAATCCTTTAAGGAGGCTTGGACTAGACAAACCTATTTGTGTTTGTTTAAGAGAAGCAAGACACAACAATTTCCAAAACTCACTTTTGAGAGTCATGGAATCAAATATAGCCCATGACCCAGTGTACTTTGATTGTTATCCAAATTTAGAGTTAAGTTGTATAAATGATTTATCTATACATAAAGCCTTAACTTTAAATATTCATATAGAAGGATATGATATGAATCCTAGATCAAAAAATACTTTGATAGTATATAGAGTTTACTATAAGGTAATGACCTCATTAGTAAACCCTAGATGTTTACTATCATCTCCAAAAGGTAAAACGGTTCTTTTTCAAGTAAACCATGAACATTCATCTATAATGGTGCCATAAGTCTTACTTTGGGAGTCATTATCCTAGTCAAATGTTTGGGTTTTTTGATAGTTAACTATTCCTAAACCAATAGACCTTCCAAAACCCCTGTATATTGTTGAAGATAATACGGGAAATGTTAGGCTAAAATTTTGAAGAAGAACAAGTTCTAGTAGCCAAATCTCACAAAGAGAAGGTAAAAAAAATATTGTTTTTTGATAGGAGACAAAAGATAGGGGCCAAGTAAAAATAACAAGAAGAATTTTTGCTTTTCTAATTGGAGAAAAAATTGAACACAAAGGAGAGTTTGTTACGAAATATGAGAATTAATTCATTAAAAATTTACGGATGTAAATTATCTCCTAAACCTTTTAATGAAATGTTAATTTGATTATTTTATCATTAATAAATTTGAGTGGTAAATAAATTGTAAATTAAATATAAATGAATAAATTCAAATTAGAGTTTTGGGATCTGAATATTTTTGTATTAATGTAGGTTGATATTTTATGTATAAATAACTTTGGTTTAAATAAATTTTTTTCTAAAACAAGTTTTTTTTACATTAATGATAAAATTGATTTTAAAAAAATGATTTATGAAGAATAAATTCACTTTAATTAATGATTCATCAAATTTAGTTTTATGATTTAGTACACTTTATTGGTAAACAACTTTATTTTTTGTGAATAATTTTATTTTTAAAATTTTAAAATATTTTGAATTATCTGAAATATTAATATTTTGTTTTTTTTTTCTCTAACTACTAGTTGAACACGTGCGTTGCACATGAGTGTGTGATGTTGATTTGTAAGTTGTCCAAAAATATTATCTGAATTAATTACATATAATATATAATATATAATAATGATAAGATACAAACTTATATAATAGAAATGATAAGACTATTTTTGGAAAAAAAAAAAGTTTAAACACTTCATACATTTATATGTAGTATAGATAAATTTATCAAACAATTTGTGCATACAAATTTTATTAATTTGAATTTTTTTTTTTATAATTTTGTTATATTTACTTTTTTTTTTATAATGTTAATGATAGTTTAGATTAGAAAAAGTTTATATCTCAATTTTATATATTTTCTAAATATTTTTTTTATTTGCATTTGATAAATATTAATTTTAAATTTAGGCGAAGTTAAAATTTCAATATTAATATGAATTTTTATTATACATATGGATATAATTATTTTACAAAAATATATTATTTTTATCCAAATAAATGTAATTATCTTATACTTTGTATTTCATTGTTTTTCACCTCTCCCCAAAAAAGATTATAAAAAATATCTAATTTTTTTTATAAAAAAATTATTTTTCCAATTTTTAAAAAATAAAAAATAATTTTGTGTGTTCTAGAATCACCCAAAGATAATAAAAAATAAATTAATTTTAAAAATGATTATCTAGAACCTTTTAGTATTCATAAATATCTAAATAAAACACAACCTATTAGTTTGATTATCTAAAACTTCAAATAAATTAAAAGGAAAAAAGTTAAATAAAATTTCAATTATTTATGTTACAAAGACCCATAATTTTTTTACAAATATAAATGAAAGTTCTAAATGATTTTAAATTATTGGATTAATAAATCTTCTCAAAAAGAAGAAATTTTTTTGAATCTTATAACAAGTTGGACCCCAAGAATAAACCAAATGAATGGACCCAAAAAAATATCAGATCTATAATTATCATGAAGAATCAACATCAAAAATTGATTCCCTAAAATAGAGAATTAGGTATGTGGTAATAATAAATTAATCTTTTTTTAAATAAAAAAAATCATCAAAAATAAGAAATGTTAAATAAGTAAAAACATAACAATTTAGATAACTTATTCACAATTGAACGATCATAAGAAGAAAATCTAGATACCCTTCAAGGCCTAAAATATCTATGCAACAAATCATTTAGTTAGGATTCTTCATCTTTTTCATTGATTACATGTCCTCCTTTTTTTCAAATAGTATAAAAATAGATTTATATACATTCCACAGCAATAAACAACCAACAAAAAAAAAAAAAAAATGATTGAAAGAAAATAAGAGAATGAAAAAGAGTTGTTGTCTACCTAATATGAAGAGATGAAAATGTGAGATCTAACATGTAGTTTATGAAAATTTTTTATTAGTTGATTCACATAAAATAAGTAATGTAAATAAGAATAATAAATAATGGAAGATGTAGAAGCATATTAGAATTTAATAAGATGAGTAGAAAATAAGAGTAATAAATAAAAGGAGACGTAAAAACATATTAAAATTTAGTAGGATAAACATATTTAAGGAGAAAATTAATGAGATGAAAAAATTGACTCTTACATTTTAAATTTTTTAATATTTATTATCTTTTCACAAGTGAAATAAAAGTTAAAAGGTCATGATAATTTTTAAATTTATAAGATATTGATGATACTTAAATATAATTTTAAATTAATAAACTTACAAAATAAAAAAGAATTATAAGAAGTAAAATAAAAACACGAGGAATATAAAATAAGTAAATAATGATCGTTAACATTCATCAAGATAATTAGAACCCAGTATAATTTATTTTAAGAATTTTTTTGCACAATAAAAACTCAAAATACAAATTATAATTATTTAAAAAAATTTAAGAGAAAAACTCATAAAACAAATATCATAATTAATTACATCTAGATATCATATATAAATGAGTACATACGAGATAGAATGAATTGATATGAATGAGCATGTACGAAAAGTCATTCTAGGGAATGAAACGATGTAAAAAAAAGAAAAAACTTATTTTTTAATAAGAGATTTTTTTAATGAGAAATATAAAATAAATAAATAATGATTTTTTCAATCAAGTTTTTTTTTTTTTTTTTTTTAAATAATGATAAATTAGTTACATATAATAATGATGATGGAATATAAACATATATAATAAAAATAATAAGGCTATTTTTGGAAGAAAAAAGTGTTTAAACACTTCGTACTTTTATATGTAGTATAAAAGTCTAGATAAATTGTTGCTTGATATTTAAATTTTTGACATTTTATATGAAAATTATTTTAAATGGATTAAAATATAATAAAAATAATTTGGCTTGAATAAAATATTTTTTAATAACCAAATTTTTTTACATCAATTCTTCTGTATGATAAATTTGATTTTTTAAAATTGGTTTGAAAGAAATAAATTCAATTTACTTAGTAATTTACCAATAGAGATGGTAATGAGGTGGGTTTTTTCGGATACCCACTCGATCCTTAATGGGATAGATTTAAAATTTAAATAAATAGGTTAGGGTCAAGTTTGAATTTTTTTTTTTTAATACGTTTGTTTATTACCTTGTCCCACCCCAATTATATATAAATTTAATTTAATTTAATTTAATTTTAATTTTTTATTTTTAATATAATAATAAAAATAATAATTTTTAATATAATAATAATAAAAAATACTTTTTAATAAAATAAGTTATAAAAAATTATAATATTTTAATTATTTATAAAATATATTTATTTTAATGTAATTATTATTTTTTATTTTTTTAAAAAAAAAAGTTAAATGGGACGGAATGTGGATGATAATTATTTTGAATAAATAAGCCATGGGTCCATTGCCATCCCTATTTACCAAGTTAGTTTTTTTAAACAAATTGTAGAACATGAAAAATAATAATAATAATAATTTTTTTTTTTTTTTTAATAATATCACCTATGGATGCATTGTGGCTCCACAGTGCTGTCGTGGGAACCGATTTTGATGACAATCAAGCTTGAGTTTAGTCCAACACCACACCAAAATAAATAAATAAATAAAAGAGCAAGGGAAAATAAATAGAGAAAAAAAAAGTAAATATTAAAATGAATTCTATTATCATCGAATCAGAATAAGAGGAATGGCAATAGGGCAGGTTTTGGATGGGTTGACCCATCCCATCCCTTGTTTGTTTATTCAAAATATTCTTTATCTTCATTCCATTAAAAAAATTAAACAGGGAGGCGTGAGACAAGTAAGTACAAGAAATTCTCATATCTCATCTTGTCCTTTCTATTTAACATTTTTATGATTTTTTAAAATTATTTAAAAATATATATTTTACATTTTTTTAATTACATTAAAATAAATATATTTTTATAAATAATTAAAATATTCTAATTTTTTATAACTTATTTTAAATTACTTTTCCTTGTTGCCCTTCTAAGCATGTATGTTAACATATATATATATATATATATATATATATATATATATACACTAAAGAAAAGCATAAGAAAATGTTTAAATATTTATTCTTTTTTTTCTTTTTTCTTTTTTTAAAGAATGGAGCAAAGTTGATAAATGATTAGAGAGAAAAAATTTGATCCTAAACTCTTGCGGTAAATGAATGACCGTCATTTATGTTCTTTACTTGAGTTCTATTTTAAATTTTACATTTATTTTAAATATTTTGGTTGTTTAGTAAAATTAATTGAAAACGTAAAACTTAATATTTTGGTTCTTTATTTAATATTTTGTTTATTTTAAATATTTTGAACATAAAACTTAATATATTTTTTTTACTTTAAATATGAAGGTTCTTTAGTAAAATTAACTTAAAATTTATTTAAAATTATCAAATTGACATATTTTCTCTTATTAATTGTAATTAATATTTATTATCAGTAGTTTCAATTAATATTTATTTTATTCATAATTACATGGAACATAACTTTAAAATATTTACTATAAAAAATAAGTCATAGACATGGTTTTAAAAACCAGATCAACTAGCCAATCCGACCATTGGCTGCTCATGGTTCCAATCCGATCCAATGAATTGGGTCGAAATGTGGTTGAATTGGAATAGGACCAGGTGAATCGGACAATTCAACCAATTTTATTATTGTTTTTTTTACAGGATCAAAATAGTGCCATTTTGATGACTATAAAATCATCTTTCCACTTCCCACGGCGATCGTCGCCCACTGTCGCCACTAACACACCTTCTTGTTGTTGAAGGTGAAATCTTAAACTTCTATTTTTATTTTTTAAAATGTAATTTTTATGTTTTATATTTAATGTCTTAATTTTTTTGTGTATTATAATTTTAATGTTATGTTAATATTTTTTTTTTTTTTTTGCATTTTTTGTTTATTTATTGCACATTTGAAATTTTAATTTATTGAAATTTTTGTTGATTTATTTATTGCAATTGAAATTTGAATCATTTCCATATTTTATTTAGTTTAGAGTTTTAGACTTTAGCTTCTATATATTTTTTACTTTATTTTCATTATTTTTATTTTTATTTTATATTGATTTTTAAAATTTTTTATTTGAGTTTAAATAAATTAATGAAATCATCGAAAAGTTAAAACATTAGGAATTAAAACAATTTGTTGATTTTTAAATAAAATTCTTTGATTTTTTAAATTGTTGATGACTTGATTCTTTAATTTTATGATTAAAATTGTGAATTTTGTTTACAACTTGATAGATAAATGAAAAATGGAATCAAACTTGACCCCATCCTCTGGTCAAGATTCAATTGTCAATTAACAAATAACTACAAGCAAGACCGATCTTGAATAAAAGCATGTTTTTGAAGAAAGATATGCAAATGAAAGGAAAACTCTCGATTGTTTGTATTATAAAAAAGTTGCAAAAGGTGGTGGTATTCACAGAATGAAGCAACACCTTATTAGAGTGAAATGGGATATTAGTCCATATAAATCGGTTCTTTCTGATATTAGATTTCAAATGGAAAATTCTTTGCAGAAGTTTGTGAATTCCAAGAAAGTAGCCCAAGAAACATATGAATATAAAAATCATTATGGTCCTAATGTGTCACAATTCGAAGGAGATATGGCAGAAGGTGAAGAAGAGGTACAAGAAATGCAAAATCCTATGGCAGATAGTAGTGGAAAAAGAAAAAAATTAACAGCGGATAAGTATTTTGCACCAAGAAATACTCAAGGAGCTTAACCTTCCATGAAGAGTGTATTAGTTGGGAAAGAAATTGTTTTGAGAGCATATATGGTTGTTGGGAGATTCTTTTATGATGCATACATTCCTACTAATGTTGTGAATTATTTCTACTTCAAGCCAATGTTGGATGTTATATCTACAATTGGTCCTGGATATAAGGGTCCAAATTACCATCAACTGTTGGTTAATCTTTTAAAGGATGCCAAGAAGGAAGTTTAGTTACTTGTGGACTCTTATTGTGCAATTTGGGCAAAAGTTGGTTGTACAATAATGGGTGATGGTTGGAAAGACAATAGACAAAGAACACTCATCAACTTCCTTGTTTATTGTCCTAAAGGAATATCATTTCTAAAATCTATTAATGCTTCAGATATTGTCAAGGATGCAACTAATTTGCTTCAATTATTTGATTAGGTGATTAAATGGATGGGTCCACTCAAAGTAGTTCATTTAGTGATTGATAATGCAATAAAGTATGTGGCCGTAAGGAGTTTGATTTCTTAAAAGCATAAACACATCAATTAGTCACCTTGTGCAGCTCATTATCTTAATTTGATCTTTAAAGATATTGGTAAGATGGACCATGTTGTTGAACTTGTAAGACGTGTATCAAAGGTGACAATTTTTGTGTATAATCATGTTGTTTTGTTAAGTTGGTTAAGAAAAAAAGAAGAATGGATAGAGATTCTCTAACCCGGTGCAACTTGCTTTGCTATTACATTTATTGCACTCAAGAGTCTTCATAATCATAAACATAACTTGCAAGCTTTGGTGACTAGCAAGTTCTTTGTGGATTCTAGATATTCAAGGGATAATAAAAGTAGAGTTGCAATTTCCATCATCTTGGATAATGGATTTTGGAATGATTGTTTGATAGTTGTGAATCTCATGTCTCTACTAATGCGCTTATTATGTATTGTTGATTGTGAAGAGAGGACTTTGATGGGATATGTGTATGAAGGCATATATAGGACTTGTTTGGGCATCAAGAAATTATTTAACCACAACAAAATGCTATACAAGCCTTATATAGAGATCATAAAGCAATGATGGGATTAACAACTAAAGAAAAACATTCATTCAACAACTTATTAGTTGAATTCATGTTTCCAATATGATTAGGAAAACTATTGTAATAATTCAATTGTTATTGGAGGTGTCATGGATGTTATTGATCGGAAAGTTCTAAAATGCAAGCTTGATATGATGAATGAAATAAAGTTGTTTCGTGATTGATTGAGAAGTTTTGGAAGATATCTTGCTTATTCTTCACATGAAGTGCTTTAACCTAGTAGAAGATAATTTTAATTTATTAATGTGTTTGTTTTTTTTCATTAGTTATCTATTGACTATTTAATATTTTAAACTTGCTAATGTTTTTTTTTTCTTTCTTGGTTTTAATGTGAAAATGGTAACTAGATGAATGGTGGAGGCTATATGGATATAGTTCACCACATTTTCGAAAGTTAGCCATTCAAATATTAAGTCAGACTGCATCGTCTTCTGGATGTGAGAGGAATTGAAGTGTCTTTGAACATATACATACCAAAAGAAGGAATAGATTGGAACATCAAAGGCTTAATGATCTTGTATACGTTCATTACAATCTATGGCTAAAAAATCAATATAAATGTTTTCTTAATTGTTTTGAATTTAAATTCTTTCATTCACAATTATGAATAATTATATGTTTTTCTTTTTTATGTTTTATAAAAAGAAAAGAACTTATGATCCCATTAACTATGCATGCATTAATGAGATCGATTTTTGGATAGTTAATAAGGATGAGCCAACAAAGCTAAATATTGAAGAACTGGAAAATCTTCTATATGAAGAAGGGTCAATTCTCATAAACAAAATGGAAGGTTCAAGTTCTCACATTGGTTAGTAGAATATTTAAACTTATAAAAGTTCAATAATTATATTTTTTTCTTAAAAAATGATTTCTTATTGATATATATTCAATATATTTGTAGATGACAAGGATGGTGGTGGCGTGGCTATAGAAGGGCTTGATGTGAAGAACTTTGATTTTCCATGTACTCATTTTGAATCTCCACATCCCACTTTTCAAAATAAATGAAAACATGAATTTTATATTTATTAGTATACAAAAAAATGTTCATGAATACTCAAACATTGACATGTTATATTTTGAATAACTATTTAAGTGTTGTGGTTGACATTTGTATTATCTACCATAGATAATGTGTTAACAACTCTTTGATAATTTGGTCATTGTTGGTTTATTGCTCATGTTTGAATGTAGGGTAGCAATTGTTTGATTATTTGATAAATATTAGGTTTTTTGACATTATGAATGTTTAATATCTTATATTGTGTTAGAGATATGATATATGATGATTGATGACTTCTACAGGTAAAAAACTTTATGAAAAAACTCAACAAATAGAGTAGATGCTATCAAACTTTAGATAGAATTTATTATTTTTATTTATTAAATTTTTTAATTTTAATAATATATAAAATATATATTTATGACGTCATCGGTTTCATTCGTGATTTGATCACCAATCTAACCAGTGAACCATGAACTGATAACTTTTTTGGTTCAATGATTGGTTCGGTTCTAAAAATATTGGTCATAGATATAGATGAAGTCATTGTCATTAAATATTCTCATTAGATGTGGGTAAATAAGACAAAAAATATTTTAAATTAAGAATAAGTTAATTATTTTGATTTAATACTTAATGTTATTTTACCAAATATACTTTGTCTACTTAATAACTTAAATTAAGTTACTTTAAGTTATTAAGTTGATTTATCAAATACCCTTTTTAGAGTTTTACATTTGATTGAAAAGTTTTTTCATGCAAAAGTTACAAAAATGATAGAAAAATATTAAAATAGAAATTTTTTTAATTTATTTTTGAATTATTATTTTTAAAATAATTATATAGATGTGGATAAATATATATTATCTTTAAAAAATATTTAAAAATATATAAATAAACTCCATTTTAGAAAAACATCGTAAATGTTATAAAATATGAAAATTTATCGGATTATGAGAACTTGTGGATGATCATCCATATTGATGTATATCTCTGTGACTTCCTATAAAATGGAGATACCTTTAATGAAAACCTATTTCTATTCTCTTTCTACATTCTAATTTCTTTTTCTTGTTTCTTCTCCTTTCACTTTATAATTTTACAACACGTTATCAACACGAGTAGTCTCTACAAAAGAAATAGAAAGATTTTTCTTTATTCAGAGAAATAGAAAGACGTTCTTCTATTCAGAGAAATAGAAAGACGTTTTTCCCTTTAGAGAAATAAAAAGATGTTCTCCCCTTCAGAAAAATAGAAAGATCTTCTCTCTTCTTTCTCACAAAAAGGTATGTGATAAACTTATATCATGATTTTCTATTTTATTACCCTTTGATCTCTATTTTTGTTTATTTTATTTGAATACATAAATTTGTACAATCCCTATAACCAGAAGTTATGGGATAAATTATAAATTATGGGGTAAATTCATAACCAAAAGTTATGAAAAATATGTGCAATCTCTATAACCAAAAGCTATGAGAAAAATTATAAAATTACAAATACATGACCAGAAGTTATGTATATAATCCCTAATTATTTATTTTTAATTATAAAGTATAACTAGAAGTTATACCAAATAATATTATAGCCAAAAGTTATAAAGTAAATAAATAAATAAATGTTCATAGCCTGAAGTTATGTACAAATCTACATAAAGAAAGGTCATAGCCCAAAGCTATGCACAAATCTACCCAATGAATAGTTCATAGCCTGAAGCTATATACAAATTTATATAAAAAATAATTCATAGCCTGAAGTTATGTACAAATTTAAATATATTCTTGTTCTGACAAAATAATCATGGCTTGAAGCTATGAAAGATATTAACTTTTAATTTCTTAAATTTCTTTTAATTATATTGTGTAACTAGAAGTTATACATAAATAGTTCATACCCTAAAACTATGTACAAATTGTCATATTTTCTTGTTTTTGACAAAATGATCATAATTCAAAGTTATGAAAAATATTGGTTTTTAATTTTTGTTTATTTTGTACTCACTTCTTTTTCACAACAAGAATTATGGAAAACAATTTTTATTAACAATAGTTTCATAACCAGAAGCTATGCATACAATTTCTAATTCTTTTGTATAACCAGAAGTTATTCAAAACAAAATTGTCAATGAATCTTGGAGTTATGATCAAAAAAGGAAATCAAGCATCCTTGCAGGATTGCGCAAAACACTAATTTTTCTTTGTCATCATCTCCATGAAGGTTTAACAAAAAATGAGCTTTTGATGAGAAATCACTAGTCTCGTTCAACTAGATCTGAATCATTCCCTAAAGTGAATGCAATATTGTCCCAAACTCGCGGACAATGACGAGGACGTGGAAGAAATCCCCGATACCATGGTTCTTATAGTAATAATTCACCAAATTCTTAGAAAATGAAAGCCTTATTGCACCACCAGAAGTGGAATAATATTGAGGTAAAACAAGAAAATAGGAAGTGTTTACAAGATAAACCTCCTAAGAATCATGAGAATAAGTGTTATAGATGTGGTATGAAGGGGCATTGGTCTCGTACTTGTCGCACGCCCAACCATTTGGTCAAGCTTTACCAAGCATCAATAAAAAGAAAGGAAGTTGAAATGAACTCCATTAATAGTGATGGCCAAGTGGATCTAACCCATTTAAATGTTTCAGATTTCTTTAAGAATCCTAATGGGAAAATTGACCATCTAATTGGTGATGTAATTTTTATTTAGTTCTTTGCAAATAGGTTTATTTTGTTATCATCTTTGAACACATTGTTTATTGTTCATCTTTTATAGTTTATTTCACATTTTATTATTTATCATTTAAATTCTTTTCTTTATTTATACTTGAAGATACATGGATCTCTCTCATACCTTGATCCATCACTACAATTAGTTTGATTATTGAAATACTTTCTAGTTATTTTATGTATAAATTGCTCAACACTTACAAAATAAAATGTGTGAGATACTTACGAAATATATAACTTTAAATTATCTTTTCATATTTGTTTTATTATGTTATATATGCTATCATTACTTTTACACAACTTATTAAGTTAAGTTATCATCGATGACTAATATTTTTCCATTGATTTTAACTTTTTCTCTATGATAATATTTATTCAACTCTATAAAGACGATGTCTTTATGACAATTTTTATGACTTGTGAATTTGATTAAACTCTTGTCTTATTAATTGCACAACATCGATGAAAAATAATGTTTATACTATATCAAGTGATAGAAACCTGATTAAAGGCTCTAGAAGAGCTTAAACTATGTCACTAGTAGTATTTGATTCCATGTGAATGACACTTTATATGATGATAGATTTAGAAGAATCTTTTAAAACCAACTTGGTCCTCCAGGGTAAAAGGTCATATGGATGTACATTATAAAATTAGAAGTTTTTATTTAGTGACTAGTCTACCTATACACTTAAAAGGTAGAATGACATGTTGTGCAAATTATCATTTTAATGAGACAATTTTCTCGCCGTTAAGGGGAGAAGAGCCAGTTTCAAAAGAACGATGTGAAATTATTTGGAATGCACTGACTTTGACTCATCTTGATCCTCGTACAAATCAATGTGAACTAGAAGTTCAAAGGATCATTCATTTGCAAAATCTTGCAAATCAATTACAAGGTGCATTCATTGATACAAAGAAAGTGACAAAGTCATATATCCTGACTGCAAATACTCCAGCACAGATTGATGTCCCTGTAGGACAATTAACAAATTAATCTAAGATACACCTGAAGGGTGATAGACCTGTCGGCTCAAAGGATGTAACTTTCCAGAAGAGAAGAACCCAAGAAAAACTTGGCACTCTAAAAGAGGCCATAAAAAATAATTGATCAGTTTAAAATTGATAAATCTATAGCCCCAGAGAGGCACAAATAATGTAGAAAGCCCTTGAAGAGGCACATATTGAACAAGAAGCCCCTGAAGAGGCACATATTGAACAAGAAGCCCCTGAAGAGACACATATTAAACAAGAAGCCCTTGAAGATGCACATATTAAACAAGAAGCCCTTAAAAAGGCATATATTAAATGAGAAGGCCCCGAAAAGGCACAAGTGCATGAAAATTGTGAAATCTCAGTAAATTATGTATACACGAGAGAAAAATGGGTTCAAAATAATATTATTTTTTGCTTTCCAAGTGGCCTCCATAAGAAATAGTGAAGATCCTAAACCACAAAATATGGAAGAATGCCGACATAGAAATGATTGGCTAAAATGGAAGGAAGTTATACAGGCAAAGTTAAACTCATTAATAAAACGAGAAGTTTTTGGACCTGTAGTCCAAACACTTGAAGATGTAAAGCCTGTTGGGTACAAATGGGTATTTGTATGAAAACGCAATGAGAATAATAAGATCATAAGATATAAAGTACGATTAGTAACACAAGGTTTCTCACAGAAACCTAGTATTAACTATGAGGAAACATTCTCTCCCGTCATGGACGCAATCACATTTTGTTTCTTAATTAATTTGGCAGTCCCAGAAGGACTAAATATGCGTCTTATGAATGTTATTACAACATATTTATATGGATCCATGGATAATGATATATACATGAAAATCCCTGAATGATTTAAATTGTCTGAAGCAAATTGTACAAAGCCTCGTAGCATGTACTCAATCAAGTTACAACAATCCTTGTATGGATTAAAGCAATCTGGGCACATGTGGTACAATCATCTTAATGAATATTTGCTAAAAGAAGGGTATATGAATAACCCTATATGCTCATGCATCTTCATTAAGAAATTAGAAATTGGATTTGCAATTATTGCAGTGTATGTTGATGACTTAAATCTTGTTGGAACTCCTAAAGAGCTCACAAGAACAACAAATTACTTGAAAAGGGGAATTTGAGATGAAAGATCTTAGAAAAACAAAATTTTGTCTCAACTTGCAGATCGAACACTTTCCAAATAGAGTTTTAGTACATTAATCAACATACATTAAGAAAGTTTTGAAGCGTTTTTATATGGATAAAGTGCATTATTTAAGTTCTCCAATGGTTGTCAGATCACTTGATGTGAAAAAATACCCATTTCATCCTTGTGAAAAAGATGAAGAATTACTTGATCCTGAAGTACCATATCTTAGTGCTATTGGTACACTTATGTATCTTGCCAATTGTACACATTCAAACATTGCTTTTCTGTCAATTTATTAGCAAGATACAATTCTGCTCCAACTCGAAAACATTGGAATGGTATCAAACATATATTGTGTTATCTTGGCAGAACTACTAATATGGGTCTATTTTACTTAAGAGAATCAAAGCAACAATTGCTTGGATATGCAGATGCAGGATACATTTCAGATCCACCTATAGGTAGGTCACAAACAGGGTATGTGTTTAATTACAGTGGTACTGCTATCTCATGGAAATTTATCAAACAAACAATGGTGGTCACATCATCAAATCATTCAGAAATACTAGCAACTCATGAAGCAAGTTGTGAATGTATATGACTAAGGTCAATGATCTAACATATTCAAAAAACATGTGGACTACCTTTCATTAGAGGCAATACAATCAAGTTACTTGAAAATAATGCTGCTTATATTGCACAAATTAAAGGAGGATTTATAAAAGGTGATAGAACTAAGCATATCCTCTTAAATTCTTCTATACTCATGAGCTCTAAAAGAAAGGTGAGATCGATGTTCGACAAATTCGGTCATGCAATAATTTAGTAGATATATTCACAAAGGCATTACCTTCAACTACATTGAAAAAGTTAAGGTATGACTTTGAAATGCGAAGATTGAGAGATCTATCATTTGGAATGTTGAAGAAATCATAATCATGTTTACATGAGGGGGAGAATGATAATTTGGATATACTACAATCTTTTTTCCTTCGTCCAGGTTTTGTCCCATTGGGTTTTACTGGCAAGGTTTTTAACGAGACAGTTGTAGTAATCCAAAAGAAAATTGTACTTTTTTTCCTTCACTAGAGTTTTTTTTCATAGAGTTTTTCCTAGTAAGGTTTTAATGAGACATATTCTTATGATCATCCAAGGGGGAGTGTTATAAAATATGAGAATTTATCGGATTATGGGAACTTGTGGATGATCATCCATATTGATGTATATCTCTTTGTGACTCCCTATAAAAGGGAGATACCTTTAATGAAAACCTATTTGTATTCTCTTTCTACATTTTAATTTCTCTTTCTTTTTTTCTTCTCCTTTCACTTTATAATTTTACAATAGTAAAATTATTTTTAAAAATAATTAGGTGCAATGCTTCCAAATAAATCATAATTTTTTTTTCTCACCAGGGAATAATAAATAATCTATCAATAATTGAATATTTATATATCATAAGAATAATAAAAATTAATTGGTTAAAAAGGATAAAATAATCCCTAATTTTGTGAATGTAATATTTTTTATGTTTTTACTTGAAAAGTAATTTATTTTTGACATAAATACCCTTTATTATTCTAACTATTTATATAAAATTTGAAAGAAAAAGTTATTTTTGTAAAAAAATAATAAGGGTATTTTTGTGAAAAGAGGAAGAAGGTTAAATTTTAAAAATTGGTTTTCAATGTTCTTTTAATCCAAGAAAAGGATAGTGAGCGTGTAGCCGTGAGCCAGAAGGGGGGCAACAAGGCTTGACAAAAGAGTGGGCCACGACGCCTGACTCCTCCACTCGCGTGTAAAGCCGCCCTCCAAGCACCGGCATGGAGATGGCCCTTTCCACTCTTTTTCATCTCCATACCACAGTCACTTTCACGTTCTCATCAGAACCCTAAAAGTACAACACCTGAACTCCCTCTGCCTTCACCGGAAAACCCTAGATCACACTCTTCCTACCCATGTTTCATTGGATCCGCGCATTCCCCTAGATCTATGCTCATTCTTCTTTTCACCAAATTGGAGCATCTATAACGCTGGATTTTCAGTCCTAATTAATTTGAATTTCGTTTCATCACTCGGTCGTCCAACATGCCTGGCGAGGTCGTGAAGCGTGCTAGGTACAAGACGTCAGTCAAGGACTCTGGAGTTGCGGGTGTTCTGAAAATGGTAAAATTTTAAGCCTTTTTGTAAACCCGAATTCTCTTTTTAATGCTTACGTGCTTGTAGTTTGTTCAGTTATTTTCTTTTTTCATCATAAATGTTGGTTTTGGGGAATGAAAATGGATTATAAGGCATCATACTGTTGATTGGACAGTGTCTAATGATGATACATGGTTCATTTTGTTTTAGGGTGATTTGGGATTTAAAATTGCTTGTAACAGAAGGGTTTGGATTTTTTTTTTTTTTTTTTCCTGGATGTCCTGGTTCTTCGTATTGATCGATTTGTTACTCTGTTCAGACTGAGGACAAATTTGTATTCATGCCTAATGACCCCACATCATCTGCAAGGCTCGATGTTGAGTTTCGGTTCATTAAAGGTACTTATTTTACAGTTAGAACAGCTAATTAGTGTTAATGCTGCTGGCACGAATCATATGCGTGCAACTTTACCTGGGTTTTGCTTCTATTGGTTTGTTTGGGTAGTGCGGGAGCATTGTTTATGAAAGATATATTTGTATATTTAACTTCTACATTTTTGTGCGTGAAGAACTGTTTTAAGTTTTTTCCTTTTTATAAGTGACCATGTTATGAATTCTTAACGATTTATAATTATTGTCTTATTATTGGTATTCTTGGGTATCTGGCTTTATTCCATAAAATAAAGTTGTTGGTGAGTTTTACTCTATCTTTGTTGTGAATTTTTAGGTCACAAATTTAGCAAGGGGGGATCAAATAAACCTGCATTGCTTAATCTCACACAAGATTCTGAAAAGGTTTTTCTAAACTTTTGCCATTCTACATTCCTTGTTTATTTGTTGAATCTTCAGGGCAGTTTATGTCCTTGTCTCCACTACTTTTAACATATTATAATTTTTTTTCTCCCAAAAATTGTATTGGAGAATTCATCATGATTCCCTGAAGTTCATCTGTGTATTGATTGAATTTATGCTCAATGTGGCCACCTTTCTCAAGACTGGAAACATGGTGCTTTTTAGGGTGGAGGTTATATTTTCGAGTTTGAAAACCATCCAGACCGTGAAGTTTGCAGAGAATTTGTGGGTAAGTTTCAGCATTTCTTGTACATATTTTTAAGATTCTCATGGTCATGGAAGTTTGCATCGGTTTGGTTTAAAGATATAGGGTCTCTTTGGTAATGCTTTTGGAAAACAATTCTCAAAAAACAATTCTGATAAATTTTTTTAAAAACAGCTTTTAATTGTTTTGAGGAACACAATTCTATTTGGAACTCAAAAAGGGAAAACAGTTTTCTCCACTTAATCTCCATGAAGGTAGTGTGCATTATATGTATAATGCAAAAGTTTTCAAAATATTTTTTAAATTCTCAATTGTTTATAAACACTCTGAAAAAACACTTCAAATTTGTTTAAAAAAAATGAAAAAGCATATTTTTAGAACAAAGTTTAAAAAATTGTTTTCAGAAATAATTTGTCAAATGTGTACTTTTATGTTAAAAACAGTTTTCTATTCTAAAGAACCAAAAACTGTTTTCGAGGACAGTTTCTAAACATGCCCTTAGTTTTATAAGTGTGTAGGTCAATAAAGTTCTTATTGGTACCTATTAAAAAAAAAAAAAAAAGTTCTTATTGGTGCAATATGTGTGTGTGTGTCTGTGTATTTGTCTTGGTTGTATACACTTACTTTGTACATCTATTTTTATGCTGATCGTAAACATTCACTTTGCATAAATAAAGTATTGCCTCAAACAACAATCTAGCTGGACCATTTTGGTTTATAACCTACTAGGTCATCGAAGAAAGTGATAATGGCTAAAATACTTGTCAATCTAGCATTTTGAGAAACTACCATTTTTCTTTGTTTCAGTGTAGCTTCTTCTTGGTCTGATGTTTGGCATTAAAGGTTTCAATGGGCTTGAAAGAAAATCTTCTATGGCTTTGCATAGAGTATGCATTGGTTAAGTATAACCCCCCTTGTACATAGGGTGGGCCACTTTTTTTTTAAGATTCCTTCTAATTGAACTTTTGTTTACCTATAAAAGAAGATGAGCATTAGTTAAGTAGTCCGCTAGGTGTATACAACACCCATCCACCCACCCACCTACCCAAAACCCTTCTAAGCATTTCATAAGGTTGATCTTGAGCCACCATCCAAGCTTAAATACCTTCATTAAGATCATATTTTGGTTGTAGAAAGTCTCAAATTTGGGATCTTTTTCTACACTGGTTTCCTGGGAAATGAAGTTATAAGCATGTAAGTTCAAAGCTATGCTGAAAACTACAAGAGTATGCATCCATAGACCAGTTTCTTGTATAAATAATCTAAAGGAATGTGTAAAATGTTTATTAGAAAAAGCAACCCTAAAGATTTGAGACTAGAAGTGGTTAGTGGTGACCATTGAATACTATCTTTTGGGCATTTCTTTTTTATCACTTTTTGATTGAAGGTGTTGTCTGAGCCAACCATCCTGTATGCTTGGGTCAGCCTCAAGGCGCCCTTTTCTAATATATTTTTGTTGTGTGTTTGCCTATCAAAAAAAAATTGAAGGTGTTGTCTGAGCCACCCACCCCACACCAATTATCTAGAATATTTTATGACAGTTCTTCTACTAATATCTGCATAATGTATTGGTTAAACTTGTTTATCCTGAAGATTTCACATCTTGTGCCTCCTGGACAGGCAAAGCCCTTGCAAAATTCAGTGAGGCTTCAAAAGCTGGTTCTGAACAATCTGCGGTTAAACTTTTTGATGAGCAACTTAGTACCATAGAAATGGAGCGCCGGATAAAGCTACTGCGAGAGGATAGGTAAATCTACGTTTCTATTCTTACGAATCTAAAAGTTATTATTAGTTTATTAGCATTATAACCTGTTTGTAGTGGTTCAGCTGTACTGTTATGTATCTGCATGGGATAAGGTTTAGTTTTGCTTTGATTTGAATTCAACTTCCATGGGTTTTGACTAGCTCTGTTACACACAAATGAGCTCATATATGTGTTTTCAAGTGTGTTAAATTTCCATCTTTGATCCTTGTGGTGTGCATTCTCTCAATCTGTCTTGTTCTTCCTTCTCTTAATGTGTGCATGCACATGCATGTGTATTGAGAACTTTTGTTAAAGAATGTAATGCAAATATATGGTGTATAAATTCAAACTTTTATCAATGTATTTTGCATTAATTATTGCAAGGAAGCGTTTAATGTGTTGGATACAGTTATTTAAAAAAATGAAACTGAAAATTGGTATCTAATATTGATGACCAAATACATCTTAGACATTCTGTCCCTGAATAAGAATTTGGTGTTCTCTTGCTCAAAGGAATTTTGCCTCTTTTTGGTGAAACCATCATTGCCATAAAGCTAATTGATTCAGGAATAGCTTCAAAGGTAAAATGGGACTGCAGGTCTATTATGAATGTGGAAGTTATGACAAACTGTTGAGATGGGTGGTAAAAAAGTTTGTTAACATATTTAAGGTACTACTGGTTTTATTGGTCCTAGAGAAGATTAGTCTACATCTTGTGAGAATAATCTCTTTAATAGGCATATCTAGAATATCAACTTCAACTACCTACCAAAAAGAGAATATCAGCTTCATCCTGAATTCAAACTCCGGTGATTCTGGTCTCTTTGTTGCTAAATATAGCATTTATCTTATTATAAATTTCCCTTCTAGCTTAGTTGTTATTACTAAAAGTTATCCCTCACAGTGAGTTGCAGAAGCTTCATAAGCAATTTGTACTCAGTGGTGTCTTGACAGAAGCTGAATTTTGGGCAACTAGGAAGGTTAGTTATCCCCAGACTATTTAAATATGTTGCTTCTTTTATGAGTACATTTTTGATATATAATGCTTGAATTTATAAGGCTCTCTATTGGTTGAAGACCTTAGTATTTCTCCCATAGAAAACCCTCTACATTCAGTTGTTTTTTTATGGATAAAATTGTTCTGGAGGATGCAATAGTCATATTTTTCACTAACCAATTTTAAGTGCAGAAATTGCTGGATGGGAATACTAGTAGAACTTCAAAACAACGTGTGGGATTCAAAAGTGCCATGATATCGGATCTTAAACCATTGACTGATGGTCGGGTACAACATTGATCTCCCTGTCTCTCTCTACTTCTATGTTTATGCTTTACAAGTTAAACCTTAATGAAAAACTTCTAGACCTGAGCCTAAGAGATTTTTCATTTTTAGAACAAATACTATGGATTTGTGGCTTTTTTTTTTCCTTCAAAAGAGTGCATGGGATACATTCTTTACTCTAAACTTTTATCTAGTTTTATGCTATTTTGTCCCTTTAACATTCTTGCATGGAAGTTTAATGATTGGTTTTTTTTTTTTTTTTTTTTTGTTGTCTTTCTCAGACAAACAGAGTTACATTTAACTTGACACCAGAAATAATTCATCAGGTATGACTTCCTCTTTCATTTTCCATTTTGTTTTTCCTAGTTTCTTCTATATAAATTTCTATTGGAATGTATTTCTAATTGAAATGGATTCATGCTAGTAGAAATTCCCATTTCCGTCTACTCTTTTCATTTTTTCACAGTACTAGTTTTTATTTTCTCTAGCAACCTTGTTCCCTTGCATTGTATATATTTATGTTTGTTGAATGTTTAGTTCCAAGATAAAATTTATCGATAGTTTTGTTATTTTGCAATTCCTCTCTTGGTGGGTTCAGTTGTATGGATGGTTGTTGCTTCTTGCTTCACAAGCAATGTTATTATTAGTTTTTCTTTTGTATAGTTTTGTCACCCTCCTCTAGGATTGAAGTTTAATTTATTGTTCAGATTCTTGCTCAAAAACTAGCTGTTCATCAGGCATTTTTGAATTTTGTTCACAAGCAATTTTGTGGTAGTTTATTCTTTTGCATACTTTTGCCACCCCTGTAGGATTGATGGTTAAATTATTTTTCAGATTTTTGCTGAGAAACCAGCTGTTCATCAGGCATTTTTGAATTTTGTTCCCAATAAGGTAAAAAGAACACACGCACTCTCTCTCCATTGCTCTGGCAGTTTCAATGCTGAAGATCACTCTTCATTTTTCTTTTATCTGGAACTTATGCTATAATGGATGTCTTTCTCAAACTGAGGTGACTTTCAATTCATCAGTTACTTTCTGGCATTAGTAATTCCTTTTTGGGGTTTTAGATGACAGAAAAGGACTTCTGGAACAAATATTGTAGAGCCGAATACCTTCATTGTACGAGAAACACAGTTGCTGCTGCAGCAGAGGCTGCTGAAGATGAGGAACTTGCTGTTTTCTTGAAGCATGATGATATATTGGCCAGTGAAGCTCGGCGGAAGGTACCCTTCCTTGCCTCATTTTGAGCTAGGAGTTTTATATTGGAAAAATTCAGGACCTGCTTGGCAATTGTTTTTTAAAACATTTTTCTTCAAAACAAAAAACAATTTTCCACTGCAAAAGCAAATTTGGCAAATTTTGGACTTAAAACAACTTTTTTTGAGAATTTGCTATTGAAAAACAAGGTGAAAAGAAAATTCAGTGTGTGTTCTGTAAAGTTTTCTGAGGAATGATTGGAAATACAAAAAATTGGCTTAGTGCCTTCACCAAGAATACTGTTTTTGAAAATGTTCAGAAAAATGGCGTTATATATATATTTTTTTCTATATTTCTGGTACTTAATTACTCTATTTTAAATATTTGTTTTTCTTTATATGATATGTCTTGTTTGCAGATCAGACGGGTTGATCCAACTTTGGATATGGAGGCTGACCAGGGGGATGATTATATGCATCTTCCGGTACATTGAACAACACCCATTTTATACAATCTCATTGTAAACTATTTCCATAATCTTTAAATAGGAGATTCTAGTTTGATACTAAGAAAATTTTGTGTGCATATGTGTGTGTAAGTTTTTAGTCTTTTCATTTTTTAATGCTGCTTCTGCATACTGAAATATAGACAAGGGAGTTCCACCAAAGCCAAGTTAACTAGGGTAGTTATCATGAATCATAGAGATAGATGAAAATTTATGATTTATTTTAAGGGAATGGAACTTAATTAAATTTTTTGGCTTGTTTTTTTCAGGAGATTTCTTATGAGAAAACTTATAAGTTTTTGCTAGAACAGATTATTATATAAAATTTAATTTTATTTCCCTTTTAGATCATGGACCCAAAGTAGTACAACAGAGAAGCCATACACTTGAATTTCTTTTTTTCCTTGAACTTTTTTCTTCATTTGTTTTTCTTCTGTGAGGTAGGCTTGGGTATGAGAAGCCCCCAGCTGAGATGTAAGACAAAAAGTTCTATGTTCTTCTATATCTACTTTCAGATTCTTTTAGTTGATAATACTGCAAGACTTCTAAGTTGTTGATGAGGGTAGTACAATCATAAAGTTAATAACATTATTTATATTTTAAAATAGAAGGTTAGAACCCTCCAATTCATTAGCTGCTGTCAGGATGATATCATTTGCCTGAATTGGAGAGAGGCTGATTGCTGGGGCATGGTGTATATAAAAATTTTCTGGTTATGGATACTGCTAGTTTCTACTCTACCATGATACATTCCCCTGTTCCTCTGAAACAAGGAGAACAGATGAAGGATAGTTTCTACTTTAATATTTGTCTCTGTTTTCTAATGTATCCTTATCCAAAGATGTGTAGAAAATTGGGTTGGTTTTGTGGCAACAGTTCCACAAATTTTACTTGTTCTCCCGTCCTTCTCTGTCATGTAAATAATTTGGTTTCTGACCTTATTTTGGAAACAACTTACTCTACCCTTTGCATACCTGTTTCTGGATGCAAATTTATAGTGAGAATGGCTCCTTGTTGCTCTAATCTTGATGCAGGATATTTTTGTAAAAGATATCGTGTTCAAACTCTCATCATAGATCCTGTTATCCTTGGTTAATATGTAGGATCATGGTATCTTTCGTGATGGTAGCAAGGAAATTATTGACCCACAATATGAGCAATATAGAAGGACTCTTTCGCAAGACCTTAATCGGCATGCTGCAGTTGTTCTTGAAGGAAGACCTATAGGTATTAAGATTTTTCCTTGAGTTTATTTACTTCCAATGTGTTAGGATATTAAGCCAATGAATGGCATCATTTGCTCTAGGTCCATTTAAACTTCATTTTCTGTAAGTTGGTTGTCTGATAAAAATGAGGTAAAAGGTTGCACTCTGTTGAACTTGCAAAGTCCCATTTATCTGCTCATTGTGTAGATGGATATATAACAATTTTTTTTTAATATAAAATTTTAATTCATGCACCTCATTGTAGATGTGGAGTTGGAAGACACAAGAACTGTAGCAGAGGCTCTTGCCAAGTCGAAACGGGGTTAGCAATAGTTTGTTTTTTATTGTTCAATCCATCTTGATCAGTCTCTTTAAAATTCCAATTGAATATATGGGTATGCACTGATAGTTCTACTTTGTTGGCAGTTGAGGCAGCTAATGAAAAATCTGATGGGAGTGTAACCCAGGAAAGATTAGAAAGGATTTCTCGGATGACTGAGATTGAGGATCTTCAGGCACCTCGTGACCTTCCATTTGCAGCACTTTGTATTAAGGTATTACTTGTTCTTCTACTCTTGTTATCAATATAGATATTTTATGTTGTGTTTCTTGGATCAGGATCCTCGTGACTATTTTGATTCTCAACAAGCGAATGCATTAAAAACTTTGGGAGACACCCTAGCTGGATCAAAGCAAATAAAATGCAGCCTGAGCACCCAGGAAGCATATGGTTCTTTGAGAGGATTTATTTCTGAGATCAAATCTGTAGGATTAAGTGATCCCATAGTTAAACCTGATATTGCTCTTAAGGTAAGAACACCCTTGTTGGAGACATTGTCACTCTTTGATCTGCTTGAAAGAAACAGGCATATTCAAATCAGTGTGCTGGAAAATAATGACCCTATTTAATGATGTAGGTTCTTAATGGATTGACCCAGAATATCTCAAGTACCAAGTTCCATCTTGGGAAGAATCCTCAAGAAAGCGTTCTGGATAGATTGCCAATCATTACTAAAGAGGAATTGCTACATGTGAGTTGACACTTAACATTCAACAAGTTAGTGATTTTATGTTTTGCATGACACTTAACAAGTTAGTGTCATTATTATTATTGTTATTTTCATATTTTTAGATCTTTTCATTTTTGGATTTTTGTTTTGATTTTTCCAATAACCTTAACCACCAGCTATCTTGTTTTCAGCATTGGACCTCAATTCAAGAATTACTGAGGCATTTCTGGTCATCGTATCCAATTACAACTACATATCTTTATGCTAAGGTAAATACTGGTTAACTGTAATGAGGTGCCTTTAATGCTATATAATATGAAATTCAAGGCTGGTGATTTTTTCTTTTGTGTACCAACAATTTAAATTTTGGCAAGATTGTAAAGTTTGATATTTGAAACTTCATGTAGTTCTGCTTCGAATCACTAATAGAAGTTTGGCCATTTTCAATTAAAAATCTCTGGTACTTTGCCAAAGTTTTCATGGTGCTCAAAATGTTGCAATTTCATCTAAAGATGAATGAAAACTGATGTTGGAACACAAATTGGAAACCTTGGAAATTTTGTATGTGTAGGTGTCCCTGTAGACTGGCCCATGGTGGAGCTATATGTGTGAAATGAATTCACTTTGTGCTCCTGTAATGGGGGTGGGGAGTGTGGAAGGACACTAAAATATGTTTGAATGAATATTACCATATCCTAAATGAATTTAAATGAGAATGGATTTAAATCTCCCTGCTGCATTTTTCCTGAAAGAAGCTTTGTGGTTGGGAAGGCGTTTTTTAAAGTTCATAATTTATAAATTGGTAAATAAATGTTTCCCTGAGATGCATGTTGGCTAAAATAAATGATTAAAGATGTGTAGCTGGAAAAAATTTCTTAGCTTTTTTATTTTTGATGGATCTCATATTCTTTTGACATTGTCATTTCACCTGGTGATTAACTTGCAGGCAAGCAGGCTAAAAGATGCCATGTCTCAAATTTATCCAAAGCTACAGGTACTATTTTAAGCAAAAGCCAATTTTCTATTCTATTCGTTGCCTATCAATATATTTTGAGCAAATTTTATTTTAATTCATTTATTGTGAACATAAAATTTCTATTTCCCATTAACGGTAGAGTTAAAATACGTCGTTGTCCTTGCAATTCTGTTTTTGCTGATTTTTGGTCCTTTTGCTGACATTTTCTCAAGTTAAGATGCAACTTGCTACCAATGCAATATTAGTTTTTGTATGATTCTGAGAAATACATGTAAGTCCACTTACGTAAAATGAATCTTTCTAGCACTTTTGTAAGGACATATATTCTGTTATTCAAGAAGTCACTTTGGTTTTTCTAAATTTTTATACTGGATAAATTAGAAAGGAAATCCATAACATCTTGCTGAACAACAAATTCCTTGATGGAAGCATGTGCATAGAAATGTATGAACCATGAAAAATGTCTCTATTTGTTATGCAAAAATATGGGGAATTTTTGCTAATTCTGTCTCCCACATGGCTGCAAGTCCTAAATGTTTTATTTTCTGTGCTGGGTTTCCAATTTCCAATAGAAAAACACCAGGTTTCTGTACCCGCCACATCAAATATGAAGTTTTATTCTTTTCTTAATTCTTTATCAAACTTCAGGAGATAAAGGAATCTGTGCAGTCTGATTTTAGGCATCAAGTTTCCCTCCTTGTTCAACCAATGCTTCAGGTCAGCATTTCTCTCTCATATTCAATAAAACATGGTTTTTTTTTTTTCATTATTTATGTGTGTATTCAAATATGAACTTCAAGAGGAAATAAGGATCATACTGGAATCTACCACTGGGCTTTTTCCTAGATGGTATCTAGTGACATCGCACCTGGTTGTGAGTGGTTGGGACGTTGGTATCATGGAGTGGGTTCAACCCCCAGGCTCTTTTACCGCATTTGACACTGTTCTATTGGTTAATCATAACCTGCCTTGTCCAGTCCTGTCCCATGGTTGTTATTACTCATGTGTGCTGTTTGAGATCGCCCCACCTTTAAAACAATAAAAGAAATGAATGGATAAATAGAAAAAGATATTCACTTGTCAAACTATAGAACATTCTGGTTTGGTGTTTGTAGTTGGTCTGATGGTTGGGACTGCAACTCATAAAAGAGGCTATTTGGGTACAGGCTCTAGATGCTGCTTTTGCTCATTATGATGCAGACCAACAGAAGAGATCAGCGCGAAGTGGAGAAAGACCCAATGGATTTGTCTAGAGGATGCATACTCCTTCCATCACTCAAGCTTGTAGCAATTATACCAAATTGTACATGTAATCAATTTTGTTGCGAGATTATTGACACAGGCACTAAGAGCTCTGAGCTTGCCCAATTACACCACGGATTTTTAGGGAAGATCCCATCCCGTGATATTCTCCTACCTCATAAGAGGGCCTAGCCATTCTGGTCCATATTGGGAAATTACATTTTATGTCAGGTATCAACTACTATGCTTGCACATATATAATGGGTAGTTGGTGTGACATTTCGAAGAGTATACACATGTTTGTTAATTTCCCCTTGTTTTGGAGGGGTAACGAACACACTATTAAGCGTTTTGGATTGTTGCAATTCTTGATTTGAATGGGTTATGCCAAAGCCTTGGTGCCCATATTGTAAAAGTCACATTGGACTTCCACAAGTACCCCCAGCATTCAATGTATGTTATCACCTTGCAAATCACAGGTACCGAGTCATGTGACTCTGACATGCCCTGACTTGTTTGCTTGCTAAAATCATTATCTGAAGGCTCATTTGTGGATGCAAGAGGTGCCTATTGAAAAAGCATGATCAATCAGTTTCAGGTTCCTATTGAAAAAGAGGTTTCTATCGAAAAAGCATGATGAATTAGTCTCAGGTTCTTTTGTACTTATAAATTGAAAATAGAAATATGTCAGCCTCTCAATTGAAAACCGTCATTAAGTTCATGAATGCAATTTCCTTCATTTCAATATGACTTTGACTCAGTTACAAGACCACATTCAAACTGCCTCAATACGAAGAATGAATGAAACATTTTCATCATGTTCAATGGAAAAGCTGGGAAAAAGCTTTGCAAACAGCTGTATGGTTCATTACTATATTAGATAGTGTCTTAGCCCATTCAATATGTTGGACTTCACATGATTACGTACTATACTTTATGATAAAAAATTTCTAACTTCAATTTCTTTTACTTAAGGACTGAACATTCAAATTTGAGCAATGCAAGGCTAACTGTTGCGTTCGGTTTCCAAGAAAATGGAAGGAAAGAAAAAGGAAATTACTTTTTGAATTTTGAATTTTGAATTTGGTATTATCCGAAAACTGGAAGAAGGACAGCTCAGTTGTGGCGTCATATGCATTTTTAAAGCTAAATAACTAAACACATAAAATTCAGAAAAAAGTTATTTTCTTTTCTTTTCTATTCACTTTTCTCAGCAATCAGCCACACGAAGACAACCAGAAAAAAAATGGGAATAAACAAAGCCAACACAAATCCCAACTAGAAACCCAATATTACCATTGCATTCAAAAAACAAAACAAATCCAAACTAAAATTGAACAGTACTGGAACAGAGGAGGTGGGAAACCCTAAAAAGGAGGAGGCGCAGCGAACCCCAAGAAGGGCCTGGCGGAGAAAGAACAATGGGTAGCATTGGAATCGACTTGGCAGTCATGGAACGTATCCTTGAGCTTGTGAAACCCATCCTTGAATACTCCAAAACCGAACAAGAACCCGATCAAGATCACCACCAGAATCAGGCACGTGCACAGCATGCACATCTTACTTCCACAGCACATCCTGTTCGTTTCCCTTTGGTGCCTGGATCCCGAGAAAATTGTAGTACGCTATGTGGTTTGGTGAAAATGGGAGTGCTTTTCACTTTTTCTCTCTCAGATCTGAGAGAGGTTGGTTGGCGAAGAAGAAGAGTATAGTTTGGACTTTCGACTCACCTTTTATCTGGAATCCGTATCATAACCGTTTATTAGCGTAAACACATTCCCCTTTTAACCATGAAACAAAAAGATGATTATGGAAAGCCTATGTTGCGAGAAAATTGCTTACGTGGCTGACTCTGGTTTGTCTCCAATTTTGAAACGACCCCAACCCACGGATATAATTATTAAAAAAAAAAAAAAACAAAATCAAAATATTTGCAAATATAATATCAATATCGAAACGTCACTTGCAACCCACCTTTTCCGTTTGATGGTTAATAAATAATTTAAATATAATAAATAAATATTCTTTTGTTACCTTTTTCATCACTAGACAAATTTACTAGCGATGATTAGTAATAAGAAATTGGTCAAGGAAGAACACAACAATTGTTACTCTACCTTTATATTATAGTCCTTGTAAAGGAATAACTAATAAGTCAACTTAATCATACTTAGAGCCTATTTGATAATAATTTTAGGAAATATTTTTAATTTTTTTTAATACTTAAATTTTTTTTATCATTTAAGTCTTAAAAAGGCTAGAAACGTTTTCTAAAATCAGTGTCAAACATTCTCTTAATGGATTACTTAAGTATTTGTAAGTGTGATTATAGAATGTTAGGCGGCTCATCATAGTCTTCAATTTGATCACCAAAGTATTACTTTCGAGTTTCTACAATATAATTTACAAATTTATAAAAATAAAATATGATTTTAAAAGTATATACTATAGTCTCTTAAATTGTATTTGATAGTATTTCTATTTGAAGTATTTTTAGTCAAAACATATTCTTTGAAAGTGTTTTTAAGATGATCATCTTTCAATTTTTTTTTTCAAAAAACACTATAGATGTTTCAACATTAGAAGCATTTTTCACAATTTTAAAAATATTTCCTAAAATTTGTCAAATATCTATCTATTTTTTAAAAGTACTTTTTAAGTTAAAAACGTTTTACCAAAAAAACTTTTAATCTATTCCCTCCACATTTTGATTTGAATTTGTATCACTTTATTAAATGACAAACATTGATTAAGGATATATTTTTTTTAATAAATAAGGATTATTTTTTATTTTCATCATTACTTACCATATAAATATTAAATAGGTGATACCATCATTTTATTATGGCACGAACATCAATTCTTTTCATAATTTAATTATAATATCCTAATTTCAATATTTATCTTCCTAATAATGCATTGTGAAAGTATTCCACTTATGGAAGAAGTAAGTATGCAAGACTCTTATTTGAATTGCCTTAATTCTCCAACTAACCAAGAAGGTATGCCACCTTGGAAAATGAGACACGTGGTTTGGTTGGAAAAAAGAGCATGAGGTTATTGGGGATTAAGATAAAAATATTGGTGGTAGGATTTTACAAAAATATGGGAAAATATTTTTGCGAAAATTTTGATAAAAAATATGGATGTCATGGAAATTAATCAAAACTAATAGCAATGTTAGGGGAACTTCAAAAAATGATCAAAGAATAAATAATAAAATATAAGATAATTTACAATTTTCAACAATAATATCATGTGCGTTGATGAGAAATATGAACTTTTGAAGTGTGCAATCAATACTAATCTATAGTAAATATTTGATTTCATTATATGTAAATAATTTATATAAATTACATTATAATGGTTCCCTTTAAAACCAAAATAAAAACCAATGTGGTTTTATGATATTGTTGATGAAGGAATCCCATCTTGTTAGAGACAATATTGGTACCATGATATAAAGTTTGAATAATATTGATTTTAATTACAAACATGTCATGCATTGGTATCTTTACTCTTACTCATTGCCTCTTAATGGATGTCAAACTCGAAGTTCTCTCATGTGCTTGTTTGAATCCTCCTTACATCTAATATGGAATGTCATATGACGTTTATGTAAGAGGGTACTTATGTCTATGTCATATTCTTCATTCTTTGAACTCAAATCCAATCCATAATATTAAGGGGTAGCCATAACCTATGTTATAAGGATAATAAAGGTTAGCCCCATTTGATGAATCACTATTTTGAGTACCTATAATTGCAGAGTGAAAGTTGGCTGAAAAGGAGTCATCATCAAATGGTGTCATCCTTTGTTGTCGCCTCCCTCTATATGGCTTTTTGATAGCTTCAATGCTTAGCTCTTTAAGAGTTTTGGTCTTGATATTGCATGCAGTGTATGAATTCAGTTTAACTAAAGAATGAGTTTAATAGATGTTGACTTTGGTTTCGTTGTGCAACAATTCCTCTATCATTGTCATCATTATCATCATCTCCATCATCACTTTCCTATTGAGGCATCATAACTGAAACCAAAAACATCAACACCACTATTTTGTCCAAAACTCATAGAGTTAATGGATTATGGTTGCAATGTCTGCTCAAGTGAATCTCTTGTGTCTTTGTTGAAATTGTTACAATGAACTTTTTCAGATAATAATCTTTCAATAACAACACCGATTCATGCATAATTGAGACAATTTGTGGATTAGGATTTTCATCGTTATAATCTAAGGGTGTGTTTGGTCGGTGAAAATGAGGAATAAGATTGAACATTTTGTTTTCATTCCTATTCTCGTTAAATAGGAATAAATTTGGTAATTTCAATTCTTGTGTTTTAATGCATATAGGAATGTAAGGTTGGAATGATAATTTCTTTTCATTTCAATGTTAAGTAAAAATTGGGAATGAAAAAAAAAATTAAATAAATTGTCAATAATATCCATACATATGGTTTAAAATAATTTTTTTTTTAATTATTTTTATTTAAAAAAAATCTCACATTGCGCATAATTTAAAATATTTTTTATTTTCATTTTCAAATAATCCTTGAGAGTTTTTTTTTTTTTTTTAATTTCAAATTATTCTTAAAAATTCCAAGATTTATTAAAAAATTTAAAGCATTAATTATATATATTATTTTTTTTTATAGTTATTATATATATTTTTTATTTTTAAATTATTTTTTAGAATTATTAAACTTATTAATAAATTCAATACAAAATCTCAATTGATTTAAATTTTATTTTATCTATTGAAAAATAAAAATAAAAAGAACTCTTCTTTATTTTACTTTGTTTTTATTTTTTTTTTAAAGAACAACAATGTGAAAATTTAAAAACTAATTAATTAATTATAGATTAAATAAAATAATTTGGAATGTCATCTTCGTAATTGAGTAGTAAATGTATGCATATAATGAAAATTTTGCCTCATTTATACCTTAAAAAAATTAAATTTTATTTGTTTTTATATTTATTTAAAATAGAATAGTATTAGAAATTATTAATTTTTAATAATTATTCTTTATTTTTAATAAAATAAATTAATTATGTTTTTATAAGATGTTAATATCCATATTTTTATAATATTTATAAAATCATATAAATAGTATTAGAAATTATTAAATTTAAATTATTATTATTTATTTTTAACAAAATAAATCAATTAATGTTAATATCTATATTTTATAATATTTATAAAAAATATATAATTTATGGTTTACTATATTATTAATATTCATATTTTATTAAAAATATTTTATTTTAAAATTTATTTGTAATTAAAAAATTATTTTATTTTTAATAAAATGTGAATTAAATTTAGTTTATATTATATAAATTGAATTCACAATTTGTGTTTATTACAAAATTAAAATAAAAAATTATTTTTAAAAACAACTCATCTAAAAGAGCCTTTAGTTTTTTAATTTTTAAAATATATTTTTAAAAATAACTTGCACTGAGAAATCAAAATACCTCATAATTAGGATGGATCAAAATCCTACTTATAAGTGAGATTTTATTTATGTTGGAATCACTTTTGATTCCATTATTATCATCATTTAAGTCATCTAAACATGGGAATGAAGGAGAAAATGAATGAGATGTTCATTCCTACTCCATATTTTGGTGCACCAAACACACCCTAAGTGTAGGGGTTTGGCCAATTGAAATAAGAGATTATCCTCTTCTTATCTTTCTTCAACTGAACTATTTAATAGATTAAGGTAAATTTTTTTTTTATAATATTATTTTTTGCCCCCATATGACATAACCTGATAATTAAAAATAAATAAAAAAACTAATTATTGGGTCCCAAGTAGGCAAGACAATTATGTTGATTAGTGTGTATTAAAGTGAATATACTCCAATTTCTCTTAGTGGTTGAAGAAGATGTTGCTTGTGATATACTCCAATTTCTCTTAATGGTTGATGGCCAACTTCCTTAATGTAGGAGTGAGTATATATGGGATTCCCATAGATGAAACACTACTCAACTACAAACAAATGACATGTATACAAACATTAGTAATAGTACATTGATGATAATCAAACTAATTTGATTTGATGTTAGCATTATAATTTTGTCATTTACAAAAAAAAAAGAAAAAAAGAAGAAGAAGAAAAAACCTCATTGATAACCATTTTTGTGCCTGTAGCCATTGCTACTTGATTACTAAATCTTTTCTTTTCATTTGAAGAGTATGAACTATCTAATCAATATGACAATATCTAACATTTACTAATGCATGTGGGAATAAAATGACAAAGAAAATGGTAATTTGCATGATTGCATAAGCAATCATTACTATTTAGAGAGTTTCTACCTTCTTCCTTTTCTTTTTTCTTTTTTTTTTTTACAATTGTTGCTATGTGTAAGCAATCTTCCTGTTCATATGCGAGTGACTGTTTGTTGCCAGTTTTGTCTTTTACCATTCATCCCAAGTCTTTAATAGAGGCAAAAGCAATCATCCTTTCTCTACCAAGAGTAGATCTCTTTTAGTAGTAATGAATATTGAATCCTAGAGGTAAAGTGTCCTTGTTGTCTTATTGCACCAAGATACAATCTCAAAGAAAGACAAAACTAATTTAAGGATAATGATCTATCAACCTAAATATAAATGTTTTGTTTACTACTTTGAAAATCTTCTAATTTACTTGCTTTTGCTTTTGGTGCATCTCTCCCTCTATTCTTTTCCCTAATAATATTAAAGTAATTCTAGAATGGAGGCATCCCTAATTCACATAGACCCAATGCCTAAAAAATTGAAGCCTTTAATAGATTTTTTTAGCCATAGATGTTGCAAACTATAATATATTTTGATTGACTCCAAACCAAAATATAATTATGATAATTGCCTATATGAGAAAATGGTAAGAAATAAGTTCACCATATGATTTTGAGCATTTTATCATATGAACTATTTAACGTGTATTGTCCAATCAAGTATGTTGAAGAAATGTAGGAGAAGATAAATAAGACATATATCTTAGAAAATATTGGGACCCAAAAATATGTCATAGGAAATTTTTAAAATTTCCATATGTTGGAGGATAAAAATATATTATTTCAAATCCTTGACTTTTGTATGCCTATCAATGACTTAGTAAATGAAGATAAACAACTTCTTGAAACCTTTATAGATAAGTGACTTACAAAAACCCTATTAATATAAAAATAAGATAAAACATAAATGGAAGCGAATGTCCATTGATGATGTCCTCAACCACATCCAAATTGAGGAATATAATAGAACAAGAGACAAGATCGAGAAAGCCAATGAGCTATCCCCTCAGGTAAACCTGGTAGAGGAAAAGCCCATGTCCAACAATAAAAATGGGCCTAGAACTAGAATTCTAAGCCCGATTGAGCAAACAAGGTTTAAAATGCACTATACAAAATTGTTTGTTAAAGATCAAATGTTTCATTGCTTAAAATAAATATGTGGTTGCTAAAAATATTTGGTGATAAATATTTTTCATCACAATATGATAGTAGAAATGTAATGCCCCAAACCCAATTTAGGGGTAAAATCGTAATTTAAAAATTATTAATTAATTAAAGTAATTTAATAAGGGTAAAAAGGTCTTTTCGTATTTTAAACCCCTAGATATAAATTAGACTTTTCCTATCTTCTCTATTTAGAAAACCCTTTTACATAAAGATTAGAAATATCAGAGGACATAAGGCTGAAGATTTGGAGGTTTAGGGTTTGAAGATCAAGTTTTTAAGTAAGATTTTTAATCCTTAAATTAATATTTTATATTCGTTAATTAATTTTGAACACTTTAGATATTCTTTGGAATATCTCAATTTTGATTAGAGTTCGTTTAATTAATTTCTAGGTCAAAAAGATTAAAAATTTATGAACATAGTTTGATTTATTAATGGAGATCAATAAATTTTGATTACTCAAATGAATAGATATAGATAAAAAAAAAATTATATAGTTTCGGATGTGAAAATTGCATAAAATTTGTGAGTATGGAGGTTAAAGGTTTTGACTTTAGAGAGGAGAAAAAAAATGATGAAAGATGCATAAGAAAGATTTGATATGTTGAAAAAAAGAAATGACCTGCATGTTGACCTAGGAAAGGAAGTAAATAGTATTTGGTAAACAATAAGGAAGAAAAGGACGTTGATGGCTTGGAAGAGAAATAGGTTAACGTAACCTAAAATTGGATAAATTAAAATAAATTCTACTAGGCCTAAATTTAATACGCCATAATTTAAGCCTAATTTAATATACACCACAATTGTCCCATGTCCATATTAAATAATTCAAATTAGCCAAGCTCATATCAAATATTCAAGTCATCCAACAAATTTCACCCACATTGTGGGCCCAAAATTCATATCAATTAACAAACCCACATTAATAATACACATGACCAAAGGAAATAATTTCCTAAACCCAATCTAATAAGCCCAAATAAATAACCAATAAGCAATAGGTTTAAGTTCAAATAAGATAAACAATAAGCAATTGATATAATCTAAATATCCCAAATTAATCACCAAATGCAATGTATCCACAAACCCAAATTATATATATAAATACATTGTAAAGATCAAGAATTTATTATAATAAGAAAATAAAAACACTTAAATAATAAATAAAGAAATGAAAAGTTACCCAATTTCAAAGAAAAGAAGAGAATAGCAGTGGAAGTGTGCTAGGGGGTTGCCGAAAGTGGCATGGGCAATCGGCCGACAATTGGAGCGGTGTAGTGGGTTTGGGTGTAAAGAAAGAAAAATAAAAAAAATCAAAGAAAAGGAAAGAGAGAAAATAGAGAAAAATGAGGGAATGAGAGATGATGCGTGCTGAAGATGGGTAGACAGGGAGGAGGAAGGGAAAAAAAATGAGAACAAAAAATGGAAAAAGAAGAGTCCCAAGCAAAGAGTGTGGGAGAAGGGGGGTGGTCTCTAGCCGTGTGTAGGAGGTGGGTGAGGGGGAAAAGAAAAATAAAGAAATGCTGGGGAAAAAAATGGGAAAAAAAAAAGGGAGTTAGCCTTGGACATGGGGCGTATGGGCAGAGGTATGGGGTTAGGTAAGGGTAGGTGGAGGAGAGAGGAGAGAAAAGAAAGAGAAAATAAAAAATATATAATATAATAATAATAATAATAATAATAATAATAATAATAATAACAAATAAAAATAAAAATAAAACAATTTATAAAGTAATAAAAACTAAGAATTCAAGGGTGAGTGGACCAAAAATATCACATGTAATCGAGATTTAAAATCTAAAGACAAAATTAGACTCAAAATTAATGTAAAAATAAAATTTGAGACAAATTTTGGGGTTTACAGTAAGTCATTTTTAAAAGTTTCAAAACTTAAGATAAAAAGTGACGGATTTTGTTGTTTTTATGTTGGTAATATTCAATATATATATATATATATATATATATATATATATATATATATATATATATATATATATATATTTGAATTTTATCATTGGTAATTTTACTTAGACAAACTTTTTTTAAAAGAAATTCAATAAAAGTTGTCAATTAATAACTAAAATCGGAAGATTTTGATTTACATGAACTTAAGTTGTGAAAGTATTTTTATTGGATTCAAATGGAAGATATTCTATTAATTATATGTAAACTTAAAGTAAATGGAGACAAAACTTTACAAAGTAAATAAAATTCTGTAGAGTTAAAACTATGTAGACACATAATCATAAGAGTCTCCAAAAAGCCCGCGGCTCGCTTTAGGCCCGGCCCGGCCCGTAGGCCCGCCCCTTTAAAAAAAAACTACAAAAATAAAAAGTATTAAAAAAAATATTCATTTCAAAATTCATTTAAAAAAGAATGTAGTTTAGTTGGTTAGACCCTTAAGGTTTAAGCATAAGGGGAGGGGTTCGAATCCCCCCCTCTCCCTTCCCTTGGTTTTTTTGAAAGCCATTTTGGCTTAAATCAAAAAGCCCGCCGGCCCGGCTCGGCTCGCCAGCCAACCCGCGGGCTCATAGGCCGGGCCGCAGGCCTAGCATTTTAGCATGGCTCGGCCCTGCCCCGGCCCGTTGACCAGTCAACGAGCCCATAGGCCCGGCCCGAGCTGGGCCGCGGGCCTCTTATTTACTGCCCGGCCCGCCCGTTGGAGACCCCTGCCTATGCACCACGCTTAACCCAACCTATGCACTACTAAACGCATCTTTCTAACTTGCACTCAAATTGCAAACTCATATATAAGCATGAATCCAACACACTTCACTCAAGTGCACCTTCAACACATTTAATATAACCTACACACCTCCAATGCACTTAACCCAACTTATGAACCTCTAACGCACTTAACAAAATAGCTCACATTATTCAAATAACGTGTTTAACCATGCACTACATTCAAATAATGTACCTTAGACCAAATAGCACACTTTAACTCAAATTTTGTACCTCAACTTTTAAACACTTTATGTACCTTCCAAATTGTGCATTTATGACTTGTGCACTTCCAATTACGCACCTCACTTGTGCGTCCTTTGTTCCTCTATGTTTTTAGCTTCACTCAACTCCAACATCTTAACCCAATTCTACAAATAGTTTTTCCTCCATTAAAGCACCTTAAAACTTTTTGTTTAAACACACTACAAAGCAAAAAAAAAAAAAAAAAAAAAAAAAAAAAAAAAAAAAAAAAAACTATAAAACAAACTCAAACACTAAAAACTACTTTTATTTTGGAAAATTATCCTTACATATACATATATATTTCATTAAGGCTTTGTACAAGTTGTTCCTGCTTAAACAAAAGTATCATTTACAAACATATACCTTTTTTTTTTTCTATTAATATTACAAAACTTTGAAACAAGAAATATCTATTCTTTGCATCACTACATATACTTTTTATTTCCTTAAAATCCTTTAGCTCAACTTGAAAATAATTTTAAAGAAAAGAATAAGCTAGACTTAGTAAAGAAGGGTTTAACTTTAACAATATACATTACGAGTTCTTAAAACATCTCGCACATCATAAGGTAATCAATCCAATATAATTACAAATTTAACTCAACAGTAGCAGAAATAATCATATAAACCAATAATTTCCACACAATATACTTCACTTTATCAGTTCATTTCCACAACCTGTAACAATTATATATTGACTGAAAAATATTTTGAAGCTCTCACCGAAGGAAATGTTTCTATGCCCTTGCCATTCCCCCCATTAATCCACATATGAATCTTGTTGGGAATGTTTTGGGTCTTTCACTTTATGGTATCTTTACTTATCTTCCTTTAGGAACTCTCACCTAAGGACCGTCTCTCCCATTGCTTTTTACCTTTTATTTAGGATAACTATTATTTTTTTTTCACCAATTATACTAGTGCTTTCAACATCCTTCTATGTTGCTCAATCGCATCAACAAGTTAATTCTAATAAGAATAGAACATCTTAATAAAACAAAGTATACTTCAAATATGAGCAACAAATTTCACACAATAATTCTTGTATATAAGCATCATGTACAATTAGAATTTCTACATGTACACACACTATACCACCCATTAAACCATTTTCAAATAAGATTTAACCAAACTTTTCATCCAAGTTTTTAATTAATAATGGGAAAATAGAGATTTCAAAACAAATTTCCTTACCTATCCAATAACTTGATTAACTTCAGCTTTAAACTTTTCCCTCCACTTTCCTTTTAAATTGCTTTTCAAATTCTCTTTGAAAACTTTCTTCTCCACTTTCGCATTTCAAATTTTATACACAAAATAGAGACTAAACTTTAAGTTGCTACCAGATGTCCCCCCCAGAACCTTTCTTAATGTTCTTTCCAAGTTTGATTTCTCACACTTAGACTAACCTATTTTTACTTGAACCACAACGACAATTGGCTCCTTTCATAGCCAAGTAAAATAATAACTTCTTGCTAAAATCTTAGCTTCTTAGCTCAACTAACCAATTGACTAAGCAAACAACCTACTTCTTACTAGAAAAAACACATAAATAACACTTACTCTTAATCAATTTTCAATTAGCTTAACAAGCTTATTAATAAAATAATCAACTTTTTAAATTTATTAACCAAATCAATTCACTAACCAACTCATTTACTTTCATTAAGGGATTAAGACAACTTAAGTTAACCCTTAATTAAATTTAGATCATTATAACACAAGTGAAGCCTCCATGTTCTTTGCAAGATTAACCGTTTAAATTTCATGTTCTTAGGTTTTGGGATAATAAATATGATGTTTTTGGTTAAGCATTAATATAAGAATTGTTAAGGATATGCTTTTTTATACTAGGTTTTTTTTTTTTTTCATTTTAATAGTAGATATGTTGCATCTCATAGTAGTTAAACTTATCCATGCATTTAAGACATTTTTGTTAGTCGTCTTTATGACAAGTAACCATTAACATAGGTAAAGCCATGTTATTGGGGGACAAGGTGAGCATCTTCAAGCACTATATCCTATTACATAGTTCCAAAAGTGTGAAATCTACCTTTGAAAACAATGCCTTGCCATGGTTCAACCTCAAATTCCAAAAGTACATTAATTTTCCTTTATTGCTAACTATATGCTACCTTTGTTGTTCTTTGTCTCCAACTTTGAAAAATCAAGATATATACAATTAAGGAGTCCTTACATGGTCTTAGACCTTGCCAACTTTTGAAGAACCCTAACTAATAAATACTTAATAAATTAATAACTTCACTTAAATACTAAAATCTTTGGGTCCCAACTTAGGCCAGTGTACTAAGTTAATAACCTCACTAAATTCAAAAGACAATAATGTAATAATTGATGGAACGCAAAAAAATAACAAACAAAAATTAATAATATAATATTGAGTAAATTTTTACAATTTATATTTTTCCCAATTTACTTCTTTTTCAAAACCATCTCATACTTGAAACCTCTTTATCTTCTAGGGTATTAAGTTTTGATATAACATTTCTTCCTTTTAGGAATCTATCTTTTGCCATTGATACCCATCTCTTCTCTTTTAGAGTCTTTTAAGGTTTTATACGTTATTTTGGATTTATAAGTCATACATGTACAAGAACTTATCATAGAAATACAATACTATTTTTAAGTTAATAAATATTTATTTATCAATAAATTAATAATCTCTCTAAGATAAGAATTTCTCTTGGTACCAAGAGTGTTATTGTATAAGGTTTTATTTATAGGGTTTTACTATAATTGGTGTAATACCTCTTTAATTATTGGGGGATTCTCTTGGAAAGGACGTACAAGTTTATCATAATAGTAATTACAAGCTTAGGCATATTTGTAATACAATATTGTTTTCTATTTGTTTAGATCTATGAGAAAGAAAGAAACGATTCAAATGGAGGTAGATACATTTAAAAAAAGAAAAAAAAAAGGGACCAAAATCAAGTTGACTTGAAACTTAGAAGGTTGTCTTAGAATGAACGTTAAGGTATAGTAGAACTTCGATAAATGAACATTCAATGAATTAATAACCTTGTTTAAATAATAATTTTTTTGCTATCCTAACTCGAGCTAATGTACCAAATTAATATCCTCGCTAAATGCATAAAATAATAATATTTTAAAAATCCTTAAAGATTCAAGGAAATATAAATTAATAATTGATGAAATATATTATATATGCATGTATGTATGTATAGAGTAACTTCATAATCTAGTATTAACTTTTTATAACTTCTATTTTTTCGAGTCACTTATTCTTATAACATTAAATACTTGAAACCTTTTATTTTTAGGGGCATTAAATTTTAACAACACATCTCTTCTTTTTATATTTTATAATTAATAACCATCCCTTATTTTTAGTCTCACAAGTTTCTATATATTAACTTTTTACTACATCCATTATTTTTAATTTTATAAGTTATATATGTATAAAAATTGAATAGTAGAAGCATACTATTCTTTCTAAATTAATAAATATTTATTTATTGATAAATTAAAAAATTATTCATTTATCGATAAATCAATAACCTCACAAAGATAATAATTTCTCTTGCTCTCAAAAGTATTGTTTTATAGAGATCTTATTTACAAGTGGCAATAAGAAAAATATCAAGTTGGAAATCAAGCATTGAACAACTAGGTTTTGAAGTTCTTCACCTCCATTGATGAGTTATTGTATGAGAGAGTTGAAATATCATACAATGGGAATGTGAGAAGAAAGTAGAACTAAATTACAATGTCTTTACATTAATAAAAAGAAAAGTTTTGAAAGAAGGAACATTGAAATAAGACAAAAGAATATGAAGTTTCTTCGTTTAGATTAGCCATTCTCGAAATTAAGTCAATAACATAGTTTATTTAGTTGGATGATACAAAAGAAAGAAAGGAAAAAAAAATGAAAATCGATAACTTTATTCTAAGTTCACCTCAAACTTTTCTTTCTCATTGGCATATATACATCAGAGCCACGGGAAGGGAAGTCGAGTTTTATTTTGAGTTTTTAATCTATCCTAAGAAGATAGCAATCTGCCTAAGGCGATCCCTACCGGGTTAAGCCTGTTGTTAGCCGGTGTTAGGCGTTTTTAGGGCTATAAAAGTGTTTGGGTGATTACTCACTAGGTTTATCAATATGTTATTAGGCTCTAGATTGAGACCTTAAAATGAGTTCAATTTTCAGAACCATGTCTAGGAAACCCACAAATTCTTAAGAAGCTGTAGTAAATAATGAATAGATCAATTATCCTAAGACTAAAAAAGATTTAGATGATTGAAAGTTACCCAAGGTATGTAATCAAGAAATTTATAAGAAATGAAGCTTTAAGTTATTTATAGACTGCACCATTAAGACACTTGAACAAACCATAAGCTTAGAATAAGAAGATCAAGTGATAAGACTCTTGGATAGTAGATCCATAAAGAGACATAAGAAAGACTACAACTTCATACACTTTGGTATGATTCAAGTTGCAACCAAGCCTTTGACAAGAATAGGTTTAAACAATTGTCACGTGTTTAAGAGATAATAAACATCTTGATTACCGATATTCTATTATTAGAGCAATTCAAGTAGGATTGAATGATTGTCTTATTTACTTCCAATGTTACCCTAACTTCATAGTTAGATTAAGAGATGTCGATATCTTAGATTTGGTTGTCCTCCATGTTAAGACCCATGGATTCAAGTTTAAGGAAGGAAATAGTCCGATTTCCATTATCACAAGATTTGCCTACATGAGGATGACCACAAGCGTTGGATCTAGAGCACTGTGCACCAGTCTTAAGGGTGAAACTATTCTCTTCCACTTAGATGTACTAAGCAAGTCAAATTTCATAATCCCCAAAATTTCAAATTTCATGTGGAATGAGGTTGAGTTTCTAGAAACTTTGCATTTCACCAATGTTGTTCGAGTCTTAGAACAAAGATTTGAGAGAATTGAACAAATTGTTCAATAACCAGATGGAAGTGGAGATTTGGTTTTCTCCAACTCATTCAAACATTCTAGTAACCCTAGAATTTGAAATTATGAACCTTCTAGAGCATCAAGTTCATCTATCCCAGTAAGAACCACTAGGATAGAAAAAAGGATCCACTTCAGCGAATCCTAAGAACATTAAGCTAACATGTGTTAGAAGTCACACCAACCTACCTAGGCCCTTTTATACAGAGGAAATGAGTCTACCCAAGGATCACAACATGGTGAATCACTGAATATGTCTCTCACATATTCACAAATGATTAACACCATAAGCTTAGATTTAGAGGATTTTGAGATTAACAAGGATCTCTTAAGACAAGACTTCTATTTTGAGGTTAACAAGGAGAAAAGAGATTAGTTCTTTAACAAGGTCCCTAAAGTCCTTAAAACCATCTACTAAGAAGAATTTTACACATATTTAAGACAAAAACAAAAAAATGTTAAGTATTGGATCTGGTTTGAACTCTTCAAACAAGAAGAATATCCAATTCACCTAGGTAAGCATGTTAACAACACATCCACAAAAACTAAGATATGGAAAACTAGTGACAACACTATCATAGAATCCATTCACCCTCTAAAAACCAAGATAGATAAAAATATTAATGGTACAATAATAAGATCTTCACATTTTAAGACTAAGCCTAAGGATAAAGGAACTACTAGTGCAGCAGACGTTATAAGAATCATGGAACAAAACAACTACACTAGTATGTTTCTTAAGATGTTAAGTGATCAACTCAACAGGGTTGAAGAGATCAATGAAACCTAAGATCATATTAAGACATCTTTTGTTAAGAATGATAATAAGCCTTTATTTAAGCCATTTGAATTCTCTAAATAATTCCAAGAAAATCCTTATGTTAATCAAGAATTAATAGAAAGGATTAGTCAAAAGGTAAAAGATAGTTTAATTGTCCCTAAGACATCTTAGCCGTCTCATAAGATAATTAATTTTATTAATGAAGATATTAGTTTTGAAGCAGAGACTACTGAACTAATCAAGATCTTTGAGGAACCACTAGACTCATTGTTTTAAAAATCGAACCAGACCAACTGGTCTGACCAATTGAACCGTCGACCGGTGAACTTTTTGGTTCAGTCCATCTCAATGAACCGTTTTGTGGTCAAATTGGCATTGAACCGTTCAAACCGCCGGTTGAACCGCCAAACCGAACAAACCGTTCGGTTTTTTACAAACCGACCAAACCTTTTTTTTTCTATTCTACAAATACTAGTTTAATATTAAGAGGCCTATTATCCATTGAGCCCATTCCACGCCCATTACTTTTAAAACTTAAACTAATTATAAGCCCATATTTGGTTCAAGCCATTAGGCCTAATCCAATAAAAAAAATAGCCTATAAATCTTTCCTTTGAGCCATGCTTCCAGGCCCAATTTGCTGGCTTGTTTAGTTTGCAACGCATGTTACAAGGTATTTTTAAAGCACTTGAACCACATGGAATTCATGTGCTTTCGATGTAGGACTGGGAATAGGACTAACATTACCTCTTTGAGGGCTAGACGCATTAGGGCTGGACTCTTTGAACCATTGAGCATTGCAATGTTGTTAATATATCTATAACAAGACTTAAGATTAATGTTTTTATTTCAAATTTTTATCGTATAAAATCTTTAAAGAAATGTAAATATTTAAATTCTTGTTTATTTTTATAATAATAATATAATAATAATTATAAAAAATAATATAAATTAATTAATAGAATAATTTTAAAACAATAAAATACAAAGACAAAAAGATAAAGTTAAATGTTATAAATTTTTTCATCTTAAATATATCTTCATTCTTAAATATTACATGTTTCTATTTAATAAAATTTAAAATATTAAACTTTATCATTTAATTTAATATACCAAATATAAAAATCAATCATTATTAAAATTTATAATTTTATATATTTTTAATTTTTATAATTATTTTTAATTTTATATAATATATAAATTATATATTTATTACATCACCAGTTCAACTGCAATTCAATCGTTTATCCGATAAGTGAATCGTGAACCGATAATTTTTTCGGTTCAATGACCGATTCGGTTGTGAAAACATTGACTAGACTAAAAAATTTAAGGATTATCCATAACCAAGAAAGCCTTAAGACTAGGAATTTCTACATTAGGCCAACCTTTCCAGATATACAATATGAGGAGAGAAACCAATACACTTAACATTCCTATAGTAGTAGAACCATTTATGAATGAAACATAGATGGTATGACTGAGTATAATATACTCACTAAGCTTTAAGAAATGACCATGGTTAGCACAACCTATAAGTTAAACAATAGATTGTCAGATCATGTTATAGCTCAAACATCAGTTGTTAGGTTTACAGGTCAGCTAAAAGGATGATGGGATAACTATCTTACATTTAATGATGGGAATGGTATCCTAAAAGCCTATAAGATAAATAAGGACAATGAAGTTGTTAAGGATGAAGAAAGACAAGATATAGATGATGCAGTGGTTACTATAATCTTTTCTATGTCAAAACACTTCATTGGAGATCCTGTAAAGATTAAGGATAAAACTGTAGATCTTTTAACCAACCTTAAGTGTCCTAAACTTCGTGACGTCAGATGGTATAGAGATGTTTTCCTAACCAAAGTCATGTTAAGGCTAGACTATAGTCAATCCTTTTGGAAAGAAAAATTCATCTTAGGACTACCTAGACTTTTCTCTAAAAGGATTAGGATTAAGATAAAGGAACAATTTAATGGTCAAATTCCTTATGATAAGCTAATATTTGGAAAAATTATAAACATTGTTACAATAGAAGGAATAAGCATGTGCAATGACTTTAAGCTTAAGCAACAAATGAAAAATGAACAAAAGATCAACAAGAATGAGTTTGGCATATTTTGTAGCCAGTTTGGATTTAGTCAAAAGAAAACCAAGCCTCTTCCTCTAAGCAATGTAAGAAAAGATAAGTCGGAAGAAAAACTAGTAAGGAAAAGTTCTATCATAACAAGAAAGGTACTCATGGGAAGTACAGGATGAATGAAACCAAGAGATCAAGACACATTCAAAGGAGAATGAACAAGGAAGCCTAGAAAAAGTTAGAAATCCTCTCACAATCTAACCCGGTTTGTTTTAAGTGTGGTAATGTAGGCCACTATAAGAAAGATTGTAGGGTTAGAAAGAAAATTAATAACTTGAATGTTTCAAAAGATTTAAAAGATATGCTTTACAAAGTAATGTTAAACTTCTCAGAATCTGAATCAAGGACTAGTTCAGATAATGAAGATGATATTAATAAACTAGATAGTGATTAAGAGATTTCAAGTCAAACATCTAATGACCAGGAAAATTGCTTTAAGGGCAATTGTGAATGCCATTCTAAGACTATAAATGTCATAAACCAAGAACAAAAGTTAGTTTTAGCTGTTTTAAGAAAAGTAGAAGATGAAAAGGTTAAGCAAGAACTTTTTGAAGTCTTTAAGAAATTTGTCCATAAGCTATAAATTAAGAAGACAGTAAGCCCTTATAACCTAAATGAAATCTTAATAAGATTTAATCAGAAGTCTCCCAAAGACTTAACCATTAAGGATCTTCAGGAAGAAATAAGACAATATAAAAAGAAAATTAAAGATTTAAGACAATTCACAAGCTTAGGTTTTACATACCTCCAAGATTAAATCAACAAGATTGTTGTTAACCATGAAAACCTTGTTGATAACCAAGAAAACCTTGAAGAGGTTCCAAAATCTTCACAAGTCAATGATAAAGTGACAGATTCATACTTGAATACTGTTAGTAGGGTTATTTTCCAAAGATGGGAAGTCTCCCTAACTATAGTAATCAAGGATAAGTTTGTCCTTAATATTGTTGCTTTGATTGATTCAGGAGCAGCTTTAAATTGCCTACAAGAAGGCCTTGTACCTACCTAAATTTATGAGAAAACTAATCAAACATTTTCATGAGCCAATGGTAAAAGACTTACCATTAATTATAAGTTGTCAAATGCTCATATTTGTAATCAAGACATTTGTATTAAGCAAACCTTCATCCTAGTTAGAGACCTGAAGGAAAAGACTTGTCTTGGAGTCCCATTTTTAAACTCTATCTATCCTATTAAAGTAGATGATCAAGGACTAAGAACAACACTTTTAGAAAAGGAAATTTTATTTGAATTCATTGACCCACTTGATGAAATGAATATAAATACTTTAAGGGATCAGGTGATTAAGGTTAAGGAAAATCAAGTTAATTTTTTAAGACAAGGGATTAATTTTTTAAGAATTGAAGAACAATTAAAAGTTAAGAAAACTCAGGATGTAATAGAAAAGTTTTAAGAATAAGATTGTTGAAGAAGTTTGCTCTAACATTCCTAATGTGTTTTGGCACAAGAAGCAGCATGAAGTAGAATTATCTTATGAACTAGATTTTAGTGAGAAAAATATTCCCACTAAAGCTAGATGTATCCAAATGAATAAGAAGTTATTAAACTATTGTGAAAAAGAGATCCAAGATCTTCTTGATAAGAAGTTGATAAGAAAGTCTAAGTCCCTTTGGAGTTGTTCAACCTTTTATGTCCAGAAACAAGCTGAATTAGAAAGAGGAACACCTAGACTAGTAATCAACTACAAGTCTCTTAATGATGCATTAAGATGGATTAGGTATCTTATTCCAAATAAGAAAGACCTCATTTAAAGGTTAGTTAAGTCTAAGGTTTTTTCTAAGTTTGACATGGAATCAGGATTTTAGCAAATCCAGATTGCAGAAAAAAAAAAGAGTATAAAACTACCTTTGTGGTGCCCTTTAGACATTATGAATGCAATGTAATGCCCTTTGGACTTAAGAATGCCTCTTCAAAATTCCAAAACATAATGAATGAAATCATTAACTAGTTTTCTGATTTCATCATTGTCTACATTAACGATGTTTTGTTTTACTCTATTATCATAGAGGAACATTGGAAACATCTCAATAAGTTCTTCTAGACTGTTAAGAATAATGGTTTAAGCTTGTTTGTTACTAAGATTAATTTGTTTCAGACTAAGATAAGATTCTTAGGTCACCATATTTACCAAAGAGGCATCATTCCTATTCAAAGGTCAATCCAATTTGCTGATAAGTTTCCTAATGAGATTAAGGATAAGAAACAATTGCAACGTTTCTTAGGAAGCCTTAATTATGTATTAGATTTCCTTAAGGACATAAGCCAGTTATGTGCCCCATTAAGAAAAAGACTTAAGAAGAATCCTATTCCTTGGAATTAGGAACATACTAAGATTGTCAAGACCGTTAAGTCTAGAGTCGTGACTTTACCATGTTTAGCCTTTGTCGATCCTAAAGCCTTTAAGATTGTTGAGACTGATGCCTCAGACATAGGTTATGGTGGGATCTTTAAACAGAAAGATTATAACCATGAGAGATTGGTTAGGTATACTTCAAGAACCTGTAATAATGCCTAACTCAATTACAACACCATCAAAAAAGAGATTTTAAACATTGTGTTATCTATTTCAAAATTTCAGGATGATCTTTTGAACCAAGAATTTTTATTAAGTGTTGATTGCAAATCAACAAAATCAGTTTTGCAAAAGGATGTTAAGAATATAACTTCTAAGCATATTTTTGCAAGATGACAAGTTATTTTAAGTAATTTTGCTTTTCAAATTGAGTATATTAAAAGAGAAAATAACTCAATCCCTGATTTCTTAACTCGTGAATTTTTGCAGGATTCACAAGATCATGGCCCCCAAAAAAGAAAAACAACCTCTTAAGTTGATCATACTTCTCTATTGTACCAAAATACTTAGCCTTTTTAAGTAGTAACTCTGCTCAAGAAAAACTAGAAAAAGAGTCACTAAGACTTTTTGTAAGACTCCGGGTATTATTCTCAAGGACTGACTTATGGAAATTACCAATACTAGAATAAATGAATTGTTTTTGTTTAAATCCTAAAGTGAAAAACGATATGTGAATAATGTGATACTAAGTAAAAGAAATTAAATTAATAATAAAATTAATATTGATTTTAAATTCAATTGATTCAAGTTTGGGGCTTTCCACAATCCAACCTAGGGTATATAAATTAGAAAAGACAAGGGTCTTTTAAGTAATGTGATCTTAGGGTTTTGGGATTCTTGGCTGCTCGCAATCAAGTTGAGTTCTATAATTCAAAATTGCATCCGAAACCTAATTTTTCATTTTTAAAACAAGTTCCTAAAACCATCAAATGAATAAGATTGATTATCAATTTAAGATTTAGTTTTTTAACATTTCCTACTCCTTATAACTTTATTTTGGGGTAAATAACGATGAGGAAGACGAAGATAACTAATGATCAAGAATTACCAAGAATCACTAGTATCAGGCAATAACCTATTGTATCGTTCCCTAAACTAACTCGCAAGGATAAGATAAAAAAAATTGATAAATTGTCACCTAACCAATAATTAATCTCATTGTTACAATAATTTACCCATTATCCCTATAAGTTTTCCAACCCTTAGGTTTTCATACTTCAAACCCCAAGTTGGCTTTTTAGCCTCTCATGGGGGTGATGTCACATTCACAATCCATTATAAGTTAAAAATCCATAATTTGAATCAAAAGAAACTAAAAACTATATATTAAGAAGAAAAAGAAAGCAAACCAAAGTTCTTGTCTTCTTCCACCTTCAATGTCAAAATCTCCAAAAAAAGAACCAAAAATTTTAAAACATAGAACTAAGAGAGTTTATATAATATCATCAATTACTTAACATGTGGCACACTCTCATTGGCCACTTATTACAAAAATAATTATCTAAAAATGATTAAAAAATAATAAAATGGTGATTTCTAGTTGTGTAGGGCCTACTTAGGGTGGATGAAGTGTTCTAGATGCAATTCTTGAGGTAGAGAAGGCAAAACATCAAAGTGGCAGTGGGTGAATTCAAAATTGGGGTCATTTCAAATTGGATTTCGAATTCATAAGTTGAATTTCGAAATCATTTTGAAATGGCCCTTTAGCTTTGCACAATTATCTTAAAATGGATGCAACTTCTTCATTTTAGCTCTGATTTATACATTGTTTAAAGTGTTGGACTTTTGACTTCTTGAGCTTCAAATGATATATAGTATGTTTAAAATGGATTTCGAGAAGTACTCCAAATTTGTCCTCAAAATCAAAGTACATGTTGCCACCAGATTTTGAGTTCCAAATTTCCATGCAATTGAATCTTACTTCATGCCTTATTTCCCATGTTTTCTTGCCTTCTTTCTTACTCTATAATGGTCATTTCTCATCTTCCAAACTCATGATATCCTCATCTTGCCTTTTCTCATGGTTCATGAGTATTGACTCACTTATTTCCTTATTTAGCCATTTCTTAATCTTTCAAAATCTTAAGTGATTCAACTTTCACCATTTTCTTTCTTTGAACCTGAGATAAGTCTTCGAAGTACAAGTTAAACTCATGGCTAGGGCCTTAGCATCGATTTAGGTCAAGTTGGGTCATTTGAATGTCCTTTGGTGCACAAATCATATCGAATATGTGCCATTAAAGCACATATTTTGGCTCCAATCATAAGCCCATTAAGAAATCCCAAGATTTTAAGAAAACTCATTCAGTCCTTTCCAAAAAATTTTATACTATGAACATTTTGAGGTTGCAGGTTCTTACAGTTTGTCCAGAGATTTACTACCTTCAGAAACCCTTAAGATTTCTTCATCCCCTAGCAGGGATAAAAGAGCAAGTTCAAGTTCTCTACCTTTTGTGGAGAATTCCTCCCCCACAAATCCATCTTTTAATGATACTAACCCTTTATTTGTTTATCTCAAAAGTCTTTGTGATTTGCTAGAAAGATGTAAAACTTTGGAAAGAAAACTAGAAATGGTTGACTTTCTCAAAGGCCAGCAAGTTGTCCTTAAGAATCAAGCCCTTTTTTTCCTTACTGGAAATTAGTGAGAATAAGCAATCCACCCCATTAGTGGATGAAGTAAAATTGAGTGAGGATGAGTGGAACAATTTTAAGATAAGAATGTATTTTCATAAGAAAGAGATGTTGAATTCCCTTAAGCAAGATGTACGCTTTTTGATCCAAGAAAAAGTTAAAGCCATAGAGGAAGAAAAACAAGTTTTTATTTCGACTTATTTTCAAGATCTTCATATTTATCTCTCAGCCATCCATGGATTGTGCATCCCAGGTTTAAAATTGGTTAAGGATATGGAATTTGACAATTCTAAGTTCTATAGAATTGTTTAAAATCCTCTTATTTACCAACAAAGTACTAAACAACTATGTTGCAAGTGTAACAAGAATTTTATAATCAGTTGTGTCTGCCTAGACTTATCATATTACAAGCCAATCTGTCTCTCTTATAGAGAAGAATAATTAATCCTAATCCTAGAGTTACTCTTGGACTATGGATGGGTTCATCAAATTGTTTGTTTAGATCCTAATCAAACAACTAATTTTGGAAAGAAGCTGGGTTTAGGTCTAATATAAGGATTTAAGATGAACAAGAAGTTTGCAGATACCATCATCATCAATAAAGCTCCAAAATGAGTTTTTGATGAATGTCTACTACCTGCACAACATAATATCTCTCTTCATTATCAGAACATAAGGCCAACTTTGTTATCCCGCCTTCTTGAACATTCTGATCTTTGTGTTGAGCTTATTAAAAATCAGATCAAGTATTGGAGAGCTAAGATTATTAGTCGGGACTTTGAGCCATATCCAAAGAATATGAGTTACCTAATTGTTTTAGACTCATTTCATCAAATTTTCTACAGTAAGAAAATTGATCCTCTACTGACCAAATCCATTACTAAAGATATTAAGTTACTTGATGAATATCGTAAGGATTATATTCTCCCTTGCTTTCATTAAGATATTATCGTTTAAGCTAACTTCGTCTAAACTTGATGCTTGCCTTAGGATTTGCCACCAACAACTTTAAGATATTTTAGCATCGAAAGTAAACTTGTTCCTTATATGTGAATCTATAGTTATACCACCAGAAAAAAGCAGTCAGATAGTTCATAGTAATCCACTAAAAACAAGATTCGATTGTCAAAAAGTCAAAAAGTGCTACAGTAAAAGTTAGTTTTATTATTCACTATTCACTGCACGAGTGGTTAGTATTCACAACTGATGTCAAAAGTCCATAGTACCTTGTTGTTTGCTTTTTTACTATTTAACATTCTTGTTTAAGCTATTTAAGGAGGCTAGTTCCTCACTTGTAAGCACGATTCATTTTTTCCCTTTCCACCTTAAGCTCTCCCTTATCTTTTCTTTCTCTCTCAAGATGCAAGCTTCCTAAGCCAAAGCTTTCCTCAAATCTTTCCTATCATTTCCATTGTAAGATATCGTTTCTCCTTATAAGTATGTTTTTTAAGTTATGAAATTTCAAATTATGTAATATAAAGTTTTATCATTTCCCCCTTATATTGCTTGTTGATATTGCTTTGATGCCACATCAACAAGCAACAAGATTTATGTGCATGTTTATATCATCATTCAATGATCCATAATTCATTAAACACTTCAATGACTCCAATTAGAAACTCGAGGTGATACCAAATTCACAATACAACATTTTCCTTTCTAGTTGAGAGCAATGAAAATTGATATTAATTTCACATAAACAAGTAACGAGATTAATAATCCATAATTCATTATACACTTGAAGGGCTTGAATGAAAAATTTGATATGATACTAAATCATAATATCACATCTTCATTTTTAATTGGTGTCCCAAATCCATATCTTCCTTTTTATGTATGTTGTCAAATTTTTGTGAAAAAAATGCTAAGTATCATATTAGTAATTATCGAACTTTGAATCTAATTGAATCTAAGTCATTAGTGATATATGATGAAATTGGTATCATTGAATGAAGATGCAAATATACGACATCAAAATACAAACAAATTAAATTAAAGGATAAAAGAACGAGACTAAATATAAATAAATAAAACTAAATCAAGGTATGAATGAACGAGATTAAGTACAATAAAATGAGATCAAGGTAAAAACTAAAAAGACTCGTATATATAATACAATTTTAAGTATAAAATAATAAGATTTAAGTTGTATACATGTTATCATCTAATTAATGGGCATCGCAGGAATATCCAAATTTCATAGTCTTTTTGTGATGATTTATGTATACAAGTCAGGATCGTCTCAAGTGCCACTTTTCACAGTAAATATTTTATTGCGCCACTGGTTGAGTTGAGCTCATATCGCAAGTCTTCTGGGTTTTGGTGCGGCCTTGAACCCTCACCTTCATTGGATCTCCGCCTTCGTTTCTCCCTCTACCCCATCTGTTTCTCTCTCTAGAGACTCCGCATATAAAGATATATATGCTCAATTGGATCTGCGGTGGTTCGCTCTGAAACCGAATCAGCTTCTGTTCTCCGCTGTTAATGGCGTCCCCTGGTAATCCAAACCAAGCGGCAGCGTTTGATATGCACAAACTCTTCAAACCCACAAGCCCTAGCCCTCAAAACCCTAACAATCTCAATTCTTCTTCTCCATTTCCACCCTCCTCTTATCCTCCACCGCCTTCTGCCTCTTATCCTCCGCCCTCTGGCCCTTATTCCTACCCTCCTCAAACCTCCCCATTTCACCATCAACATCACTACCACATCCCCTACCCTCAAGAGCAACTCTCTAACATGCACCACCAGCGCTCAGTTTCTTATCCTACTCCTCTTCTTCAACCTCCGCCTCACCACCTTGCTCCTCCAAACCCTAACCCCGGTGCTCGATTGATGGCGCTCCTCAGCCCTCCGACCACCAATCTTGATTTGACGCAGCAGCCCGCCATGCCGGTGGCTCCAATTCAGCAGCCAGCTTCTGGGGTTTCCGAATTTGCGGCCTCTCCCAATGTTCCGATCCTGCCTTCCGCCCCTCCGCCAGGGATACCAAATCCTGCTGTTGTCGCTGCCAGCCCTGTGCGGATGCCTAGCAGTAAGTTGCCCAAAGGGCGGCGATTGGTGGGTGAGAATGTGGTGTATGATGTGGATGTTAGGCTGCAAGGCGAGGTGCAGCCTCAGCTTGAGGTCACTCCGATCACCAAGTATGTTTCCGATCCTGGCCTCGTTTTAGGACGACAGATTGCTGTCAATAAAACCTATATATGCTACGGGTTGAAATTGGGGGCGATTCGGGTGCTTAATATAAACACCGCACTGAGATATTTGCTCAGAGGTCATGCTCAGGTATACTGATTTTTACTAGATTGTCTAGTTTACAGTTATTCGGCAGTTAAAGATTCAATTTGAATATTTTTGATTAAATTGATTTAAATTGCATTGATTTCATTCTGCTTTTGGGCTTCCTGGGAATAACAGCATTGTTTTATGAGTAATTTTTTGGAATGGGTCAGACCTTATGTTGATGATTATTCCATGAACATGATAGGCTCTGTAAATTGGGTTAGCTCAAAGTAAGGATATACATAAATATACACAAACCTGCAAAAAAGCGCAACAAAGCACACACAATGTATACATTTGTCACCAAAATAAAACAGGCAAGCCAAAGAAAAACAGCAGCCATTCCCTCTGGTGGGCATTGCTTTATATTTTGTCGCCTAAAAATATTGCATCCATTTAATCCAATGTATGGTTCAATATTGTGGTGCTTTGAAACATTTCTATATGCTATGCAAATGAAAAATGTCAAATAATTTTAAAGGTAGCCTACTTTAGGTGCTAACCACTAAATTGTAAATGTGCCAAAAGTATGGGACTCAATGTGATGTGAGTTTGCAATGAAGTTTATGAACATCAATTAACGATTTCAGTTTTAACTTGATTTTGTTTGATGTATGAAATAGTAGTAGGACTCATGTGATTAATTTTTCAATATCCTAGCACCTGATTTGTATTTAGATGTTAATTTATAGTTTTAGATTGATGGTTGAGAAGGGAATTCTTTGTTCAACTACGTTGGAAGGACAATTTGTTGTAGAAATATAAATATGGGTCCAAACTGTAAATTGCGATAAGCTTCAAATCCTAGATGAGGACCAATTGTAACTTTAAGAAGCTAAGAAATGAGTTGATCACATTGTAGTTGCATAAGATCAAGATTTTTTTTTATAATAATGATTCCCAAACAGTTCAAAGAAAAAGAAAGGAAAATGAATCAATAGTTCTGTTTCTTTGAAGAAAATACTATGCCAAAGTGTGTCCAAAACCATAGTAAATCATTATGAGCAGATGAGAAGCTAAGGGGTAATAGTGTATTGAAGTACTTCAACGATATTTAATTAGGCTACCTAAGTTATAGCGTGTCTATTGTCATTAATTTATCTTGTGTCAATCCACTGGATGGAATTCTATTTAAGGAAAAAACCGACCATCTTTTTTAGACTAGTATATTCTTCCTCTTTTCTATCCATCTAAGTGATGCTTTCTCTTTCAGAGGGTGACTGACATGGCTTTCTTTGCTGAGGATGTTCATCTTTTAGCTAGGTACTGCTCTATCTCTGATTTTTGTAATAAATTCCTTCTACTTAGTTTTTGGGTAATTCTAACATGCATATGGGCAGTGCAAGCATCAATGGACGTGTTTATGTATGGAAGATTTCTGAAGGTCCAGATGAGGAAGATAAGCCACAAATTACAGGAAAGATTGTGATTGCCATTCAAATGGTAGGAGAGGGGGAATCTGTAAATCCAAGAGTTTGCTGGCACTGTCACAAACAAGTAAATACGTTCTTTCTTGTTCAGCTCTAAATCAAAGTTATAGCTCTTTGATGTTTTGTAGATTTTTTTGTTATTCCTCTGGCCCGTAAATTTTCTTTGTAATTTGCTATTTAATGGATACCACAACTTGCAGGAAGTTTTGGTTGTTGGGATTGGAAAACGTATTCTGAAGATTGACACTACGAAAGTTGGAAAGGGTGAATCTTATTCTGCAGATGAACCTCTCAACTGTCCAGTAGACAAGCTTATTGATGGGGTCCAATTTATTGGGAAACATGATGGAGAAGTGACTGATCTGTCGATGTGCCAATGGATGACCACTCGTTTAGTTTCTGCTTCAACGGATGGCACGGTTTGTTTCCTCTTGATACACTCCCTGTCTTGATATTCTGATGTTTCTTTGTATCTGAGGTCTTTTTGAAATGATTATCATCAAGGATCATGGGAAAAAATGTGCATCATATAAAGCTGCTTTATTTGTAGAGATACGGGAAAAGAACTTACCAACTAGATAAAGCTGCCATTTATTTATATGGATTGGTTCAGCCTGGTGGTTGAACTCTGATTTGTTGAAGCCACTGACAGTTTCTGAGAACTGTATGGTTTTCTTGGATGTATAATGGGCCAAAAGACTAGGACAGGAGCCAAGTTAAAGTGAGGGTTAGCATGCATCCACTCATTCCTATCATGTACGTTGGTCTTTTATTTTATCTCCATGTATGGATTAGATCAAGTTACATTGTGACTTGTGTCAAGATTTGAAAATTGGTCTTAATATTTGTATTTTTTTCTTTAAGGTAAATTTGAACTTGTGATTTGGTCTCATTTTATTTTATTTTTAGCCTTTGCATTGTTATAATGGTATTGAATCTGCAACCGCTTCATTGGTGAGGTGTGCTTTTCACTACTCCTTTTTTTTTCTTGTAGTGGCACTAGATTTTCTTTGTTACATGGATGCAGCAAAAGATCCTCAAAGTACACATTTCACATGATGGTTACTGTTATGGAGCGAATATTTGGTTGAGGGAGGAGGAAAAGAAACTGAAGAAAGTAAGGGAAAAGAAAGAAGAGAGAAAAAAAAGGACTGTGTACCTTTTTACAGCCTTGTAAGTTGCTGGAGAGTTGTCAAACAATCACTATAAGTGGAAATAGTTACCAAAATTTTTTGCAGATGGTTGCTGATTTCAGATCTTGGTTTCTAAAGAAATTAGCGGAGTCATGGAGAGTGGTTCCAAAAGAACCTTTATCTTATAATAAGGGATTTGTTAATGGGCTTGTGGAGTTCTTTCATTTTAAATACATTAATTGTTAGCTATGGTGTCTAGAAACCCACCATTTTGTTATTTATAATTAAGCCCATATAAAATGTTTAACAATGGGAGAGGGTGGGATGTTTTTAAAAGTGGAATTTATTTCAATGTGGGTGATGGAAGGAGAGTAAAGGTTTGGAAGGATATATGGAGTGGTAACTCAACGTTGAGTGCTTCTTTCCCTTAACATATGCTATAGCTATATCTCAAAGGATGCTTGGGTAGTGGATGTGTGTGGAGCAGTTTGCTGAGGTGGGGCATTGGACTACGTGCTTAAGATTGCTCAGTGATTATGGATTGGGTAATGTTGAAGTGTTTTTAATCTGATTGCCAGAAAGTACAATAAGAAGGGATGTAGAGGTTAGAGCAGTCTAGATGGATGTGAAGGATGGAATCTTCAAAGTCGGAGCTTCTACTCTTGGTTGGCAGTAGGGGGATTGGAACATTTTCCTATAGATTTTATTTGGAATGTATTGGTTCCAATGACTGGGGGTTTTTTGCTTGGGAATCAGCTTAGAAGAAGATTCTGATGTTGGATTAGTCAAAGACGAGAGGATGGACACTGGTGAATAGATGTTATTTATATAAAGGGAAAGAAGAATCACTTGACAACATCCTTCTTTATTATGCTAAGACAAGGATCTTATGTAAGTTGGTCTTCTCCTTTTTTGGTATAGTGTGGGCAATGTCGTCCTCAAATGGTTATACTCTTTTAATTTGGCATGGGTACTTGCTAGGAAAGAAGTGGAAGAAAATGTGTAGGGATGCTCCTTTGTGCTTATTTTGGATCATTTGGAAAGAGAAAAATGAAATGTTGTTTGAGGACGTGAAACTAGTGGACCAAACTCTCAAATCCTTGTTTTTGTGTGCTCTTTTAGATTGGGTTAGACAGTCCATAGTTGAGATTTTATTGTTCTATGGTAGTTTTTGTTGACTGGTTAGATGCTTTGTAAGGGGTAGGAATTGTTTTTTGTTTCTATTTTTGATCTTTGCTTTTAGAGTGCCCTTTGTGTAGATTGGTGCACCCTTTTGCTAGGTATTGTTAATATCATTTTGTTGCATACCTACTAAGGAAAATGTTTAACAAGTCAATCCTTTATTTTGAAAACCTTATTAAATAGATTTTTAACCTAGTTTTTGGACATTTTAAACACATATTTGATATCATTGTATCTGTTTGTGGTTCAACAAGTCTACAACTAGACATGCACTTACACCTGAAACTTTAGCTAAGACTATAACCATGGTTTAAATTTGCCCAATCAATCATTGACTTGGAAGGTCCTAGCCATTTCTCTTAGTGTCTTGGATGATGTTGGGTGATGCACATAATATGCTAGTTAAAAAGCTCGAAGAATTTTTAAATAATTATTAAAATTATCAGAAAAATAAATATGGTTAGATGAATTCAAAGGATTAAAAAATAAACTTTTATCACATTTAAATATTTGTTTAAATAGTCATAAAAACATGGTTTAGTTGGCTTATAACATAGTCATATATAATTAATCTTTTTTTATTTGATCATATGCTCTAATCACCCAATACCCATTACCTAACATATGAACCAATTACTTAATACTAATATCAATTCTCATTTCCTATTAGAACATTGTTGTATCCATTTTTATACCCAATTCCAATTTTGAAATGGTATAAAACATGTTGGGATTGTAGGTTGCTAAATATATGTATTTTTTTTCAAAATATAAAAGATGAAAATAATAAAAAAATTGAAAATAAGAAATTTGAAAACTTCAATATATATATATATATATATATATTATGATAGGTAAGATAAAAAAGTATATATATAAAGAGAAGATGTAAAAACAACGCCCTTAAGTATATAAAAAGTATACAGTAGAAGCCTAAAGGCTCACCCAAGAGGGAAAGGGAAAGAAACAAAAAACATTACCTACCTGTACTTACAACCTAAGCAATTAGTGAAACTAACAAGAGAGTTAGAGCTCATATCTACAAACACCTTAGACAATTTTGAAAACTTCAAAATTTACTTTTTAAGTGTTAAAAATTGCAACACTTTAATAAATGAAGATTATGAAAGAATAAACTTTTGAAGTTTTTTATTTTGCCTTTTATTTTTAAAACAATTTAATTATCTTTGAAAAATCAACTTTATTTTTCTTTCAAATATATGCAAAATAAAGCAATCATAAAAAAAAAATAAAAATCAAAATTAAAGACATCGATTTTATTTTTATTTGAATCAACATATACACAATCTCTATAAAACCCAAATGCCACTTTCATGTTTCTGCAACTTGCATTGCAAGAAGACTCACTAAAGAGTCTAGCTGAACCACCGAAGACAGCCTCATCTCAGCTGTGTAGCTTCAACCTTCATCGGAGGATCTTATAGTTGTAGAGCTTGTAGACAATGGGTTGGAATCATAGGCAGAGGGCTTTATTTTTTATTTTTTATTTTAAAAAGAAAAGTATTTTCTATTTTTTTATATTCATGGCACAAAAGTGGTTTTTCTTTGTTTTTTTTTTTTTTTCATTGGAATTGATTCCTCTTCAAGTTGTCTCCTAGATGATACATGTATCTTTGAGTCACCTGAGTCACTTCTCAATTTAGCAAGATATTCAACTCAGGTATTGATATTGTCACATACCAATCTTGGTTGAGACTTTGAACCTTGATATATCATTTGATAGGACACAGGTATTCGGTCGTTTGGATTGTGTAGGTTCATCCATTTGATCTTTCTAATATCATTTTTTTTAGTAATTCTTTTTATTTTTTTGGAAGGGTATATTGTCCTTCATTGTATTTACTAGTTTATTTTAATGAATTTGTTTTTTTTTGATACAAAATATGTTTTTTGAACTTCTTTGTTTTAGTCGTGTTTTTACATGCCTATATGTCCCAATGACACGAGCATGCTTGTACTTTGGTAGTTATTTTCTTTTTTATTATGCTGTTTTCTTTTTTATTCATAATAAGAAAATTTATTAACTTGGTGCTTCTAAAATTTATTTTGCAAACAGATAAAGATCTGGGAAGACCGCAAGGCACTTCCTCTTCTGGTACTGAGGCCACATGACGGCCATCCTGTCAATTCGGCTACATTCCTGACTGCTCCTCACCGCCCAGATCACATTATTCTCATAACTGCGGTACATGCTCTATGATTTTTATTTTTGTTCACTAGGTTTTCTCATCATGCTTGTCAAACCTCAAAATTTGGTATCTCAGTCTTTGTAAAGTAGCTTGTGATATATCTCTTCAAAAGCTCTTTCTGACTTAATACTGGTGTGGTGGTTTGATTCAAGCATCCACAAATTTGATTTTAAATTTTGATTAATATTGCATTAAGTGTTCTTTTCTTTTCCTTTTTCTTTTTTTATTTGCTTTTTGGATAATCTAACCTTTGCAGTCTGATAAATATTTTTTTATCGGCTCCAGTCCTTTAAATTTTTTAAAATCTAAATGCAGGGCCCACTGAATAGGGAAGTGAAGCTATGGGCCTCAGAAAGTGAAGAAGGCTGGCTGCTGCCTAGTGATGCAGAATCATGGCATTGTACTCAGACGTTGGACTTGAAGAGTTCAGCTGAACCTTGTGTTGAGGAGGCATTCTTTAATCAAGTGTTAGCATTGTCTAAATCTGGCCTTCTCTTACTTGCAAATGCCAAAAAGAATGCTATATATGCTGTACATTTGGAGTATGGTTCTAATCCTGCAGCAACCTGCATGGACTACATAGCAGAGTTTACTGTCACTATGCCTATTTTAAGTTTTACTGGGACAAGTGAATTATTACATGGTGAACATGTTGTTCAGGTGTATTGTTTCCAGACACAAGCTATTCAGCAGTATGCTTTGAACTTATCCCAGTGTTTGCCACTGTTGCCAGAAAATGTAGGGGTAGAGAAGTCTGACTCTGGTGTGTCACATGACATGACTAATGCAGAAGGGTTTGGCACCTTAGAGCCTCCTGGAAGTAAACTTACTGAGATGCCTTTAACTAGTTCTGCACCCAAATCAACTGTGCTAATAAGTAGCTCTGAGAGTGAACCTGGTGTAAGATATCCTGTGAGCTCTGCTTCTATTGAGTCTGCCACTTTGAGTCCAGAATCTAAACCTGGTGCTTTACCTTTGGTCAATAATGACAATGATATTGTTTCGATTCCATCACCACCTCTTCCTTTGAGTCCAAGGCTGTCAGGAAAGATGTCTGGTTTTAGAAGTCCAACAAATAACTTTGAACCAGGTCCCACCCTTGGTGATCGTGGTGATGGGGACCAAGTAGTTATTGATTATTCAGTTGACAGGCAAGTGGATACTGTTTGTACAACCCTGTCTGATTTGCCTTCTTTAGATGATGATTCAAGGAATGATGAAAACAAAGTTGCACAAGATGACAGTTCTACCATTCTAAATCCTACTGTCATGTTCAAACATCCAACACATCTGATTACTCCTTCTGAGATATTCATGGCTGTTTCATCTGCTGAAGCTACCCATAGCACTGAGAGTAAGAGTGAGGGAGAGGCCAATATTCAAGATGTCTCTATCAACAGTGATGTGAGCAATCTTGAGGTGGAGGTTAAAGTTGTGGGTGAAACAGGATCAACTCAGAATGATGAATTTGGCTTGCAAGGAGAATCTCAGAATCTTGCTTTAGAAAATAAGGAGAAATCCTTTTGCTCCCAGGCTTCAGATCTTGGAATTGAGATGGCCAAAGAGTGCAGTGCATTATCATCTGAAACTTATGTTGTGGAGGAATCTCGGCAAGTTGATGGTGCTAGAATGGAGGCATTGGCCCGGCCTTCGAATGCAGGTGAGGAAGAAGTAATTGATGCTATAAAAGATGTGTCTGGAAAAGTAGCTGATTCTGCCGTGCCTACTACAGTTCCTCAATCACCAGCACCAACTACAAAAGGGAAAAAGCATAAGGGGGGGAAAAACTCTCAAGTATCCCTGTCTCCAACTGCTTTCAATTCTACCGATTCTTCCAATGAACCAGGTGCAAATTTGAATAGCCCTTCAGTGGAAGCTGCTGTTCCCCAAATTCTGGCTATGCAGGAGACACTTAATCAGGTGAGTGCTTTGGGTTTGGCTTATAAAAATTTCCTTGTGTACATTACTTTTTGCACAATGGTTTAGCTTGCTGCAATAATGGTAAAAATTAGTAATAACACCTCAGGCTAGTTAATATCTCAATTATTTTCAGTCACACTCTACCTTTTTTTTTTTTTTTTTTTTTCATCGAGTATTATTTAATCTCTGAATTCCTCTGTTTCTTCTTCTTTTTTTAAAAAACGTGATTTGTTTCTAATTTAAAAAAAGAATTGTCATTTTTTTGTAACTTAGCACTTAAAAGGATGTTGATAACTCCTTAACATTTGTTTACTTGGAGTTGAGAATTCAGCCTGGTAATTTTGGTCTTTTGTGTCATACTTTGCTGAAAAAGTTGCTCGTTTTTGGACACCATTGTCAAATGCTATTCTAAGGCATGGTTCAAATGATCAACTGAGTTCAATATGACTCGGTTGAGTCATATGAGGAATGCCCCTCACCACATCAGGTTCAAAACATGTTCCTTAAATTTTCTATTTCGAAATTGAATCAGCTGGTTCAACTAAGTCATGAATGAGTCTAACAGCAAATTGTAAGTTGCAATACCACAACATTGCAACACAGGTTGCACGAATTAGTTGTGAACAAAACAAGCTTTTGAGACAATTCTTTCAGCCATGGAATTACCATTTCAATTTGGAATTGACTAGTATTATGTGTTATTAGTAGAAAATAATTATACTTGAAATATTTGTTTTTTAATTAATATTATTGTAGACTAATTTTAATATATGATTTTATGGTTATTTAAACAATGCTAAATGTGGTAGCTGTTTTCTATTAATTTGTTAGAGTCCATCTAATTATATTTGTTTTTCTAAAATTTTGATTTTTATTAATAACAATTTCTTGAGCTTTTAATTAGTACATTGTGCATATTGCCCGATATCAATCTGAAATGCTGTGACCGATCCGTCTCAAGACCTTCCAAGTTAATGACCGATATCACAATTTTGAATCATGCTCTAAAGCAATGCAACCATTATTTTATTTCAATCCCTGTACTGGCTTTTGTTCTCATAGTCTTATATTGAGCAATATACCAATATCACTAAGAGTAAGATTTATGTTATTTGTCATATTTGATTGCTGCCATTTGTATTACTTGCATTTTCTGCCTTTCTCTTGCTACACATACATCTCTAACCGACACATATTTGATTATTTCTTATAGCTTTTGTCCATGCAAAAAGAAATGCAGAAGCAGATATCAGTATTAGTTGCTGTCCCAGTTACCAAAGAAGGTAGAAGATTAGAGGCTACTCTAGGACGGAGTATGGAGAAATCTGTCAAGGCCAATGCTGATGCTTTGTGGGCTAATATCCAAGAAGAGAATGCGAAACATGAGAAGTTAGTACGAGATCGTACACAGCAGATAACAAGTTTGATTACTAATAGTTTGAACAAGGACTTGCCAGCCATATTGGAGAAAACAGTGAAAAAGGAAATAGCTGCAGTTGTACCAGCTGTAGCTCGCACAATTACGCCTGTTGTTGAGAAAACAATTTCCTCAGCTATCACAGAGACCTTCCAGGTTAAAATTCTAAAAATCTGAATCTATACCATCAAATTTTCTTGACTGGATCTAATAACTGATGCTTTGTAGTGCAGAGAGGAGTTGGTGATAAGGCATTGAATCAAGTGGAGAAATCAATTAATTCAAAACTTGAAGCCACTGTTGCTAGGCAAATTCAAGTACAGTTTCAAACTTCTGGCAAACAAGCTCTTCAGGTAGGTGTCAGTTAGAATCTACATCCGATGTGCTTATATTAGCTCTGTCAATGTAAATTGCTCAGCTGATTCATAAATGAATAGTTAAAACAAGACATATAATAACTCAAGATTCACTTGATTAAGGTATATGTGTTTTGACGCATTTGAAAAAATATAGCAAAAGAGAACATGTTATGTCAATGCATAATTCTTTAAATCCAAGTAAGTCCTTTTGGGATCTAGGATATTTAGGCATTTTCTTTTATCTAAATGATAGTTTTCATCTTGGCGGTAGCGCTTGTTTATTCTTTGTTTTCTATAGTTGGACATTTTTTTGGTGACTTGAATATTATGCACACATGACTTAACAAGAAAACAACAAAGAAAGCCTGAGTACATACAATGAACACAAGATTCTTGTGGTTTGGCAGTGTCTACATATTCAGAGGGAAGGTAAGTCAGATCCACCATCAGATGATGATCAGGATTACAAAAGCTCTTGACACTTCAACTCCCAGCCCAAAAACCCTAAGAATGTAGCACAATCCTTTTCTTGGTTAGGGAATATATATATATATATATATATTTATAAACCCTAGAATGGATATTTTGGGTAGCTAGCCTGGGGCCTCATGTCTACCATCAAGAGAGTCTCCTTTGCAGTATCTCTTAGAGTCTGTTAAAATAACTGATAGAAAACATCTGTCAGACAAGTAGGCATTTTACATTATTTTTTCTTCTTTTGTTCTCATTTTCTTATTGTAGTAGAAGGATGCTGTCCATTTGTCACTTTCATGTGTATTTTTCAAATGTAAGATTAAGCTTAATTACTCTCCACTGATGTTGCTTGTATCTGAATATAAGTTCATACTGTACTGTTTCTCTTCTACTAGGTGTGATGGATGCATGTAATCTTTGTTTAATAACTTCAACAATTGGGGGTTTTCTTCTAGTCTATTTATATGACTACATGGAATTTAATCCATTTATATGAAAATATATGGAACTTCTGTTCAAACAATATGAATAATCATATCTTTGTGTATAGGATGCATTAAAATCCAATCTGGAAGCTTCAGTGGTCCCAGCGTTTGAGATGTCATGCAAAGCAATGTTTGACCAAGTTGACTCTACATTTCAAAAAGGAATGGTTGAGCATGCCACTACAGTTCAGCAGCAATTTGAATCCACCCATTCTCCTTTAGCACTTGCTTTAAGGGTATGTCTTCTTTCATTTACAAGATTATGCATTATGAAGTAGTTTACCTTTGTCTGTGTGCGCGCATTTTTTTTTTGTTTTTTTCTTTTTTAAAGCTTTTAAATTCAAGAATCTTTAAATACAATAATCTGATAATATTTCTTGATTAAGATCAATAACGCCACCAGTATCACCTCTTTTACATAAGCTACTATAGGAGACTGAGTAACATGACAGTTTATCTACCTGTCCATCTGTTTACTGCTGTCTTCACAATCCATTGCATACTTTATATTTTTTGCCAAGTTCTGATGTCAACCTGGTTTTGCAGGATGCCATTAATTCAGCATCATCAATGACTCAAACTTTAAGTGGAGAATTGGCTGATGGTCAACGAAAGCTCTTAGCTCTTGCAGCTGCAGGGGCAAACCCTACATCAGTGAATCCCCTGGTTACTCAACTGAGTAATGGACCTTTGGGTGGTCTCCATGACAAGGTTGGTCCTATTTCCTTTATTTAGTTCTTGGTTTCTCTGCAAATATGCAAAGAGCTCTGACCTGCGAAGTTTGATCTTTAGATGTCAAATATTATAAGGATCTTAGAAGGTTTTCTATTGATTATTCTAACTTTGGATTTTCACCATCTATGTAATAGGTTGAGATGCCTTTGGATCCAACAAAGGAGCTATCTAGATTGATATCTGAACGCAAATATGAAGAGGCTTTCACTGGAGCCCTACAGCGAAGCGATGTCTCTATCGTGTCATGGTTGTGTTCTCAGGTATACTTTATTGTTCAGCATTTAAGAAACAATACATAAAATACACATGGCCAGAAACCAGAGTTACGTGGGTGATTACCATTACTGGGAGTAACTAGAGACTCCCTTTGGTGTCTCTTTTTCTCTCCTTACCCTCTTCCCCCGCACTCTCCTTAATGAGTGTTTGGTTTTCACAATGTAAATAAACCATTTTATGAAGTTTTAAGTTTCTGGCATAGTAAAACAGGGATGGGTTATTATTCCTTTGAAGAGCCAAGATTGGCTACTATGTAGTATATCTATGGCCTAACTGAAAGTGAGACCCCATATGATATTTGCCTTTCCAAATAGGTAATCCTTGCATGCAATACTTCCAAATAATATGCATTTAGGAATATTGTGGTCTCAACCAAAACTTGACTAATATTGTGATATACAACTAATAGTTACATGGTCACATGGTTTAGGGGCTTCAAATACGGACTCATGGTGTTCTCTTGAGTTTGCACTTCTTCATTAAACAGTCAATTAAAAAATGAGGGCTGAGATATTATTAAAGCTTAGGTGACCAGCTTAAAGCATGCGTATTAATGATGTGGGATGATCATAATTTCACATTGTTGCAAATATAGATGGCCTCATGATTTATGGTTTTAGACTTTGGATCATGTCTGAAGATAGACTGCACTAAATATTAAAGTCTATTTAAATCTTTGATCACTAAAAATTATTTTATTTTATTTTATTTTTAGTTTTAAACTTAAGTTAACCTATTAATTTCTACCAATTAATTTTCGATCTGTAATTGATGATTAGAGTTTTGGGTTTTAACCCAAAATTACTGTGTGGTTGCATTCCTTCTTTTTTTGTTTGCATATCTAATTTGTTGGGGACTGCCATTCGAACTTGTAAAATTATATGATGTATGACAAATGTGTGGCATAGACTTGCTGATTAAAACTGTGCATACTTTGGTCCATGGTCATTGCCAGGTTGATCTGCAAGGGATTTTGTCAATGGTTCCTCTCCCATTGAGCCAAGGAGTACTGCTCTCCCTTCTGCAGCAGTTGGCGTGTGACATCAACAAGGATATACCCCGAAAATTGGGATGGATGACAGATGTGGCAGTTGCCATAAACACAGGAGACCCCATGATTGCAATGCATGTGCGGCCCATCTTCGATCAGGTCTATCAGATACTAAACCATCATCGATCCCTACCCACCACAACCAGTTCCGAACGTCAAAGCATTCGCCTTCTTATGCATGTCATCAACTCCATGCTGATGACCTGTAAATGATTGTCGCATCCTGGCCCTGCTGCAGGGTAAATAACAAGAGAAGTGTTGATGTAAAAGAGGAAAGGCTTGTAAAAAGTTGTAGGGGTCCCTGCGGGGGTTGGGTTTGGAAATCCATGTAGAGTCAGTCAGTTATCCTTCAATCTTGTGAAATAGCTCAGTTGGGATTTCAGGGGTTTTTCATTTTTAGTTCCATTTCTTATTGTCAAAGCTTTCTCCCAACATGAAATTTTGTAATTTCCTTGCTGAATTGTTCATTTTTGTTTTTTTATTTTTATTTTAAATTTTATCTTTGGCGATTTTAAAAACCTGCTTTTCTTTAGAAATGGATGGATAATGTTAAATTAAATGCAATTGTATATGGGGGAGGCACAAAGGTTTAGGTTGGATTGGCATCCGAACGTCACATGGGTTTGATGGATTAAATGTAGTTGCGTAACTGACGGTATTTAGCTTGTCATGGCAATTGACTCCCAACTGGTATTATAATTCCATTACTCATTAATTTTGCTTGTCATGGCAATCGCCTCCCTAACTGGTATACTCATTAATTTAGATGGATGGATGGTGGATGGGCTACCAAAAAGTTTAATTTAGATGGATGGATGGGCTACTCCGTATAGTCACCACTCACAACTCGTCACTTCTGATTGCTTTTTCTGTTACTTCTTCACCCATAAATTCACAATCTCTCCCTCAGTCTCTTCAAAATTTGGAAATTTGGTGTATGACTCTATTCATAACTCACCACTTCTCATTGCTTTTTCTGTTACTTTACCCATGAATTCACAATCTCTCCCTCATTTATTTATGGAATCGAATTTATGCCCCAAAATCAAAATAACCACAACAACGTACCTCCAAATTGCAATTTCTTCCAGAATACAACAACGATTCCCCTGGACTTACCGTGTTTGTCAACTGGCCTAAAAGAAGGCAGATGTTTTCAAGAGTTACATATACTGATATCATGCGTCTAAAAATAGTAATTCCAAATGTGGCACGGTGATCTTGAGTAGTTTCCACTTTCCAGTTCAAATAATTCCATTTTTAAAATTCAATTACTACAAAAATTATACTAAGAAAACTTCAATTCCAAGAAACCAAACATAAAATTATTGTTTTCCGGTCCTTTTTCTCCTCTTTGAGAAACCCAGACTGGGGAGGAGATGAAGTAACGTGAAAGAATAGAGAGAAAAAGAGAAAAGTGAAATTGATGAAGAGGAAGAAGGATATTTACTCATTTCCTGGCAACAAAAATGGCTGTGGGATTTTTACAATTCTCTGCCCTAACACCACACACATGTGGCTCTCTATCAAACTAAAAACAAAACATACAGCATTGGGGATCCTACCAACACTGATCAGTTTCCCATCTCCGGGTCGAATAGACCCCACTCCGCCCCCGGATCCCCCCGGACGAATACGCATACGCATACGGCCGCCGTCCCCCCGACCCCAACGACAGATCATACACCGCCCTCGCCGCTGGATCCGAAAGCGTCTCATAGGCGTTGTGAATCTGGATGAAGTCACGCCCGTCCGAATCCACGGGCGACGCGTCGGGGTGGTACATCTTGGCCAAGCTCCTGTACGCCGTCTTGATCTCCGTGGGCGACGCCGTCGGCTTCACCCTCAGCACCTCGTACAGACTGGAGGGCTTTCTGGTGGCCTCCACCAAGGTTTGCATGGAGGCGTGGCAGGGATTCCGGCAACAAGCCATTGAAGGAGCAGATCCTGCGCGCAAAGGGATTAGGGCTGAGGAAAGGGCAAAGGAAGAGGAAAGGCTTTGGAACATTTTAGGGAAGATTGAGAAGGTATATGACTAGAGGGAGGAGAAAGATAGAGGTATTTATAAGGGTCAAATAGGCATTTTCAGTGGGGGCCAATCACAATGGGCGCCTACTTGTTTCCGGTCTAGCTGTTTCCCACACGTACTTGGCTCCGGTAAAAACTACAAACCGTGTGCTCCCTTCGTTTTTTCTTCCCCGATTTTACCTTGGAGGATTCATAGCGCTCTCTCATTTCTACTATCTCCTCGTTTTTATGAAATTATTTAATGAAAAACTCACAAACTTTTTGGTTACCAAACACGGTCTTAAAAAAAATGACACTTTCACCTACTGCAATTGTTAATAGATAAAGAAGGAAAGGGAAAGTTAAAAAATAAAGGTAATTTAGGCATGATTTACCGCGGTTAAATTGTTACCACACAAAAGAGGGGGTGAGAACTTCTAGAAGGTATAGCAGTCCAACAGTGAAAACCCTAGAAAATATCGCGACGACTTACCAGGGGCAGAGGTCTAGAAAGTGAGCCATTCCCCCAAGTGCAACCAGGGCTTCTAGAAGCCCATTAGTTTTTGTATAGAATAATAGAGAACCGATATTATTGTAGGGGTCACTCATCACTGTGGCCCAGGACTTTGGGAAAAAATAATTTTTTAAACAATAAAATATGATACAAATATATTTAATTTTAAAAATAATATTAAATTTAATTTTATATGTTATAATTAATATTGGTAATTATCATGATTTTTTATTTTATTTAACTTTATATTAAAATAATAAAATCAATAATATTAATTTTTTTATATCATTAATTAGTGAATAAAAAAGAGTAAAAACACATTTTTTCCAAATACGCGGCTGAGGACGTCTTTTAGTGACTTAGCTGCCACGTGTCAGAACATCTAGAATACTTGTACTATATAAGGAAAAACGACAGGGTGATTGTCCCCTACATTTATTGGATTGATGTGGTTGGCACGTGTAAGGGTATCTAGAAGCCCTTTGTCCTTTTCCCTTGACCCCAATCCAATGGTTCGCCCTTCACTCGATGTCTCCTTCAAATAACCAAAGAAGTGAGATGGGATTTTAATTCTTCCAGTGAAATATGGATAGGGGATTGGCACATGGGAAGCCTTCCAGAAGCCATTCCTTCATTAGCCACCCTTTGAGTTGAGGCCCTACATATAATATAAATTGAAAAGAAGTGGCCTCATCTATCAATAAACAAATATCTCAAGGGTTTAGTAGAGAAATTGAGGTAATGGTGTATCACAATCTCCCCTTTTATTAAAATGTAAAAACCATCGTTGATATGTATTAATATTTGTCCTTTTAGTGTAGACGGCATCTACCTAAAATAGAATAAAATTTTAGTGTAAATAGCATCTATTTTATAAAAAAAATACTAGTCTAGAAAATGGGAAATCGTCAAGATGACTTCTTTGTTGTGTTATTCAATTTATAGATTGACGGGTTCTGTGATGTCCCATATCGAATAGGAGAGAAAGTTCCTGACACTATATATGTAGAGACTCTTTTTAATCAAGTAGATACGTTTTAAAGCTGTGAGGGTCCCTTTGGGTCAAAAGTGGACAATATCTATATAGTTGGGAGTGGGTCGCCACAAATGGAATTAGAGCTGATCCTTGACCCCGGTGTGGGAGTTTGTTTGACTCCATAAAGGGTGTTTGTGATGTCCCACATCAGATAGAAGAGAATGTTCCTGATGCTATATATGTAGAGACTCTTATTAACTAAGTAGATGATTTTAAAGTCGTGATATATGTAGAGGCTCTTCTTAATCAAGTAGACAATTTTTAAAGTAGTGAGAGCCCCTTTGGGAGTGGATCATTTTATATAAATGCCCTTTTCTATTTCAAGTATTCTGGAAAAGTAACTCATTTTTACATAAATGTCCTTTTCTATTTCAAGTATTTACATGTAGCCATATAGGTTTTAAAAGAAAGGGTTATTTTTATAATAATATTATGAGAATATTTTTGTTTAGATGATATCAAAAAAATGGTGGGAGGTTAAATTTTAAAAATTGGATTTTGAGAGACCCTTTTAATCAAATAACCCTTCTTTCTAACATGCAATCGAACTTATTTTAATCTGTAACCTCAAAAGCTATTCTGACCTTCTTGTTATGAAAGTAAGGAAAGCTTGGAAGCAGTATAGCCTTGAATCCTATAACCCAAACACTGCTATCACCTTCTTGCCATAAAAATGGGGAGAGCTTAGAAGCAGTATAACCTCAAACCAGAATTGAGTTCGAGCAAAGATACATATTGGATTTTATGATTAGATTTAAGGAAATAAGGAAAAAATTTTCATTGGTTAGAAACATTGTAGGAATTCATTATTGGTCAAGACTCAAAAGCAGCCCCCCCAATAATGTAAGAGTTTACCGAAAGGAATGCTAAAATAATACATGGAATAATTTACAAAGTTTTGTTGAATCTCTAGTACAATTATTTTTTATTTTCATGAGTTTGGTGTTTATGGAACTTGTAATTTCAATTATTGAAAGTGTATTATGATATATAAATTATTTAATAGGGATTTAAATATACGAGACCAAAATATAAATAAATGTAAAGACATATATAAAAAAATTGAATCCAAATATAAAATAATGAAATCTAAATTGAAATCAAATTATACATATAGTCAAAATTTTGAATTGATATTGATTTAAGACTATAATTGAAATAAATTATAAATAAAAAACATGGTAATACTTAGAGCATGTTTGATAGTGATTTTAGGAAGTGTTTTTAAACTTTTTAAAACTCGAAAATTTTTATCTTATAAGTATTAGAAAAATTAGAAACACTTTCTAAAATTAATATCAAATAAACTCTTAAAGTGCTTTTGGTAATAATTTTAACAAACATTTTGTCTTTTTAATATTTTAAAGATAAAAATTTTTAAGTGTTAGAAAAGATTAAAAATGTAAACATACTTTTAGTCTATGGTTAAGATTTGATGGTAATTTTTATTTTTCCTTATAACACATGTATAATGATATCTTATGACACTTGGGATAGCATAGTTTTTTACCACTTATTTCAAAATTTAGAGTGTATTTGATAGTAATTTTAAAAAGTATTTATAATTTTTTTAATACTTAAAAATTTAAATATTAAAATAAATAAAAATATTTTATAAAATCATTACCAAATATAATTTTACCATTATCATGCTGAAAACTCCACTTTCCTCTGGAAAACGAATTCAAAGCAAAATGCAAAGGAGATATCTAGTGTTATAAAAGGCAATCATATTCTACCTTTTCACAATAATTGACTTTATTCCCTTCTTTTGTGATGTTTTTCCTGCAAGGTATCCCTTTTCCTTTTTGCTTTTTGATGTCGGTTGTCATTTAGGTACCCTCGTATTGAAATATCACTTTTTTATTTTTAGAATTATTTTATAAAATTCGAATAAAAAATTAAAATTAAATTAGGTAGTAAAATAGGCTTTCTCTTCGTCCTATATTTAGGATACATGTAAATGAATTAAAGAAAAATATGATTTTCTCTTTTCATCTAATTATGTTAAAATATTTTCACTTATATATAAAAAAATTAATTTAATTTATTATTTATTTTTTAATAGATAAAATTAGAAGAAATATTTCTCCTAAAAATTATGAAATACTATATAGAAGCAATCTTTTTAATTTTCTTGATTTTTTTGGGTTTTACGATAAGTGTATTTGTCTTATATATAAAAATATTACACGTAAACTTTAAGATAATCATAAGATGTTTGTACGTTTTTTCAGTTAAATGTCAAATGGGGGGCGTGGTCTTGTCAGTATGATTTTATCGATAGTCAGGTAATGATGTAAGAAAGGTACAAAACATAAGGATATACCTCTTGATAGGTGATATTGGAAGGGTTCTATGCTTCTGGTTGTGGTATTAGGTTGAGTTGCATTCTTTTAGGATTATTTAGGTGACACATACCTAATTTTGGTATTACCACTATAAAAATTATTTAAAAAAAATAAATAAATGGAACATGAAAAATTCCTATAATTGCCATGTCTTGTTTTATTTTTTTATTTTTGGAACGAGGGTTATAGGTTTTAAAAAATCGATGATGTGTCAGTGAGCCGAACTTTGTCCTACCTTAAACTAGTATTTACTCCTAAAAAATTATTTAAGAATATAAAAACCCTAGGATATTTGATACTTTGATAAGGGCCATATGGGAACAGTAGCTAGGGACTTTTCTTCCAAGCAAGGACAAGAAGCACCGACGATGACATACAAGGCAATTGACCTGTGCGGGGTGTGACAAGTCTTTGATGTTGGCCTTCAATTTTGTTTGGGGTGCAATCCACGTATGTCTACAAGGGCTTGTCCTTATCCCGACATGGTCCATCCGTCTTTCAACTTGAATCTTCCCACCCAAGAATAGCCCCACCCAAGGAGGAGAACAAACAAGCCTAACAGAATCAGACTAGGACTCTAGTGGTGTAGACCCATATCAGAATCAGCACACAAATTTAGAATATGGTGGTTTCTGCAACGTATTAGGATTTGCGGAGTGGTGGAGGCCACAATTTCTTTCCATGCTTCCACGGTTCAAATTTCTTCTTACTTTCGTGGGTGTGGTTCAAACCTCAAACCCCTTGCCCGTTGGCAGGGAAATTATCCTAAGGGTGGTGCCATTAAAGACGCAATTATACGATGGAACATTCCACTTAGATTTTTTATTACCCATCTTTGTATACTTGTGTCTCATATTATTTGAGTGATGATTGCAAAACCAATATAAGGTCTTAGTGGTTCAATTGATAGCGTCCAGACTTCAATCACCTTTCAGAGATGACTCCTAACTGCGGATCATATCTATAAAAAAAATCCCAATTTTAAATAATATTTAAAAGAAGTCCCAGTATGGGAAGTATATCACATACATGAACCACATAAGCCGTTATCCGTGGTATCAAAATTCATGAATTGTCTACCATGAAAGAGAATGTATCACACACGGATCATACAAGTTTTCTATGAGTCATGACTGTGACACGTGTGAATTACAAGGCCACATGAGTTACTACAAATTTATCGAAGCCAATGCCCAAGTGTGGATGATATCCACAAAGGTTGGGAGCAAGAAAATGAATCACACGCACAATAATATCATAGATAATGTCCAATTGTGGATGATATAAAATCATGTCTCTCAAACATTCGAAAGCTTTTTATGTGTTGGTAATGTAATTTTTTTAGAGAAGTCTAAAAATTCACTTGAAAAAATTTATGGTTTCTCTGAGTAAACTGCTCAAATGTTCAAATATTGTTAGTGTCTTAGAATTTTTACGAATGAATTAATAATAATTATAACAAAAATATTATTTCCAAAAGTGATAAGGATTATAATCTATCGAGAGTATTTCCTTTCATGTATCTTAAAGATTGGGGTTCTATTGTGAACACCAATATTGTTTCATGGGCGAAGGAATAGATGATGAGACAATGGCTTCATTGGAGAATTTACAAGATGATTGATAATATGAACATGTGAGACACGATGTTGCCATTTAGAAATCTGTTCTTGGACAAATTGGAAGTTGAAAGCAATATGCTTCATCTAGGAATGGAAGGTGATGGTTGGTATAGAGATACATTGTGTTTGCTTTGTTACAATAGATCATTGGTACAATTGAAGTTGGAACATGAAGGTCATGTGACAAATCTTGAATCTAATTAAGCTTGGTGTTATTGTTTAGTTTCAAAGGAGGATTGAGCGATTATTTTTTTGCTTCTTAGACCTCTAACTAATGAAAGTAGCACCAAAGAAAACAATATAGGTAGATGTGAAAGTGCAATCATTTACATTGTTTGGCATAGTTAGCATTCATCGAATAGGCACTTCAAATGAGAAGTTAGTGATCCAAGGTAACTTTGCCATAGAGAAGAACATATCTTACAATTATCCAATAACTCATAAAATGTTGGTTCATGTACTAGAATGACTTATGATGAGACTGTCATTGACATAGACAAGAAGAAAAGGAATGGATTTTTCCATGTATGTAAATAAATAGTGATGGATCAAACTTAGAATTAATAAAGCAATGAGACACTAGAAAGTCCCAAAGTTCATCATACCAAGCTCTTGACACTAGTCGAAGACTATAAATTATTTTCTTTAATTTACGCACATGGCTTAAAAACTGAGAGTTAACCTAGAGATTGTTGCATATAAACATCATGGTAAGATATCTTTGCAAACAGTTGTTTCAAGATCTAGTGATCATTTGATGTTGGTAGGTGAGAGCAAAGATTAAAATGTCAATTTTTACAATTATATCAGTAGTTGACTTTTACCAATATATCGAGATATATCAAGAAATATTGATCAAATTTTGAAAAAAAATATTGTTGAAACGAATATGATGAAAACTTATAAAAATGTTAGGGAAAACCCCACAAAATGATAGAAGGAATAATAGTACATGTATTGAAACGATTTTATTAAAAAAAAATAATATATGCATAATTTGTGTGATATTAAGTAATAATATATGGAATTTGAAAATACATTTTATAGATATCTAATGTATTCAAAGGTACAAAAGAAAAGGTGATATGTGCATGATTTTTTTTTTTAAATGTTTATAATTTTATTTTCAAGTTTATATTTATCTTATATTTAATTAATATATAAAATAAATAAAGAAAGACTCATTAAAAAATTTATGATAATGATTTTTATATTTTTAATAATTGGGACTTGAATATAAGATAATTAAAATTAATTTACTATTAACATTTTATTTCGATATTTTTTGTATTTTGTAGGAATATATTAAAACTATATTCACTTCTAGAATTTCTTTTTTATTAAAATAAGAGAAAATGACTTTATTGTATATATAATATTAGCATGTAAATTGATAAAAATTAATCGGTTAAAAGGGATAAAATAATCCCTAACTTTTTTAATTTAACCATCCCATTTTTTTTTTTTTAGAAAAATAACTCATTTTGGATATAAATGCTCTTTATCATTTCAAGTATTTACATGTAGGTTTTTTTAAAAAATATTATTTCTACAAGAAAAAAATGAGGGTATTTTTGTCGAAATGAAACTAAAAAAGAATGAAGGATTAAATTTCCAAATTTGGGAAGACCCTTTTAATCAAATAACCCAATTGATAAAGGTGCATTAGTCTGAGTAATGCGCCTCTTGTTTGTTTTTGTGCTTCTGAAGGAGGAGGATGGGGGTTGAAAAATTGAAGAAAATCTTGAAATATTGATGAAAAACTTAAAAAAGACGAAAAATCTTAAAATATCAGGAAAATCAACAAAAATTAGCATTGTTGATTTTTCCATTGAAATATCTTATCAATTCCATTAAAAAAGACGAAGAAAGGCATGCTTGTGAGATGTCATGTAAGGAGGCAGCTTGCATGGGTATATCATTCACACAAGTGTCATAAGGTGTGCTTGAATCTCTTCATCAATTGGAATAGATTTGGAAGTATGAGTTTTATCTTTAGGTATATGGTTATTGATGAGTTTATTTATTTATTTATTTATTTATTTATTGTCATATTTTCCATTGTGCGTAGATCTAAAGAGCCTCAAGATAGCTTTTGCATATATCCTAATGGTCCAAGGTTTTGAATACAACAATCCAAAGATTCCAATAACCGATATCAAAGCCGTATGTTAGGGAAAAACATGTTATATCCATTCTAGATTGTTGAGTTTTTCCTTTTCACCTTATGACCCAGAATGATGTATACATGGATGCTAATTTATATCAATATGGATGGAGGTGATGTCTTCATTTTCATTCTCTTATATTAGGTTAAAAGCTTTATGATTAGGAGTATAGGATTTTATATTTGAATTTTTGTGATTCCAAATTATGATTAACAAAATTTGTGATAGAATATCTAAAGACTATGGAGAAATATTAATTTATTTCTTCATTTTTATTTTGTGCTATTTCTATTAATTGCACGTGTTTAGCATAAAGTAAACTATTTTGATATTCTTAATAAAAAATAAATTTTTATGAGAAATTATTTATTGAAAATTGGAAGTTGCTAGTTAAGTTTGCTAAACATTCCTTTTGAACAATCCTTGTGTTTTAGATAGATGGTTCATCGGACTTTTCTCCATAAGAGAAGGAGAATGATACTTAGGTGGTCCTTTGGACTCTTTCACATAAGAGGAGGATAACACTGAAGGTTCTTGAGGCTCTTCTTCGTGAGAGAAAAAGAACAATATTGGATAAGGAAAGTTTAAGGAAAAGGAATGAGAAAACAATACATTTTTAACATAGGTATTATAAATTTATAATATAGAAATGAATAAAGAATTTGAAAACTATTCTAAATAATTTATTTTAAAAATGATTACCAAAATAGTTCCAGAAGTTTTTAGTAATTCTTAATGGAAATAGATTTTCTTGAAAATTGGATTCGAAAAAGATATTATTTATTAAATTTTGGAAAAATATAAATTAGGAAAAAAAAAAATTCTTTATTACACTGATCCCTAATTTAGAGAATCAATAATTTTTAAAAACTTTCAAGATAGATAATTTATCAGTAAAGAAATTACTAAAGATTGTGTTTTTAATAATTTTCAAGAAAATATGAAAAAGTAAATGTCACAGGGAATTTTGAACATAAGAGGTAAACTTCCTTTCTAAATTTATTTTCAAGGATTTACATTTTTTTTTTTTTTTTTTTTTTTTGAGAATACTTGAAGAATTAATATTTTCCACTTTGACAAGATGCTTTCAAAGTTTCAAAATCTCACAAAGTGGAAGTTTTATGATTGTTTTCAATTTAGAAAATAAATATTTTAAAATTTTTCATTAGAAATGATTTGTCATTAAAGTTTATTGCCAAAAGGTTTAAACAAACTTAGTAAGTTGATGAAAATAATTTATTTTAAAAACATTTATTAGATAAAATATTTATTAATTGAAATAATATAAAAAAATGAGAATTTTTATAAAAAATAGATTTTAAAATTTTTATTAAAATATTCCTAAGAAGGACTTAAGTCGCTTAAACTCATGATAAACTAATAAGAAAATGAAATGGAAGCTCGATGAAGTAGAGTAAGATTGATGCAAGAAAAAAAAATGAATTTCCAAATGTTAGTAAAGTGTCAATTCTGAAAGCTAAGCCAAATATAATTCCAAGCTGGTAACCAAAAAGGTTTGGATTGTGATGGAAGCAACTTTCCATTTATCTTCGGAGCCTGTTGCCCTTTGGTGGGAAATGGTCATGAATCCCCAAGGCCATACTCAATACTCTTTTGACAAATGAGGGAACAGGCAGAGGACAAATGAAGGGTACGCATGCTTGCTTAAGCTTAATTTCTACCAATTTCTCTTGAACACGTGCAGCTGAGCAGTCAAGCTCACTCTCCTTTTCTTTGCATTATGCATAGGCCATAATATTTGGTGCATTTTCCTCTTAAATTTTATCTATTTAGTTTTCGTCTTCTTTTGTTTCAAAAATTCGTGCAATTATTTATTTTAATAAGAATGGTTACTTAGGATTCTTTGAGCATTATTTAGGTGAAAATGATTTCTTTATAGCACTTTTATTACTAGCAATTTTTTATTTTTTATTTTTTTTGTAAAAAAATGGAGAATCAACTAATTTTTGGATATAAATTTAATTTGTACTAAAATGTGATATGATTAGAAATGATTAAAAAAGGATTTTTAGAAAGAATACCAATCAAGTGTTAGTGAAAGAATCATTTTAAAGTAAAAATTTTGGTCAACTCTTTGAGCTTGTTCAGGATTTGTTTTGAGAACGGTTTTCTATTTTTCAGAATAAAAAAATTAGAAAATACATTTGACAATAAAAAACTGTTTTCTTGTTTTATATTATTAAGAATAAAAAATAAGGTATTTTAAAAGAAGATATTTTAATTGTTTTTAGTTGTTGGTACTTGTTTTTTGAAAACTATTTTAAAAAATAATTATATAAACATTTTATAATAATTAAAAATAAAGCTCTAGATATAAAAATTATTTTTTAACATATTTAAAAATATTAAAAATAGGTTAAAAACATTTCATGTTCTAAAACATACTTTTATTTTATAAAATATCATAAAACAATTTTTAAAAACAATTTTTCATAACTGTTTTAAAAAATAGTTATCAAATCACATCTTAATTTTTGAAAAGAAAGTGCTTAGATGCTTTTGAAAGCACTTCCAAGCCTTCCAAAATGAAAATGAAATACAATTTTAAAGCTTCTTTTGACCACCTTTCTTAAAACATTTTTTTACATCCATTCTTAAACATGGATTTCAATTATTTTTAAGAGTAAAATTTTATTTAAAAACTCAAATATGAACAAACAATATAATAGTTGTCAAAGTATTCTACATGTATTCAATTGTTTCTTGAAATATTCCATAAAAAACACTTACAAACATCTTAATTTTACTATAAAAAAATCTATTTTAAAAACAAATTCTCAAAAAACTCCTTTCAATAATAAAAAAAAAAATTACAAACTTATTTTTAAAGTACTTCCCTAATGTTTTTAAGAATAAAGGTATGTTTTGAAATAAAAAAAAATTCTCAATTTATTTTAATATTTCCAAGTATTTTCTAAAAATAACTTTCATATATATTGTTTTATTTTCAATAATTTTTTTATATTTATACAATTATTATTATTTTTAAAATGGTCGTAAAAATAAGTGAAAATAATTAAAATATATTATAAAAAAATACTCTATTTTAGGACAAATTTTCAAAAAATTATTATTTTTTATATAAAAACACATTATTGGATGGGTTTTTGAATCTTAAATATAGTTTTTTTAAAAAATTTTTTATTTATTTTTAAGAACAAAGATACTATTAGTTTTTCTATTTTCAATTATAAAAACTAGAACACAAATGAGAACAATATATTAAATAAGTTCGTCTTGTTTTGGCCATGTTTTGTGATATTTGTTTTTGAAAGTTGTTTTTAAGTTAAAAAATAAAAATTAGTCTTTTAATATTTTATGAAAAATAAGGGTGTTTGGCATATTATTTCTAAAAAGAATTTTCAGAAAAAAAAAAGAAACAAAAAACTTATTTGGATAAATTATTTTTAAAAGCAATTTTCTATTTTGATTTAGTAAAAACATTATAAATTTAATTTCTATAATATTAATTAAATTTAATTTGATTCTTATTAAAAATAAACATATTTTTGTAATTATAAGAAAATTTAAAAATAAATGATTTTTTAAGTAAAATTTTATGTATTAAGTATAATTTAATTTGAAATTTAATTACTTAATAAAAAATTTAGAGAAGTTAAAAGAAAATTAAAAAAAAAAACAAGTGTAATTTAAAATAATTCATTTTGAAGATTTTCAGGATTGATATTGAGTAGTGGAATGAGAAAAATAAAAATATCATGTTTAATTTCATTTGTTTTTTTCTTTCTGTTTTTTTTTTTTAAAAAAAAGTTGTAAAAGAAAAAATTAAGTCTATTTAGTAGTGTGATTTAAAAGTATTTTTCTATTTTTAAAAATTTCTAACACAATTTGGTTGTTGTTCTCTAGAAATAATTTTTAAAAATAAAGTGAAATAAATAGTAGTTTTTAAAGAATAAGTAAAAATTATTTTCACCTGTTTTTAAAAATAAAATAAAACATAGAAAATTTTTAAAAGGCCATAAAAAAGAAAAATAAAATAAAATGAAACATTCCTTTTCACTCTCCTCAATTTAATACCAATATAAAAAATCTTCAAATAAATTTCTTTTAACTTTTTTAAAATTTTTCATTCAATAAATAAATTTCAAAATCAAACTGTAATTGAGAAATAAAATTTATTAATTTTTAAAATAATTAAAAACTTAAAATTTAATTTAATTACTACTAAAAAGTCATAGAAACCAATAATCTTATAAAGTCATAGACCAAAATTTAGTATAAATGACTAGGTGACTAGGTTAGTTTATTATTTTATATATATATTTATAAAAAAATTTCAAATTAAACAAAACTTAATACGTTAAATTCATTAATAATTCTAATAATTTTTAAAAACAATTTATCTAAACAAATTTACTGTTTTTTATTTTAAAAAACTGTTTTTAAAAATAATATACCTAACACCCTTATTTTTATAAAATATTAATTTTTTTGTTATTTAATTAAAAAATAATTTTTAAAAACGAATTTCAAAAAACATAATAACCAACCTATAGTTTTTACTTACTTTTTAAAAATTAACGTCAATTTTACTTTATTTTTAGAAACTAAAAATAGAAAATAACAAACAAACAGTTATGAATTTAAAAAAAATAATATTTTGTTTTACGAAAGAAAACTGTTTTTAAATTACACTTGGGAACATGCTCATCATTTTTTTCTCTTTCCACATCGGCCTCTCTTTATTTTTCTCAATGGGATGGGGACAAAGATAGAAGACGTGGGTGCGTTGAACATCGCCACCCATTGAAAAATGAGAAGGAATTAATTAAAGAATCTCCCTATCAATATCACATTACGCGACACACTTATCCATGAGAGAATGAATGTAAGAAGCTTTTGGATTTGACAACTCTTATATGAGTATTTTGACGAAATTAGCTATGAAATTACGAGGGTCATCATTTTGTGAACGTTCCACTCAATCATAATATTCAACCTATTTAATAATAAATTCCTATTAAACAATTATATTTTTCTATTTAATAATCAAGTTGTGTTAGGTCTCGTATAAGTATATATGATTGATGTTCTAATTAAACATATTTATGACTTAATCGACATATTAATTTAAAAATAAATTTAAAATAAGCAAAATATATATTAAATATTTTAGAGTTATAATTAGGTTAATTAATATAATTGACCTTTTTTCCTTTTTCTTTTTTTTGGCGCTGCTGGAGGACAAGGACGAAGGTTGAAAAATTGAAGAAAATCTTGAAATATTGATGAAAAACTTAAAAAAGACAAAAAATCTTAAAATATCAGGAAAATCAACAAAAATCAGCATAATTGATTTTCCCATTGAAATATCTTATCAATTGCTAGGGATATCCAAAATTTTGGCTGCTAAATTTTCATGCTTATGTGGTAGGTATGGTGACAAGGAAGAAAGGCATGCTTATAAGGTGTCATGTATGGAGGCAGCTTGCATGGGTATATCATTCACACAAGTATCATAAGGTGTGCTTGAATCTCTTAATCAACTGGAATAGATTTGGAAGTATGCATATCACAAGTATGAGTTTTATCTTTAGATCTATGGTTATTGATGAGTTTATTTATTTATTTTATTGTTATATTTTCCATTGTGCGTAGATCTAAAAAGTCTTAGGATAGCTTTTGCATATACCCTAATGGTCCAAGGTTTCGAATACAACAATCCAAAGATCCCAATAACCGATATTAAAGTCCTATGCTAGGGAAAAACATGTTATAACCATTGTAGATTGTAGAGTTTTTCCTTTTCACCCTATGACCAAGAATGATGTATGCATGGATGCTAATTTATATAAATATCGATGGATGTGATGTTGCATTTTCGTTCTCTTATATTAGGTTAAAGCTTTATGATTAGGAGTATAGGATTTTATATTTGAATGAAAAACCAATTTTTGTTCATGGATGGGTTGTAAGCTCTATTTTTGACAAGCATAGGTTTTTTTCATGCTATGTAAAAATTATATTTTTTTTATCCATCGATATTAATCCAAGAAAAGAAAGATTACATTCCAATCACTTAGTAGCATTCTTAGTGAAGAAACCAATTAGCAAAGGCGAGATTTTTTTTATGGAAAAGTAGTCGAAAAAGATGGAGGAAAGTCCTTAGGTGCACAATTGCAAACAACAACTCTTAAGCGCTCAAATATTTATCGAATACTCAAGTGGGATGCTCAAGCACTCCAAGGTGGTTCTAGTGGCCTTCATGCGCTTTTGGCGCTCAAGTGTTCCTAGTAGTTGCAGATTGACAACTTTAGGGCATTTTACGGTTTTTTTTTGTCTGAATAATCTTATTTTTGGTTGTAAGAGTATTTTCATAAAATTTGAATTTTTGTGATTCCAAATTATGATTAACAAAATTTGTGATAGAATATCTAAAGACCATGGAGAAATATTTATTTATATCCTCATTTTTATTTTGTGCTATTTCTATTAATTGCATGTGTTTAGCATAAAGTAAACTATTTTGATATTCTTAATGAAAAATAAAATTTTATGAGAAATTGTTTATTGAAAATTGGAAGTTGCTAGTTAAGTTTACTAAACATTCCTTTTGAACAGTCCTTGTGTTTTAGATAGATGGTTCTTCGGACTTTTCTCCATAAGAGAAGGAGAATGATACTTAGGTGGTCCTTTAGACTCTTCCGCATAAGAGAAGGAGGGTAACACCGAAGGTTCTTGAGGCTCTTCTTCCTAAGAGAAAAAGAACAGTATTGGATAAGGAAAGTTTAAGAAAGATGAATGAAAAAACAATACCTTTTTAATATAAGTATTCTAATATAGAAATGAATAAACAATTTGAAAACTATTCTAAATAATTTATTTTAAAAATGATTACGAAAATAGTTCTAGAAATTTTTAGTAATTCTTAATGGAAATAGATTTTCTTGAAAATTGGATTCAAAAAAGATATTATTTATGAAATTTTGGAATAATGTAAATTAGGAAAAAAAATTCTTTGTAACTCTGATCTCTAATTTAGAGAATCAATAATTTTTAGAAATTATTTATTTTCAAAAAGTAAATGTTATGAGAAATTTTAAATATAAGAGGCAAAATTCCTTTCTAAATTTATTTTCAAGGATTTATAATATTTTGTTTTTTGAGAATTAAAATTTTCCACTTTGATAAAACCCTCTCAAAGTTTCAAAATCTCATAAAATGAAAGTTTTATGATTGATTCCAATTTAGAAAATAAATATTTTAAAAATCTTCATTGATTTGTTGTTAAAGTTTATTATCAAAAAGGTTTAAGTGAGTTGATGAAAATAATTTATTTTAAAAATATTTCTTAGGTAAAATATTTATTAATTGAAATAGTATGAAAATTGAGAATTTTTATAAAAATAGATTTTAAAATTTTTATTAAAATATTTCTACTCAAGTCGCTTAAACTCACGATAAACTAACAAGAAAATGAAATGGAAGCACGATGAAGTAGAGTAAGATTGATGCAAGAAAAAAAAAAAAAGAATTTCCAAATGTTAGTAAAGTGTCAAATCTGAAAGCTAAGCCAAATATAATTCCAGGCTGGTAACCAAAAAGGTTTGGATTGTGATGGAAGCAACTTTCCATTAATCTTCGGAGCCTGTTGCCGTTTGGTGGGAAATGGTCATGAATCTGAATATCCCCATGGCCATACTCAATACTCTTTTGACAAATGAGGGAACAGGCAGAGGACAAATGAAGGGTACGCATGCTTGCTTAAGCTTAATTTCTACCAATTTCTCTTGAACACGTGTAGCTAAGCAGTCAACCTCACTCTCCTTTTCTTTGCATTATGCATAGGCCATAATATTTGGTGCATTTTTCTCTTAAATTTTATCTATTTAGTTTTCGTCTTCTTTTGTTTCAAAAATGCATGCAATTATTTATTTTAATAAGAATGGTTACTTAGGATTCTTTGAGCCTTATTTAGGTGAAAATGATTACTTTATAGCACTTTTATTACTAGCATTTTTATTTTTTTTCTTTAAAAAAATGGAGAATCAACTAATTTTTGGATATAAATTTAATTTCTACTAAAATATGATATGATTAGAAATGATTAAAAAAGGATTATTAGAAAGAATACCAATCAAGTGTTAGTGAAAGAATCATTTTAAAGTAAAAAATTTGGTCAACTCTTGGGGCTTGTTCGGGATTTGTTTTGAAAACAATTTTCTATTTTTCGGAATAAAAAAATTAAAAATTATGTTTGATAATAAAAAACTGTTTTATTGTTTTATACTATTAAGAATAGAAAATAAGGTATTTTAAAAGAAGGTCTTTTAGTTGTTTTTAGTTGTTTGTACTTGTTTTTTGAAAACTATTTTAAAAAATAATTATACAAATATTTTATAATGATTAAAATAAAACTCTAGATATAAAAAATATTTTTTAACATATTTAAAAATATTAAAAATAGGTTAAAAATATTTCATGCTCCAAAACATACTTTTATTTTATAAAATATTATAAAATAATTTTAAAAATTATTCTTAAAAACTATTTTTCATAACTGTTTTAAAAAATAGTTATCAAATCATATTTTAATTTTCGAAGAGAAAGTGCTTAAATGCTTTTGAAAGCACTTCCAAGCCTTCCAAAATGAAAATGAAATATAATTTTAAAGCTTCTTTTGACGACCTTTCTTAAAACATTTTTTACATCCATTCTTAAACATGGGTTTCAATTATTTTAAAGAGTAAAATTTTATTTAAAAACTCAAATATAAACAAACAATATAAAAGTTGTCAAAGTATTCTACATATATTCAATTGTTTCTTGAAATATTCCATAAAAAAACACTTACAGACATCTTAATTTTACTATAAAAAAATCTATTTTAAAAACAAATTCTCAAAAAGCTCCTTTCAATAAAAAAAAAAATTACAAACTTATTTTTAAAGTTAAAAAGTCTCAAACTAATCCATAGGGTATGTTTGGCAATACTTATGAAAATATTTGTCAAAACTATTTTTAAAGTACTTCCCTAATGTCTTTAAGAATAAAGGTATGTTTTGAAATAAAAAAATATTATCAATTTATTTTAATATTTCCAAGTATTTTCTAAAAATAACTTTCATATATATATATATATATATATATTGTTTTATTTTCAATAATTTTTTATATTTATAAAATTATTATTATTTTTAAAATAGTCGAAAAAATAAGTGAAAATAATTAAAATATATTATAAAAAAATACTCTATTTTAGGACAAATTTTCAAAAAAATATTTTTTATATATAAAAACACATTATCGGACGGGTTTTTGAATCTTAAATATAGTTTTTTCTTTTAATTTTTTTATTTATTTTTAAAACAAAGATGCTATTAGTTTTTCTATTTTCAATTATAAAAACTAGAACACAAATGAGAACAATATATTAAATAAGTTCGTCTTGTTTGGACATGTTTTGTGATATTTGTTTTTGAAAGTTGATTTTAAGTTAAAAAATAAAAATTAGTCTTTTAATATTCTATGAAAAATAAGGGTGTTTGGCATATTATTTCTAAAAAGAATTTTCAGAAAAAAAAAAAAAAAACAAAAAGCTTATTTGGATAAATTATTTTTAAAAATAATTTTCTATTTTGATTTAGTAAAAACATTATAAATTTAATTTATATTATATTAATTAAATTTAATTCGATTCTTATTAAAAATAAACATATTTTTGTAATTATAAGAAAATTTAAAAATAAATAATTTTTTTTAGTAAAATTTTATGTATTAAGTATAATTTAATTTAAAATTTAGTTACTTAATAAATTTTTTTGAGAAGTTAAAAGAAAATTAAAAGAAAAAAACAAGTGTAATTTAAAATAATTCATTTAGAAGATTTTCAGGATTGATATTGAGTAGTGGAATGAGAAAAACAAAAATATCATGTTTAATTTTCTTTCTGTTTTTATTTTGTTTTTAAAAAGTTGTAAAAAAAAATTAAGTCTATTTAGTAGTGTGATTTAAAAATATTTTTCTATTTAAAAAAAATAGAAAACTATTTTGAAAAATTTCTAAAACAATTTGGTTGTTGTTCTCTAGAAATAATTTTTAAAAACAAAGTGAAATAAAGAGTAGTTTTTAGATAATAAGTAAAAATTATTTTCATGGTTTTTAAAAACAAAGGAAAATATAGAAAAATTTTAAAAGGCCATAAAAAAGAAAAAAATAAAAAATAAAACATTCCTTTTCACTCTCCTCAATTTAATACCAATATAAAAAATCTTCAAATAAATTTCTTTTAACTTTTTTTAAATTTTTCATTAAGCAAATAAATTTTAAAATCAAATTGTAATTGACAAATAAAATTTATTAATTTTTAAAATAATTAAAAACTTAAAAATTAATTTAATTACTACTAAAAAGTCATAGAAATTAATAATCTTATAAAGTCATAGACCAAAATTTAGTATAAATGACTAGGTGACTAGGTTAGTTTATTCTTTTATATATATATTTACAAATTCTTTTATTAGGTAAATATACTCTAAATTAAGTTAGACTTAATGTAGTCTACTAATTTTTAAAAATAACTTAAAATTTAAATGATCAAATAATTAATATTAAAAAATTATGGATAAAAATTAATTTAAAATAACTTTATTATTTTTCTTTTACATAAAATTATTATTTTTCAATATTTTATATAAAAAAATAAATTACAAATTAAACAAAACTTAATACGTTAAATTCATTAACAATTCTAATCATTTTTAAAAACAATTTATCCAAACAAATTTACTGTTTTTTATTTTTAAAAACTGTTTTTAAAAACAATATGCCTAACACCCTTATCTTTATAAAGTATTAATTTTTTTGTTATTTAATTAAAAAATAATTTTTAAAAACGAATTTCAGAAAACATAATAACAAACCTATAATTTTTACTCATTTTTTTAAAAATTATCATCAATTTTAATTTATTTTTAAAAACTAAAAATAGAAAATAACAAACAAACAGTTATGAATTTAAAAAAAATATATATATTTTGTTTTACAAAAAAAAAAAAAAAAAAAAAAACAGTTTTTAAATTACACTCGGGAACATGCTCATCCTTTTTTTCTCTTTCCACATCGGCCTCTACTTTTTTCAATGGGATGGGGACAAAGATAGAAGACGTGGGTGTGTTGAACATCGCCACCCATTGAAAAATGAGAAGGAATTAATTAAAGAATCTCCCTATCAATATCACATTACGCGACACACTTATCCATGACAGAATGAATGTAAGAAGCTTTTGGATTTGACAACTCTTATATGAGTATTTTGACGAAATTAATTATGAAATTACGAGGGTCATTTTGTGAACGTTCCACTCAATCATAATATTCAACCTATTTAATAATAAACTCCTATTAAATAATTATGTTCTTCTATTTAATAATCGGGTTGTGTTAGCTCTCGTATAAGCTTATATGATTGATGTTCTAATTAGACATATTTATGACATAATTGACATATTTATCTAAAAATAAATTTAAAATAAATAAAATATATGATAAATAATTTAGAGTTATAATTAGGTTAATCAATATGATTATTAAATGAATAATTTTATATTAAATTTATTTTTTATAAATTAATCGAAAAATTATTTATTTATTTATTAAAGGAGTGTTTGGTAAAATTTAATACTTATTACTTAATAATTTAAGTTGATTTAAGTTAAATTATACTTAAATTATTGATTTAAAATTTATTATTTACTTTTTACTTTGAGTATTAAGATTATTCGATAAAATAAACTATATTAAATTTATTTTAAATCATCAAAATGACTTATTTATCATCATAAATTATAATTAGGGTGAAGGAAATATCCTAAACAACAATGAAGGTCGTGGAACAACAAAAAGGATCATTGAGGTACTTAAGATAAATGTGAATAAAAAGATAAAATGAAGATATGGATTTAAAAATAAATAAATTAATTATTTTTTTATTATTTAAAATTATTATTATTATTTTAAATTATGTCATTAAATTATTTTACCAAATAAACTTAATTTACTTAATGATTTAAATTAAGTTATTAAGTCACTTTAAATTATTAAATTAATTTATCAAACACTTATTAAATAAATAAAATATATAAATTAACGTGAATTTAAACATAATTATATCGAACCTAAAACTACCAAAAACATTTTAAATTATAAGTGTTGATAAGTCATATTAAAATTTACCACTTGTGTTTATATCTTTTTCAAGTTCTCTCTAGGAATCTCACTAATCCAAGCATAGGACGAAGATGGATTACAGAATTGCATACGATCATTTCGTATATTGCAAAATAATATTTATATCATTACATATTACTTTGATTTGTATCATGAAAATTAATTAGATAATAGGAGTCTAAATACAGAGAAGGAGTTTCTTACGTTAGCGTGGACATGCGACGGGACACAGTAGACATATGGGACCCCTCAACATCCTGCGGCTCAGCCTTTTGATGGTACATAGCCGAATGTGAGCAGACTTGATGCCACATTCCACGAGCAGCCCATGTTCTCTGAACCCCTATATCTGAATGTGGCTTGTTTTCTATGTGAATGAACAGTCCCTCGTGCCTTAATTTGGAGGTAATCCTTCCTTTCTGTGCAATGAATCCATTATCAAAAATGGTTTTTAGCAACTTGGCTAATGGATGTGTTTCCCATCTCTGAAAAGCCCACAAAATCACCAAATTTCCAATTATTGAAAGGTCTGCCCTATACCCACATGTACCTAAATTTCCAAAGTTAGGTAGAGAAATCTAACCTTTCCTCACTAAATATGGCTGTGGAACTCTTGACCCAACTCATGGTCTTGGCCCCAAATTTCCTTGGTCTATGCTACAACACCAAGACTTAAGGTATACAAAATGACAAGGGTACCTAATTTTTCGTACCTATTTGATATGTTTGGTCATTTAGTGAATTGGAATTTGGAAGTATTCATAATCTCAAGATCAAGCCATAGCTCTGGATTTGGGAAATTCTGATCCAACGCCCCCCCAAGTGCCACAGGTATACATCGTTTCATGGGGTTGGCAGTCTCATCCACTTCTCTTTCAACCTCAACTTTTGATACTTCTCGATTGTGATATTGCTGCCGGAACGTGCCGTAGCATCCAAGTGTACTTTTCACATATCCATTTATTAAAAAGATATCAACGATTAGCTCAAATATACTTTCTTCTTATCCTTTAATTTCATTTATTTTTACCTTAATTCCGTATATTTATGTCTTTGGAAAATGTTAAGGTGTCCAATCGATATGTACTGAAGTTTGAGTCCGACCTATAACTGATATATTAATATTGTCAATATTGGGTTTTAATTAGAGATGATAATGTGACGAGTTTTTTTAGGTACCCATCCCACATCGTCTAATTTTTTTAATGAGATGAGAATGAGAATTATTTTAAATATCTAATTTATTTTATTAATACATATTTTCCTTTTATATTATAGGACGAGAATTGAATAGAAACATTATTCATTGCCAAGTGTGAACAAGAAGACAATAAATAAATAAAATAGAAAAATGTTGTAGAATTAAAAGCAAAATAATAATTAAAATTTAAATAATGGTATTCTTCACTTATAATTTTTTTTTTTAATTTTTATATAAAATTATTATTTTAATTTTTCTCTTATCCTTCTAACCTTTGTGAATTATTTTGATTTAATTGTTAATTATTTTTAAAAAAAGAATTATTTTTTTTATTTTCTTTTTAACTTAAAGTTTGTTTTAATTTTTATAATTTCTATATTACTCTAATATGTGAATGTGTGTGACAATAAAATAGCTTATTTTAATATTTTTATATGTTTTATTTTATAAAATAGTAAAGTATTATGAGTATATTCTATTTTCAAACTCTAATTGAAATTTCAATCTTAGAAAATCAAAATTTAATATTAAAATATAAAATATTTAAATGATGACAAATATGTATATTAAAACATAACTCTAAAAAATTAATAAAAAGACAAAATGAAAAATTGTATAAGGAAAAAATAAGACTAATGAAATTTAATTTTCATTCTAAAAATAGGTTAAAAGATGAATTACTATTTAGAAAAATTTTAAAAAGCTTTTGTCAATTATAACTCCATTTAATATTTGACAGAGGTCTTATGAATTGTCATTTCATTTTTTATTTGTGTTGTTACTTAACAAAGTTCTTGTCCAACTCTAATTGTTACAGGCAAGATTAGAAGCTTTCGAGCATCGAGGGTGAAAATTTTGATCTCATGGTTTTTATTATTATAAAATTTTAAGTTAATAGGGATCATACTATGAAAATAAGACATAATTGCCATAACAAGTATTCTCTTTTACCCAAAGGTATTATTTGGTAATATGAATGCATGATGAGTATCTTCTTTTACCATTGAAAACTATTGTAATAACCACCTCCATGTGCACTTACTATTTGTAGTTCAATTGTTATTGAAAAGTGTCTCAAATTCAAATTGGTTTATATTGTTGGGAATCTTCGATTGCTAATCTCTAATATGTTCTTGAATTGAATAGGGTGCATGCAATCTATCCTCAATCTCTCTAGATCCAATACAATGGAAATCATAGTATCAAAAACAATATGAGAATCTAAATCTAGAGATATAGTGAGCATACTTGCGATTTGGATGTTCCTAGATCGAATCTAATGGCTGAAGTGATAAAAAAAATTGTAGATCTCATCTACCTGATATTCTTCTTCCCAATCTATACTCACACAAATCTTGACACACAAGAGAAGTGTGGGCTTCCCTTCCCCCTTGAATGTGACTAGGGTTTTTTTTTTTTTTTTTTTTGAAAATAAAGTGTAGGAAAATTTAGAACCCTAACTCTTAAAGAGGTATTTATAAGCTTCCCTATGGGCTTAAGTGACTTAAGCCCAAAATTAAGTTTGAGTTACCTAATCTATCATTCTTAGATTTAATTAGCCCTATTGGGTTCTAATTAATTAATTAGTCAAGTTTAGAAAGATAATTCATAACATATAGTTCAACATTGCGCTTTACCAAAACTCCCTTATGCACACTTATAAACTAGAAACCCAAATCCCTAAAATAAAACATGTCATCATGAATTAAGGCTCTTGAGTGAAGGTCATTGGGACCCATAAGAAAATACTAGTTCTCTTAAAATCCAAATTTGAAGTTGATTCAACATTATACTAAAGAGAATCAACTGCACTTCAATATCCTATGAAATTACAAAGAGGTGAAGTTCAAGTCCATGACCTACTATCCACTGCATGCAAACTCTTTATGAATTGGCGTCTGTAATTTATCAAGGTAGTGCTATCAATCTATCAAGATTACCTTTCCAATCCTTGAGTTATAAATCCTCATAATATGTGATCAATTGAAATACTCTATCTCCAAGGAATATATATCAAATTCCACTAAAGGAATTGTTATGATCATAGTCTTCTAGATCACATGTCCTTTGGTTCACCCAAAGGGACACACTATCCTAATCCCGTGAAATATCATGGTGCTTTTATCAAGAAAACCTATTTTTACCAATCTCCATCAACAATGACCTAATTTGTAGGGATATCTAACCACATTATAGTTCAACACAGGCTCAATATCTTCTCAAGATTGAAAGTCCATGCAATATAGTAGCTCAATGAATCATGAAAACTAACAACATTACATCATGATTGATTATAGGTCATGTCCAATATGTAATTACACACACTAGTGCCTTCACCATAGGAACCTATCTTGATGGATAAGATAAGTTATCCCTCCTATTAGAAGGTAGTGCATTATAGTCTCTATTGAATGACCTAAATCCATGAATCGATTATGAACAACTTATCACCTTGTAAGGAATATAGACTTGGATCTTTTATATGACTCTTAGTCTACCCAAGTCATGTATAATGCAAGCGATATGGGTGTGTGATGCGAACCTCAATCGACACGCTTTGAGACCCCACAAACAGTATTGGAATAATTGCCCAAGAAAGCTAAAATATAGATTTTTGATAGAACCCTGACCCAACATTTATAAGTGAAACGCGAACCAAAAGTATAAGTAATAGACCTTGACCAAATGATTATAATGGAATCACGAACAGAAGGTATAAAGTTTGAACGCCACAAGGAATAATCTCTGATAAGTTCACAGTTCTTGAAGAACCAAAAGAAGAGCAAAGCCTCACATTTTCTGATTTTTATTCAATAATCCCTCTATTACAATGAGTGCATCCTATTTATATGTCATGACTAAAAATATATAAAAAAAAACATACTAAATATTAAAACCCTAAATAAAAGTTGATTTGGTTTGAAATTAGCAGATCCAAAATAGGAAAATAGCTAAAAAATATACTAAATAATAAAAGCCTAAAATTAAGGTAGATTTGGTTTGAAATTAGCAACTCTAGAATAGAAAAAATGTCTATTAATTGATATGGAACTGGAAAGTCAATCAGTTATTAATCCACGCCATAAATCACGCCCAATCAAGCTAGATTAGCCCTTAATAGCTTGGATTAAATTTATCACACCTTCATCTTCCTTTAGGCCAAACTTGGAATGTCCTGTGTTAGAATAAGCCCAAATCTCTTAAATTAGCCCATTAAGTGCTTCTTTGATCTTCTTGGATCTTGCTTTAGTTATAGGCCCAACTGGAACATGCAATGGATCCTTGAATGCTTGTTGATTTTCATCAGTGTGAATGCTTAGATAACTAATTAACGCAAAAGAGATAATAAAGGGAACCAAAAACATAAATAAATAACCTTATTAATGAATCTTAATCTGTCACATCATGTCATACTTTCTAAGACTCTACGCCAACATATATTTCTTTTTATAAAACATATCATGCTTAGTTTTCGAAGTTCATATTTCATTGTAATTAGAGTCCTTGTAGAATAAATAAACCTACTATGAATATCTATATAAATATTCTAGGTCATGAGAGAAAAAAATTATGAGATGGGGATAGACTTTTGAAGATTATAAATAATAGATAGAAATGTGAGGAGAATGTGAGACACTTGGTAAAGTGAGATGGCTTATGGTTTAGGGTGTAGATACAAAGAATGGGGAAATGTGAGAGGTTTCAAGACTTATCCTCTATGATATTCTTTATAATATAGTAGAATGTTCTCCCTCATTTGTGAATATAGCCATAGTTGGCCAAACCACATTAAAACTTTATATGCCTTTGTGTGTGGATTCTTCGACCTTTGTGTTATTACATTATCATGTTTGCACTAAAGACCTATGGTGAGTTATAACGTAAGACCATCAGGTAGTCAAGCATCACCAAATTGTTATATTGTATGATCTCTCAACCTTGAGAGAATATTGAACTTATGCCAAAGTTAGTGGCTTTAACTTATGGGTGAGATCCTAAGGTGATTACATATTCTTTATGAAATCAGTCGTTACTAATGAAAGTCGGTGGCAATAGGTATTTTCAATATAGACACCATGATTGTCCCATTGGGTGATCCTTAGGAAGTGTGTTTAAGAAAACTATGGTTATAGTTGTTTCTTAATTAAAACTTGACATAAGCTCTTTGTGTAGACCATCCATTTTGTCCCCTTAGTGCATACCTTGATTAAGTACTCTTTCAATACTCTATAGTAGTTCTTGGGGGCCTATTGTTACTCACATATCTTATCTCGTTAAGTCATTTTGGATACTAGATACACATTTGTGACAATTTGTTTAGACTTATTTAGGCCCATTTAGGCACATTTGGCCTATTTAGATTCGCCTAGTCCTTTAAGGCTTGCTCCGGCACCCCTAAGTCATTTATATGGCCTACGTGGCTTACATGAATATGCATCAAATACTTATATCTATTTATCTTTTTATTTATTTATTTATTTATTCATTTCTTATTCACCTTTTATATATGGTCATTGTATATTTTTGTTATCATTATTTTTATTATTATCATTATTATTCTTACCATTATATTTTATTTTTTTATTATTTTATTATTATTATTATCATCATCATCATTATTATTATTATTACTATTTATTTTACTTTATGTTTTTATTTTTTTATTTTGTTATTTTATTTCATTCATTTTATTTAAAAAAAATGCTTATTTTGTTTTATTTACTCGTTTATTTAGGTAAAAAAAAAAAATTTGGGTGCTTCGAGGAGTTGAAGAGGGATTGAAGAAGATTGGGAAAAGAAACTTTGGAAAGAGGCCATTGGGAAGGAGAATTTGCAGAAGTGGGGAACGGTAGATTTTTAAAGAAATGTAAGGATTTTGAGAAGGAAAAGAAAGAGGTAAAAAAAAAAAAAAAAAAGATTCTGATATAAGAAAGACAAAGGAGAAGCTTGAGAGAAAAAAGAGGAAAAAATAGAGAGGAGGACACGTCTGGAGGCCCTTTGTTTTTTTTTTTAAAGGAAGAAAGACAGGGACAAAGAGCCTAGCAAATCTTGCTAAAGGGGAGCACTTTTAGGTATGTTTGTTGAGAGTTATGTTGTCACTTTGTTCTTCATTCTTTCTTGTTTTTATCACAGTTTGATTGTTTGGGTATGAATATGATACTGTTGTGCCTTTTTCTCATTTTCTTTCGATTTTCATTTGAGGACAAACTTGGATATAGTTTCAGTTGTACCACTGATCTTGGAACCCATTGACTTTAGCATGAAATGGATTTCCACTTCCTGAGTCACTTGTTTGTTTGTTCTTTTGATCATGCTTTGTTTCGGGCCATTCATCTACGTATTGGATGTCAAATCTGTGTCTCTGTTTCTGGATTATATCTTCTAGTTTGTGCTCTGATATGCTTGAGATTAGGAGAGAAGAAGTAAAACACGGCTTAGGAAAAAGGATCACACCTACAGTAGGTCTCCATGGGGGCTACTATGAGGAGAGTACATGTAGATTTTTTGAAAAAAGAATACAATCGGTTGCATACAGGGTTCATGACCTAATTTTTTGGGAGTTTTTTTTTTTTTTTTTCCATTCATGAGGGTTCGCAATCAGGTATTCTATGGAGGCAACAACACATGATTCTCTAGGAAGCTCCAATCACAGTCTTACCATGTGAGATGGACACACACGTACGAACACATATGGGTATGAGAAGTGGCAACCACGTGATAGATTGAAAAAAATGGGAGGAAAAGTTTCCGAGGGGTTTCTTTGCATGGGGAAGAGATAGAGGCTGTTTCAAGGTGTGGGGAGTCTTGAGAAAGGGAAAGAGAAATCGGTAGAAAATGGGAGGTTTTGAGAGAGAAAAAAAAAAGAAGAAAAAAAAACAGAGAGCTGAGAGGAGGATTTCAGGTGGTTAAGAGGTAATTGGAAACCGATATTCCATACAGTAGGAGAGGGGTTTTTGAGGTATGGATTTTTTTTTTGTTTCTGTTATTCAATTTGCTTGCCATGTCACCCTTTTTTCTCTTTTATGATTTCTAGATATTTTGACTTGCTTAGGAATAGATGGTGAAGACCATTTGTTGCCCATTGGAATCTAGTTCCAATATTTTATTTGCCATTGTTATATGCTCATCTCTATTTTTTTTTTTTTTTTTCCGACTTTGCTCATAAAATAATGCGAATATGCAGTCTTTTTTTTTTTTTTTTTTTAGTTGTGTGATATTTCTTATTTGTACCTCTGCTTGGCCTTGAATCTACTTGTTTTCCTCCCACTAATCTGAGCCCCCGTTGATTATGACATGAAACGTTGGCTATAGTTGGTTCATTCCGTTTCTTTCATTGGTAGTCTACTTTCCTGTTGTTTGTCCCCTATTTCCGAATGTCTGGCTATGGGGAGTTGGGCATTGCAAATATGGAGCATTAAGAGGTTGTGGGTGATCATGGGACGAGGGCGCTTATAGAACATGGGTTTGGGAAGCATTTGTGGTAGTTTGATGCATTGAAACCTCAATGGGATTATTATGTTTGGTCATTTTCTTAGCCAAAACTAATGGAATTCAGACCATCGTTTTGATCACAAATGACGGAAAAGGCGGACACCATTTTGATTCTGAAGGCTCAATGTCAGTCCTGGGGGGTCTTTGCAACTAAAGTGGAACAACTCACTTGTTTTGATCACAATGCTTGATGCACAAGAGGCGCGCCACTAGTGGCAAGAAGAAGGCTTGGAAGAAGAAGCGCAAGTATGTACTTGATCGCCAACCAACAAACACTAAGCTCTCAAGCAACAAAATAGTAAGGAGAGTACATGTTAGAGGAGGCAATGTGAAGTGGAGGGCTCTTAGATTGGACATTGGGAATTACTCATGGGGTAGCGAAGTTATCACTCGTAAAACTTGTATTCTTGATGTCATTTACAATGCTTCAAACAATGAACTTGTCAGGACGTAAACTCTAATGAAGAGTGCAATTGTTCAGGTGGATGCAGCCCCAGTTAAGCAGTGGTACCTCCAGCACTATGGTGTAGATATTGGTAGGAAGAAGAAGGCAACAATTAAGAAGGAAACTACTAATGAGGGAAAAGCTTCAATTGAGGAAACTAAGAAGAGTAGTCATGTCCTGAGGAAGCTTGAAAAACATCAAGTGGATTGTAAACTTGATCCCCACATTGAGGAGTAGTTCGGTTCTGGTAGGTTGTTGGCCTGCATTTCCTCTCGTCCCAGTCAATGTGACGGAGCCGATGGATATATTTTGGAAAGGCAAAGAGCTGGAGTTCTACACAAGGAAGATTTAGAGGAAGCAAGGCAAGGGTGCTTAATGCTTGAAGTACCGAGGTGATGGGGTGCCTAAAGACGCAAGTGCAGCTGTAGCCACCTTTGCATTACCATGCACGGCTCACCCATGGCCACCATATGACCATCCCTCAGCTCCCATGCAGCCCACACCCTCCTCACACGTCTATATCTTCCATAAGCAGCCCATACCTCCTATGTACAGCCCACTGCCACCCATAGGCAGCCCATACCTCATATGTATAGCCCACTACCACCCATGTGCAGCCCATAGCTTCCATAGGTAGCCCATGTCTTCCATAGGCAGCCCATACCTCCTATGTACAGTCCACTACTACCCATGTGCAGCTCATATCTTCCATAGGCAGTCCATATTTTCCATAGACAACCCATACCTCTTATGCACAGCTCACATGCATTCTCATTTTAAAATTCATCTTTTAAAAATTTATTTTTTAAGCAAACTCATTCTCAAATAATTTTTCAAAATTTCTAAAGTTCCAAAATTCCAAGTTTAATTTTTAAACTACCATTCTCAAATGATTTTCCAAAATTTCCAAAATTCCAAAATTCCAAATTTAATTTTTAAAATACAATTTTCTAAAATTTCCAAAATTTCCAAAATTCCAAATTTAATTTTTAAAATATCATTCTCAAATAATTTTCCAAAATTCCAAAAATTCCAAATTTAATTTTTAAAATACAATTTTCCAAAATTTTCAAATTTCCCAAAATTCCAAATTTAATTTTTTAAAATACAATTTTCCAAAATTCCCAAAATTCCAAATTTAATTTTTAAACTACCATTCTCAAATAATTTTCCAAAATTTCCAAAGTTCCAAAATTCCAAGTTTAATTTTTAAACTACCATTCTCAAATAATTTTTCAAAATTTTCAAAATTCCAAAATTCCAAATTTAATTTTTTAAAATACCGTTCTCAAATAATCTTCCAAAATTCCATTTTTTTCAAATTTAATTTTCAAAACTCCCATTTTCAATATTTTTTTTTTATACAAAAAAAAATGAATAAATAAGTTTCATTTCTAAGATTTTTTCATACATTTCTATAAGTTTTGATCAATTTTTTACTCATCAATATTTTGTATCAAAATATTCACCAATATATTCGTAAAATCGAGTTATTGATATATCCGTCAAAACCAATATTTTTATCATTACTTTATACAAACAACTAGAGCCTTAGCCTTCATCCCTATGTTGAGGATTCCACCATTTATATATGCTAAGGTCCAAGAGCGAGCAATTAGGTGGAAAATCGCAAGGTTTAGAGATCTTTGATGCAAAAGGATTTAGGTTTGGAAACATTCAAACCCATGTATGATTTTTAACACATCCTATAGGCCATCCTTTTATTTTTCATTACTTCCATTAAAATTTTAGATGCATGCACCTCAAAGCCCAAACAAATATCAAATCCCCCAACAAGAGGTATGGTGACAAGGAAGAAAGGCTTACCTATAAGATTTCATGTAAAGATCGAGGAGACATCTTAAATGGGTGCATCATTCACACAAGGCTCATCCGGTGTTCTTGAATATCTCAATGCAAAGGATGTGACATTGGAAGGGAATGCCGGATTGGGTGCTAAGTATATGGGTGATATGGATGAAGGTAGTAGAAGATGAGATGATGAGGAAGAATCAAAACCAATAGAGAACTTTAGGATTTGAATGTGGAATGACAATTACAAAGTTAGCAATCCTTAGATTAGGCAAAGAGGAGATTGATAAGAACTAATTCTGATTTTAAGAGAGTGTCATTTTGTATAGGAATTTCCAACAATAAAAGGTTTGTGAAAGGAAAAGAATTTTTAATAAAGACGACTCGCGCATGGACAAAAACTTTCTGGGACTGAGGATCCAAGCAATAAAAAAAATTATGCTCAGATAAATAAAAAAGAAAAGAAGAAAAAAAAATGCATGGATGGGACCAACGTTCATGTTTGTTGGCAACATAAAGAGGAAGCCAAGGGTAGCAAAAACAGTCGAGCACTTTTAGTTTGTAATAATCTAGGCCTATTGATTCATGACCCATTCATTCAAACCACTTAAAAATTGATTAAGGATGATAATTTCTAGAAGTAATCAGAATTATAATTTATTGAGATAATTTCTTTTCACATGCTGATGCTCTCTTGAGAGTCCATCTCACCTACCTAATTAAAATTAATTAAAAAGGGTCAATGCAAGGGAAAAAAAAAACTAGTAAAGTGTCAAATCTGAAAGCAAACCTAAAGTTAAGCCACATATAATTCCAGGCTGGGAATCAAAAAGTTTTTGATGGAAGCAACTCTCCTTCAATGATCTTCAGAGTCTGTCGCCCTTTGGTAGGAAATGGTCATGAATCTGAATATCCCCATGGCCATGCTCATACTCATACTCATACTCATACTCTTTTGACAAATGAGGGAACAGGGAGAAGAAAAATGAAGGCTATCACCATCAAATGTTACGTCAAGATGTCTGGAATCTATGGTCGTGTCTCGTGCCTTGTATAGTCAGGAAGAGAGTGAATATTATAAGCACCTATTCCTTTCACATGAGAAGTGACGCTGCAACCTGCAGAAAAATGTATCAACACCAGAAAATGGAGAAGATAATTGCAGGTGATGTTTGTCGAGATGGAGAACGACGAAGCTTGATTGCAGGCCATGATTTATATACTGATTTAGCGGAAGACATGTGAGGCATAAAAAGCATAAACAAACTGGTGTTCGTCTGGGAGTGTGTTCTTCCGAAATTCATGGTGTCAGGGCGTGAAGAATCACGTCATCTTGTGGGGTAACCCTTCATTCATTGAAAATATAATACAAACCTTATATATATATATATAGCATGCGTTCTTTTGTCCTCTTTGATTAAGATCACAGAATGGACGTAATACAATAGAACAAAAACAAAATGAACGCATGCTTGCTCAAGCTTTCTTCTATGATTTGAAAAGTCAGGCATAATCGATCGGGAAGAAATCGCAAAAAAAATCTGGAAAATTAGTAAAATATCGTTAAGATTTCGGTGATTGACTAATAAATCGGTAAAAATATCCATTGTGTTTATGTGCAAGCAGAAAGACGCACAAAAAATAGACGATTTTTTAAAAAATCGTCCATAGATCATCGATATTTGTAGAGATTTTTCAAAAGACCTTATTTTAAAAAATATTAATCTGCGTTTTTTTTATTTATTTTTTATTTTAAATTTATACCATCTTTTTATTTTATATTATTCTTTTATTTTTTATTATTTTTCATCTTTATCCCATTCATCCTACTTAAAAAAATTATATTGCTTCATTTTTTTTTTTTAAATATATTTATCTTTCATTTTCATAAATTTTTAATAATTTCCATCTCACCAAAAATATTCATCGATATTTTTTATATATCCATAAAATCTAATCAAACTCAATTTTCTTTTTTATGCATATGTCATAACTTTGTGCATTTTTCTCCTATATTTCATCCATATTAGTTTCTTATTTTTCTAAATGAGAGGAGAGAAAATAGAAGACCTGGTTGTGTTGAATCGTCACCGCCCTTTGGAAAGCAAGAAATTCAAGAATCTTTCAATTAATGTCACATAGGGGGAGAGACTTAATGGTATTTATTTATTTTTAACTTTTTATTAAAAGTGATTTATTTTTAAAATTTAAGTTATTTGTTTTTCTACATTTTCATAACTTATTATAAGTTTTTTATTAAATAAAAAAATTAAATATTTTGACTTTTTCTAAATGAAAAAAGTAATATGATTTTTATTATTTTTTATTAAAAAATAAACCTAATATCTAATACTATTAAGTATTAAAATTTCATTTAAAATTAAATAAAAATAAATAAATAAACACCACCTTATCCATGAGAAAAAGCAGGTAACAAGTAGTTTTTGGATTTAACAAGTCTTTTCTATATGTATTTTGACTAGTCCTTCTGTGAACCTCCCACTCAATCATAGTATTATTTTGTTTGATAAGGATCATCTATACAAGGAAATTATTTTATTACATTGTTTCACTTCAAATCATAAGATTTTATTATTTAAATAAGGTTATTAATTTATTAAATATTTATTTATGGGGGGTTTTACATGACTTCAAATGTAAGGAAAGAAGACGGATTATAGAATTGCATGCAATCATTCAGTACCATATTGCAAAATAATATTTATGTTATTACGTATTGTTTTGATTTGTACCATGAAAATTAATCGGATAATATGAATTTAAATACTCAAAAACATGTCACGGGACACAGTAGACGTATGGAACCCATCAACATGCTGCAGCTAGACGGCGGAATGTGGGCAGATGTGACGCCATATTCCACATGCCGCCCATGTTCTCTGAACCATTCTCTGTCTGTGAAGAAACATTCCCTCATGCCTTGATTTTGAGGTACTCCTTTCTGTGCGATGGATCCATTACCAACTTGGCAAATGGATGTGTTTCCCATCTCTGAAAAAGGCCGCAAATCAGCAAACTTGATAATTAGTCCAGAGTTATGAAACTCTCTAACCATTGAAAAAGGGCCTACTATCACTGGCCATGAATTTCCCATAAATTTTTCACTTACCCCATACAGGCCATACCAACATGGACCTAAACCACACGTACAATGTATTAGGTCGAGAAATCTAACCTTACCTCACTAAGATGATGTTTGTTTTTTGGCTGAATAGAAAAAGCCAAATATTTTAGCTTTTTCTATTCAGCCAAAAATGACCTGTTGACATCATCCAATATAACTAAAGTGAACTTATTATCAATAGGTTCAGTTTAGTTATGTTGGATGATGTCAACAGGTCACTTTTGGCTGAATAGAAAAAGCTAAAATATTTGGCTTTTTCTATTCAGCCAAAAAACAAACACAACCTAAATATAGCTGTGGACCTCTTGATCCAACTCATGGTTTTGGGTGCCAGAAATTCCCTATTAGAGCTACTACACCAAAACTTTTAAGGCATGCAAAATGACACGGGTACCCAAGTTCTTGTTTGGTAACCGTTTTTTAAAACGGTTTTAAAAAAAATAATTTTTAAGAACAATTTTTAAAAATCGTTTTCTAATATTGTATAAAATAAAAGTCTATTTGGGAACTTAAAATTATTTTTAACCTATTTTTAATATTTTTAAATATATTTTTAAAATAATTTTTATGTCCATAGTTTTATTTTTAATTATTATATATGCTTGTATAATTATTTTTTTAAATAACGATAAAAAAATTAAAAATAATTAAAAGATGTTTTTTAAGAATATCATGTTTTCTGTTTTTTGATAATAAAAGATAGAAAAAAAACATAAAATAGTTTATAATTGAGAAATGTGTTTTTCAATTTTTTTATTTTAAAAAATAGAAAATCTTTCTTGAAAACAGTTGCCAATAGGACCTGATTTTTCATAACTATTTGATGTGTTTGGTCTTTTATGAAATTGGAAGTATTCATGAACTCAAGTTTCAAACATTTCTCTGGAATAGACATTTAATGGACCACTGCCGTGTACACACAGTTTCATGGGGTCGGCAATTTTACAACTTTTCTTTGAATCTCAACTTTAGTATTGGTGGATTGTGATATTGCTGAGGGCTCGAGCTCTACCATCCAAGTTTACTCTTTTGATATGGACCTATAAAAAAGGTATCAGAAATTAGGTCAAATGTGTTTTTTGATATCATATATTTATATTTGCTTCCCATCCATATTTATTATGTATAAGACGTTGTTACTTTATATTTTGTTCACATCCCTTTGTAACTTGATTCTATGTACTTGTATTTTAATCTTATTTATTTTTATCTCAATTTTATTAGTATCTTTCTTTTCATGATCCAAATTTTGCTATATATTACTTCGAGTCAAATTCAAAATTCAGTAGATACAAACTCAACACCTTGCTGGTTTCTATTATTGACATTAAGTTTTAAAATTGACTTCAAGCCCATTTGGCAGTGATTTTCAAAAGTGTTTTTACCTTTAAAAACACTTTTAAGTGTTTTTGGAATGAAAACAAAGTGTTTGGCAAATTTTAAAAACACTTTTGAAAATCCGAAAAAACACTTCAAAAATTTTCAAATATTCCAAAAATGCCCCCAAGTGATTCCCGATACCTTCCTTTCCCTTTCACTCATACCTCTCTCCTTCGTTCTCTTCATCCATCACTTTCCATCTGAGACTGCATAGTAGGAAGACCCTTTGTTCGGCCAGAAATCGAATCGTTTGGATTCGAGATTCAATGCCCAATTCGGATCGCAAATTGTTCTGCCCTGGCCTCTATCTACTCGAGTTCTTGAGAATTAACATTGATGAAAACATAGGTCAACCTATGTTGCCGTCAATTCCGAATGAGAATGCATATCTGAACGGTGTGGTTAAGCCTATTGACAAATTCTATGTTGAGGTTGAGGGAAGCATAATGGGAACAACAATTTCAATTGAGAAGAACAACGGTCCCATTTATGCATGTTGTAACAGGTCATTTTTTTCTGATCATAATATCAGTATTCAAATCCTTAGTCTACGGGGGAAGATCATTTGATTTTCAGGAGTTGAAATCGGCAATACACCAAGTGTTCTCAGTTCCCACTGTGTCTGCATCCACCAAGTGTTCGATGATTGGTCCATGAGAAGCCAAAACAGAAGGAGGAGTTCATCTTAGAGTGGGATATGGCAAACAAGTAAGAATACGTGAAGTCATTTAAAGTGGAAGACGATATGTACTCAATCTGCTATAAATTGGGGTTCTATTGTGTGGGTTTTGGGCAATCATGTATTGTTTTATTTGAAAATTATCTTTTATTCAATGTTATTTTTTTATTGATTTAGATGTTTTTTGTAAATATTTTTTAAAATTTTATTATAATGATAAAAAAAAAAAATATTAATTTTAATTAGAAAAGTTTTTTTTTTTTTTTTTGAGAAATTAATAGGTAATCATATATTATTTTATTTTGAAAATTATCTTTTATTCAATGTTCTTTTTTTATTGATTTCGATGTTTTTTTAAAATATTTTTTAAAATTTTATTATAGTGATAAAAAATTATTAATTTTAAACTAATATATAATCAAATAATTTGTTATATCATGATTGATATTTATTTATTAATCCAATTCTTTTTGTAAACATTTTTCAATATTGTATTTACATAAAAAAATTTTATTTTTAGTTTTTTTTAATAATATATATATATATTCTTTTGAAAAGTTTTTTATTTATCATACTATTTTATTTTTGTAATTAAAATTATATGTCATTTTTGGTAATTTATTAATATTAAAAGTGTTTTTATACTTATACAACATATTATTAAAAACACTATTAAAATCATTTTTTTTTATTCTCATAAAAGTGTTTTTCATAAAAACACTACATAAGGAAACACTTTTAAGAAAAACACTTCTATTAGAATCACTGCCAAACGGGCTTTTCATCTCCTTTCTTCTTGCTTCTAGTATTTCAACTTTATAATTATTGTTTTTGTTGTCTTAGTTTGTTTACTATATGTTAGAGTTGGATTTGGGTGCCTAAGTGAGATAGACCCAAACTGATCCAACAAAGAGAGATATGTGGGAACAGTTTTTAAGAGTTGAAACTACTCCTATATAATAATAAAAAAACAATCTCTTTCTCTAAAGGAAAAAAAAAAAGGCAAAAGAATAGATTTTTGCAAGAAAATTTTCTTTCTTGAATTTCATCCATTTTTTTTCTTCATGAAAAAGAAGGTAAAGAAATTTGTACTTTAGAATAGAGTAGTTCTCAAAATTTTATAGTTACATTCACAATTTAGGGTAGAGAATTCATTGGTGAAACAATCAATCTGAATTTTAGGTAATTTAAAAGGTAATCCAACATCTTATTTTTGACGCTATAGTTCAAGGCTCTCCCAAGTTATTAAATTTAGGAGTAGATACTCAATTCTAACCTACATCTCTTACCTAAACAATCCAATCCAATGTCTCCAATGGAAACACTTGGGCATCTAATACCTAATATCCAATTTTTTTTTATCAATGTGTGTCATACTTTGATACTCGTAGAGCAAAGATACATATTAGAATGGCAAGTGGAGATACGTATATTGCATATGCGGTTGATAAATTTAGAAGAATTGAAGCCAAGGCTAATGGACATATTATGAATATCTTCCATATAATTAATCAGACATTTGAAGGAATTACTACTCTCTATGGGTTTCATATGGATAAGGGATGTAACAAACAAGTTGTTAAGTTGAACAAAGGTACATGTATTTGTAATAAATGGCAGTCATTTAGCATTTCATATAGAGGTGTCCAATGGGTCGAGCCGCCCATTTTGGCCTATGGCCTAGCATGGCCCAATACTATAGTGGACTAAGCCAACATGGCCTAAAGGAGCGGGTCATGCTGGGCCTAAAGAAACAACCCATCAACCCAGTGTGCCAACCCATTGTGTCAGCCCAGCATGCCAGCCCATTGTGCTGACCCATTCTTCCAGCAAGGCGTGTCGGACCACTTGGCTCTTTTACATTTCATTTTTTACTTTTTACTTTTTACTTTTTACTTTTTATTATATGTCAAATGTCTATAACACTTCTCTCAACAACTATATAACAGCTAGTCTAAAAGGTATTAAAGTAAATCAATAGCTATTTTTGCTTTTTTTCATGTCAAGTGTCTATATTACTCTTCCCAACAACTATGTAATGGCTAGTTTAAAGGATAAATAAGTAAATTACTCACTATTAATATTTTTTATGTCAAATATTTATAATACCCCTCTCAACAGTAATATAACGACTAGCTTTAGGGGTAAATAAGTAAATGACTCACCAATACTTCTCTATAAATACCCTTCATTTTAATTCTTTCTCACACACTTCTCTATTCTCTCTCTTTATAGTGTTTACAATTTTCTCCAATTTCTCTTTTCACAATTCTTTAAATTGAAATTCTCTACAAGTGGTAAAGATATCTACTAGCTCTACAAGTACTAAAGATATCTACTAACTTTACAAGTGGTTATCATGCACAAGGTTGAGGTATTTATATTTAGTTATTTCATTTATTTATTTTAATTCTATATCTTTAATTTAATTGTTCTCTTCTTTTTACCTTATTTTTTTTCCTCTAAAATTAAAAATAGATCTTCATCACCCAGATGTTGAAAACTTTGACTTTGGTATTGATGCATGTAATGAATTTGATCATTTTGAAGATGATGAGACTTCCACCTCCTCTACTGTCCCTTTCTCTAACCTTCCCCAACCTAATCCCACAAGCAAAAGACCTAGGGCTAGTAGACGCACATCTATAGTATAGAATCACTTCACTATAATAAATAGACAAAATACAAGAGGAAATGTAGAAAATATAGTAGAATGTAAATATTGTAAAAAAAACGTATAGTTGCAAAGCTAGTGATGGCACAGGTCACCTTAGAAGACATGTCAAACAATGTACCAAAAAACATGGTGCATTAGACCCTAGACAATCCCAAATAAGTCAAAACGAAATAGGATCTAGTACATCTTAAATGTCTCCCTTTATATACAATCAACAATTCCTAAGAAAAGTGTTAGCTAGAATGGTAGCTAGCATGGGGCTTCCATTGACACTTGGAGAAGATCCTATATTTGTGCACTTTATGCACAAGTATGCCCAACCAGCTTATCATGGAATTCCTAAGACTATTTCTCGTAATGATGTGATTAAATGTTACCTAAATGAAAAACAATTAATAATTGAAGAATTTAAAAATCATAGTGGTATTGTATCTGTGACCTCAATTATATGGACTAATCAAAGTAATGAACCTTTGACATGTGTGATATCACATTATACAAATTCAAATATGAAATTACAAAAGAAAATATTAGGTTTTCATAAAATATTACATCCTCATAATGGGCCTTCCATATATGATTCTTTGACAAGTGTTTTTAGAGAATATGGCATACAAAGCAAAAATTTTAGTATTACCTTTGATAATGCTTCAAATGATAAAAGTGTCATAAATTTATTTGTAAGAACAATTAGAGAAGGTCTAGGTCTACTAAGTGAAATATTTTATGTGAGATGTATTAGTCATATAATTAATTTAATAGTACAAGATGGTTTAAAATTAATATCACCTAAGTTAAAGGCTATTCAATCGACTATACAATTTATTGATTCATCCAAAAAATTACAAAAATTTTATACTTTATGTCAATCAGTAGGTTTGAAGAAGAGAAAATTCCCTTATGATATCGATCATCGTTAGAATTTTACCTACCTAATGTTAAAATCTTGTGTATGTCAATAGTAAGACAGGTGAAATTATAATAACTTTGGAGAAAGGTTTTGGTTTTTTAAAATTCTTGAAGGTTTATTATGATACTACTAACATGTATTTTACTGTATATACTCCTGCATCTTGTATAGCACTTAGATGTATTTGCAACATGAGTGATGTGTTTCAATAATATAGGAAACATCCCATTTTTAGTGAAATGTGTGTACAAATGGAAAAAAAAAAAATTGAAATATTGGAAGACTATTCCATCACTTTTTTGTTTAGCTGCTTATATGGATCCAAGGGTTAAGGTTGAAAGTGTATAAAATATTTTAAATTTCATAGCTATTTGTATGAACCAACCATCCGAACCAGAGGATAAGATATACAAATAATTAAACAACTTATATAAATATTATGAGAATAAATATGGTAGTGTCTTTTCAAGTACTATAACTTCATCTACATTTGGAAATGATTCATTTTTTATACAATTAGCTAAGGGAAAGTAATATTGACCAGGCCATTACGGGCCAACGAGTTGGGCTAGCAGTGCCAATCATCTATAATGCCTCTATAAATCCAAGATGGCCTATGGGGTGTGGTCAGGGTCATGGGCGGGGACGTGGACGTGGTCGAGGCCACTAGTTACCTTGTAATTCAAATTTCTTGTCACTTCTAGTTATGAAAAACTCTTTCTTGTAGAGAATTCATTTTATAAGCGAAATGAGCAGATTACTAATGATATTTCTACTTTACAGTTAACTTGAAGTCTTTGTTATGTTAGTTTGAGGCTTTAAATGGGAAAAAGTCATCTTTTTGGGTTCCTTGGAACTTAAAAGGAAATCAATGTGAAATCAACGTGCTGTCCCGGCACGTTGGCCTGTAATAGCCCGGTCAATATCGTTATCCCTTAACTAATTGTATAAAGAATGGATCATTTCCAAATGTAGATGGAGTTATAGTACTTGAAAAGACACTACCATATTTATTCTCATAATATTTATATAAGTTGTTTAATTGTTTGTATATCTTACCCTCTAGTTCGGATGGTTGGTTCATACAAATAGCTATGAAATTTAAAATATTTTCTACACCTTCAACCTTAACCCTTGGATCCATACAAGTAGCTAAACAATAAAGTGATAGAATAGTCTTCCAGTATTTAAAAAAAAAAAAAAAAAAAAAAATCCATTTGTACACATGTTTCACTAAAAAAATGATGTTCCTTATATTGTTGAAACACATCACTCATGTTGCAAATACATCTAAGTTCTATACAATATGTAGGAGTATATATAGCAGAACACATGTTAATAGTATCATAAAAAACCTTCAAGAATTTTAAAAAAGCAAAACCTTTCTCCCAATCATCCAAAGTTATTATAATTTCACATGTCCTACTATTGACATTGTGAAACCAAGGTTTGGTTAATCTCGATTTTGATGATAACAAAACAATGTTTAGAACTAATGATTATATTTCAAGTGTGATTAGGCAAGACGATTTCCAAAGTGGTAATCACAAAGACAAATCAAGCCAAGGAGAAATCATAAAGAAAAAGACCACCTCAAAGAGAAGTATTTTTCAAGACCCAAGCTTCATAAGATCTCTTTATAAGATTGTTGGTGCACTAGGTTTTTCATGCATTACATTCTTTACTTATGCACCAAAATCATCCAAGAGTTATTTTATTTTAAATCCTTTTAAAATTGGATGATTTCATGTTTTCAACTAAAACCTTGTGTCAAATGTTTTTCAAACTTGTTTTTAAAGGTTTTAAGTTGAAAAAGTTGGTTGTTGAGCAAAAAACGGCTCAACCGATTGAACCGGATGAGGAATCGGTTGATCGCAAGCTCAATTAGTCGAGGTCCGGGTTGACCCGAAGTTCAACCGGTCAAGGGTATGAACAGTAACCGATCGACCGCCAACTTAACCAGTCAAGGATGCAAAAAACTTTCTCTTTCTTCTAGAACGTTGTTCAACCGGTCAAGGTTGAACCTCAACCAGTCGAGGTCCGATCAAGGTTCGGTCGAAGTCTGGTCAAGGGGCGATTAGATCCAATGGTCACCTGCCAAGTATTAAATGCTAACAACTAGTCAACCGGTTGACCCCCAGCTCGACCGGTCGAACCCCCAACGGCTAGTTTGGTCATTTTCTTCTATAAAAAGACTCCAATTTTTATTGTTTCATGAGCTTAACATTCCCAAACCTTTCTTGAATATATTTGAGCCTTGGAAGAGTGTTTTTTAGTGCACCATTGTTCTAAAACTTGCATATCTTTAGTGCACCTTTCAATCCTAGTTTTCTTGTATTGTTTGAGCTTAAAGTTTTTGTACTAGGATTTTGTGAGATCATTTATTTGTAAATCTTTGAGAAGAAGTTTCTAGAGTGTGGGGTATCACTTGAGTGGTTGTTCAATAGTAGGGTATCTCTTGAGAAGTGTAAAGGGTGCTTAGAGCCAAAAGTCCAAGAAGGTGGATTGGAACCATAATCCAATTGTATTGCTTGAAGGTTTGGTATGGAAGCATTGAATTAGTGGAACCTCAAGCTTGAGATTAAAGATAGAGGAGAGTGGATGTAGGCCGGGTTGCGTTGAACCACTATAAAATCTTGTGTTTGCCTTTTCTCTTCCCTACTCTTTTAATTTATATGCAATTGTTTTTATATTGTTTATTATATACTTGCATATAATTGTCTCTTACATTCACATAGTTTAAATTTGCAAAAAAAGACCATTACCCTATTCACCCCCCCCCCCTCTAGGGTGATTACCATAGGTTGGATTAGCCTAATTTTTTTAACAGACATAATCTAATAATATGTTATGATAACCTACACAAGATTTTAACATTAAGTAGGTAGAATTCCAACAATAACTAATATCTTGATGGAAGTTTCTCTTCTTCAAACCTACTCATTGACATAAGTATAAAATTCTTGTAATTTGTTAGATGAATCAAGAAATTGTATAGTAGACAAAATAGCCTTTAATGAGGGTGATATTAATTTTAAACCATCTTGTATTATTAAATTAATTATATGAAAAATATATCTCACATGAAAATTTTCACTTAGTGGACTTTCTCTAATTGTTCTTACAAATAAATTTATGACACTTTTATTATTTGAAGCATTATCAAAGGTAATACTAAAAATTTTGCTTTGTATGTCATATTCTCTAAAAACACTTGTCAAAAAATCATATATGGAAGGCCCATCATGAGGATGTAATATTTTACGAAAACCTAATATTTTCTTTTGTAATTTCATATTTGAATCTGTACAATGTGATGACACACATGTAAAAGGTTAATTACTTTGATTAGTCCATATATAGGAGGTCACAAATACAATTCCACTATGATTTTTAAATTCTTCAATTATTAATTTTTTTTTTCATTTAGGTAACATTTAATTACATCATCACGAGAAGTAGTCCTAGGAATTCTATGATAGACTAGTTGGGCATGCTTGTGCATGAAATGTACAAATTTAGGATCTTCTCCAAATGTCAATGGAAGCCCCATACTAGCTACCATTCCAGTTAACCCTTCTCTTAGGAATTGTTGATTGTATATAAAAGGGGACATTAAAAATATACTAGATCTTATTTCTTTTTTACTTATTTGGGATTGTCTAGGGTCTAATGCACCATGTTTTTTGGTACATTGTTCGTCATGTCTTCTAAGGTAACCTATGCCACCACTAGCTTTGTAACTATATGTTTTTTTTACAATATTTACATTCTGCTAGATTTTCTACCTCTCTTCTTATATTTTGTCTATTTATTATAGTAAAGTGATTCCATACTATAGATGCATCTACTAGCCCTAGGTCTTTTGCCTGTGGGATTGGGTTAGGGAAGGTTAGAGGGAGTGACACTAGAGGAGGTGGGAGTATCATCATCTTCAAAATGATCAAATTCATTACATGCATCAATACCAAAGTCAAGGTTTTCAAACATCTAGGTGATGAGAATCCATTTTTAATTTTAGAAGAAAAAAAATAAAGTAAAAAGAAGATAGAACAATTAAATTAAATATATAGAATTAAAATAAATAAATGAAATAAATAAATATAAATACCTCAACCTTGTGCATGATGACCACTTGTAAAGTTAGTAGATATCTTTAGTACTTGTAGAGCTAGTAGATATCTTTACCACTTGTAGAGAATTTCAATTTAAAGAATTGTGAAAAGAGAAATTAGAGAAAATTGTAAACAATATAAAGAGAGAGAATAGAGAAGTGTGTGAGAAAGAATTAAAATGAAGGATGTTTATAAAGAAGTATTGGTGAGTCATTTACTTATTTACCCCTAAAACTAGTTGTTATATAGTTGTTGAGAGGGGTATTATAGATATTTGACATAAAAAAAAAGTAAAAATAGCTATTGATTTACTTTTTTACCCCTCAAACTAGCTGTTATATAGTTGTTGAAAAGGGTATTATAGACATTTGACATGTAATAAAAAATAAAAAGTGAAATTTAAAAAGGTCAAGTGGGTCGACACATCAGGCCGGTACGTTGGGCCGACACGTTAAGCCGGCATGTTAGGTCGACACGGTGGGCTGGCATGTCGAGTCGACATGATGGATTGACACATGAGGCCGACAAGGTGGGTTGGCGGGTTATTTTTTTAGGCTTAGCACTGCCCCCTCCTTTGAGCCATGCTGGCCTAATCCGATGTAGTGTTGGGTTGTGCCGACTCGACCCGGTCTTTTGGCATGCTGGGCCACGGGCCAAAATGGGCGGCCCAACCCATTAGATACTTCTAGGTATAGTTGGAGTAGTGCCTATTTAGCTTGGCTTTATCAACAGTTATGTTGAGTCTTTCAAATTAATACATATGATATAGTTGCCCTATTGGTTTTACTCTAGTTATGGGTATGGGATAGGTTCTCATTTATTGCACCTCATTGTTTACAATAGCTCCACATGATGACCAACTATCTCCACCCCCATTTTTCATTCAATATATATTATAATATTACCACAAATTTTACTATTATGGGAATAAATAAACTGAAATTCTAACATTTATTTATTTATTTATGCTTTGTTTTATATTTTTATAGTTGTAAAGATGAGTTTTGTACTACTTTGATATGTGTGCACATCCTAGCTCGATATAGGCATCATCTTGATCGACTTATGGTAGATCAGGTGATGGAAATGTGATTTATTTTTTAAACTTGTTTCTCTAAACAAATTTCAAACTACTTATTATATGTAACCTTTCTTAAGTACAAATTATATGGAAACCTTATGTTAATGACATGAATGTTAGACTTCTTGATTATTGTACGATTGGGAAAGATATATGGTGCACTATCTCACCTTTGATATTTCTTCATATAGTTGAATGGAATAGACCTAATCGAGTATTGCGACAATTTGAATTTCGTCAAGGGATTCCTTAGCCATCTAATAATGAGTCAATTTTACATAAATGTGATTTGAGAGGTAGACATGATGTTGATTGGACTACTCAACATGGAGACTACATTCTATGTTGGAGCTCTAAGCGTGAGCATATTGCTAGAGACGAGATGGTTATAGGTCTATTAGGGTATCATGATCCATCCATGATGTGGTATCACTCCATTACTATTTGGTTTCTTACTAGGACCAGGTCCTTCCATGAGATACTAGTAATTTACATGTCTTAGCTTTTTTTTAAAGTTTATTTTATTTTTATAATAATTTAATTTATCTCCTATTTGACTTGCAAACTATCTACATACATTAGATATATGATATTGCACTTCCAAATGATATGTGTGTTCGCACATTATGAACTATTATATTAGAGACCATACATGAGATGAATCGCTTAAATGTTTCATTTAGTGTTAATGCTATTAAGATAAAACCTTGTAAAACATGAAATGATGTAATAAAATTGAAATTCATTATTTATTTAATGATATTCTAGTTTTACTTTTATCTATCATTATTCCATGTATTATACTTTATGAGCATTGTTGTCTACATCTTTTGCATTGTATGTGACATAGGTGCATTAGGAGTTGCACAGAAAATCTAAGTCATGGGTTCCTTATAAATAGATGACTTGTTCACAGCTGATTCATGGGTCTAAGCAACTCATTAGAGGTTGTAGTGCACCATCTCCTAATTGGAGGGATGACTGGTCTTGGCTATTAGGATGGGTTTCCCATGGTGAGTGCACTAGTGTGTATGGTTACACATTAGCCAAGACCTACGATGAGTCATAACTTAAGGCTATCTAGTAGTCATGACCTCATCAAATTGCTTCATTGTATTGTCTCTCAACCTTGAGAGAATATTGAGCTTGTGTTAAAGTTAGCAATGACTTTGACCTACGAGTGAGATTGTAAGCTAATCATATATTCCCTATGAATTGGGTTATTGTTAATGAAAGCTCATAGCAATAGGTATTCTTAATAGAGGCACCATGATATCTCTTGGGATTGAGATAGTGCGTCTTCTTGGGTGATCCTAAGGAGGTGTGTTTATGGAAACTATGATCATAGTAGTTCCTTAAGTGGAACTTGATATAGGCTCTTTTGAGTGATTCTCTCTAGTGGGATATTGAATCAACTTTAGAATTGGATTCTGAGGGAACCAGTATTCTTATGAGTTCTAGTGGTTCCCATTCTGAGCTCATATACCTTGTTGGTATGAGTTATGAGGGTCGAATTGGCTCTATGTTCACTTTTATGTATAAGGGCGTGTCGGTAATTACGCAAGGTTGCATAGGGGTAAGTGAACAAGGTCTCTGGATTGGGTTAATTGATTAATTAGTAAACCCTATTGGGTTAATTAATCAATTATAAATCATTTTAGGCTAGATTAAGTGACCCAAGCCCATGTAGACTCAAGTCACTTAAGCTCACTTAAGAACCTTATAAATACCACATAAGGGTTAGGATTTCTATAGCTTTTGTCTTTCACCATCTAGAGAGATAGAAAGACATTGCATTCACCCTCTCTTCCTCCTCCATCAGAAGTGTAGATTCGAGTCATCAGGCGGAAGACTTTGGGTTTACGAGACTTCTACAATTTCGATCTTCATCTTCACCATTTGGATTTGATTCAAGAACATCTGAATTTAAGGTATGGTTTTTGTTATCACTTTTTGAATCCTTTTAAAGTATAAAAATGTTTTTTTTTTTTTTTTGTTATGCATAGGATTTAGAAAAAGCTTAAGATAGTTATGCATGTTCCTAACTTGATCCAAACTTGGGAAATGGAGAAATCTGAGTTTTTCCCTTCAAATGCTACTACACAACTCTAGGCTTGATTAAGAGGTGTATGACTTATAAGATGAGGGCCTCGTAAGAGGGGGACTAGGCATACACCAGTTGTTTCAGATGCACCATCGACTAACATTAGTCTATCACCTCATCAACAACCAATATCATCCATTACTTCATCTTTATAGGATCACCGTCCATTTAGTTTTGTTGCTACTACACAACTCTAGTCTTAATTGGGAGGTGTACAAACTAAAAGAGAAGGGGCTTATAGGAGGAGGTACATCTATTCTTAAAAATGCACCATCGACTAACATCAGCCCACCACATGTGGAAGAGACTCTTATTACACTTGTGGAGGTGTCATCCACCCCACCAATAGTACCACTTGTTGCATCACTACCATAACCAATAGAGGCTACATTGGTTGATGAGGGGTTAGTTCCTACAACAAATGATGATCAACAAGGACAAGAGGATGATCATAGTCAATAACGTGGTAGGAGACATGGTCATCAAGCACATGGGATGTGGGGGTGGGGGTATATGTCCATAAAGCCAATAGCAGAACATGCATATCATAGATGTCCACAACGGAAGATGAAGGGTCTTTCGTGCAGTACAAATTGAGAATGTTACTACATATGACTTGTATTTTGGATATTGTTAGTATTTTGCATGTCATTATTTTGGGCAAATACTCATGATGCATATTTATACTTGTTATATTTTGGATTTACTAATTTTTTTATTAACATAAGTTCTATAGTATTCTACCTATTTTGGAATTATTTTAGACAAAATAGTATTGTTACTATTTTGGAAATGTGATGATTTAATTGTCATTCGATTTACTTATTTTGATTGATAATGGATTGAAATGTCAAAATATTAATTATAATAGGTTATAAAGTTTAAACATTTATTTATAAACAAGATAATATTGATTAAGAGATAGATTTTTTTTTTTTTTTTTTTTTTTTTTTAAAGTTGACACATTCTACCATTCCACAAAATTGGATTTATATTAAAGGTATCTCTTCAAGAGACACCTTTAATATAATTATATTTATTTTAACATGTATGATCAATCAAAAAATTGTTGATATAAATTCAAATTTGTGGAATTATGGAAGACGTTTTTTGAAATGACACATTTAGCATAAATTTAATTATTTTCACTTTGTGGCTAATATGAAAATTGGGAAAGATGTCTCTTTAAGAAACATTTTTAGTATAAATATAATTTTATGGAATTGTGAAAGGTATCTTTTGAAGAGACACATTTAGTATAAATTTGATTTCTTTAACATGTATGAGTGATAAAAAAAAATTGTGAATAGGTGTCTCTTAAAGAGACACCTTTAATAGAAATTCAAATTTGTGAAATCATGGAAGGTATCTCTTTAAGAGACACTTTTAGCATAAATTCAAAAATTTTCACTTTGTGGTTAATATGAAAATTATAGAAGATGTCTCTTCAAGAGACACCTTTATTATAAATTCGATTTTTTAAACATGTATGACTGATAAAAAATTGTGGGAAGGTCTCTCTTGTGGAATTGTAAAAGATGTCTCTTCAAGAGACACCTTCAATATAAAATCAAGTCTATGGAATTGTCGAAGGTGTCTCTTGAAGAGTCACCTTTAGTATAAATTCAATTTTTTTCACTATGTGGTTTACATGAAAATTGTGGAACGTGTCTCTTGAAGAGACATCTTTAGTATAAATGCAATTTTATGGAGTTGTGGAAGAGACACCTTTAGTATAAATTCGATTTTTTTAATGTGTATGACTAATAAAAAAAATTGTGGAAAGCATTTCTTGTGGAATTGTAGAAGGTGTCTCTTCAAGAGACATCTCTTGAAAAGACACTTTTAATATAAATTCGATTTTATAGACTTCTGAAAATGTGTCTTTTCAAAAGGCACTTTTAGGTTATGTTTGGTTCTCGAAAAATGTTAAGGAAAGAAAAAAAAATGTTAAAGAAAATGGTTTTATCATGTTTTGTTTCATCATAAAAAATATAAAAGAAAATCAAATATAATTAAAATTAATTTAAAATTTATATATTTTTAAAGTATTTAATCTTGATATTATAGAGAGAAATAAGTAAAAGGAGTTTGAAAAAACATATAAAAATAATTTATTAAATTTAAATCTATTTTTTATTTTTCTTCACTTTTTTTTTCCTTCTACTTTTCCTTTCTATTTTTTTTTTTTTCATGTTTTCCTTCAAAATTTCCGAGAACCAAACATAGTTTAGCATATATTGGATTTTGTGGAATTATGAAAAATCTATCTTCAAGAAATATCTTTAGTATAAATCCATGTTTTTGAAATTGTAAAAATGTCTCTTGTTGAGGCACCTTTAATTTAAATTCAATTTTTTTTAAGCGTATATCATATATTTAAAAATTATGAAAGGTGTCTAAAAAGACACATTCGACGTGGCAAAACATGTCATAAATCTATAAATATTTTTTCCAACTATCATTTTTTAAGATTTTTTTTTTCTTTTTTTTTTTAAGTTGGTGTAGAAGTTAAAAAAAAAAAAAAAAAAAAAAAAAACCCTAACTTTATCTATCCCTCAACAATCACAACCTCATGCCAATCATTTCCTACCAATTCCTAGTGTGAGCCTAATTTGACTTAACCATCAAAGATCATTTCCTATCAATTCCTTGTGAGCCTAATTTGACTTAATCATCAAAGATGTGTAGTTAGGGTATTCTCTCATTGCTCCCATATGTAGGGTTCAAGCATTAGGAAAAAGCAACATAAACAATCACTATCATAAGAGGAGAGGATTGTAGGGCACGACATTTGGCAGCTCACATGGGAGGCTCGAGCACCAACAATAACGTTTTTCATCTACCTTTGAAAATAAGTAAATTCCTTGTAATTTCTCACAATTAAGTCAAAATCATATAGTAAGTTAAGACTTGTCCAAAAATCATATCATGGCGCATGAAGCAAGATTGTTTATTTTGTAGATTAAAAATTTTGCCATCATCAAAATAAGATAATCCTATTTCATATATTTTATTTATTATTATTCATTAATTCACACTCATGTTAGGATTTAAAATTCAATAAATATAAGGTGGCCAATATGTCGCGTTAATGGGAGAGGCTAACCAGTAGGTGCCAGGTCAGATGCGTGCTGTTTCTTTGTCAGATCTGATGTGGCGACACGCACTTTTCTCTACTTTTAAATTGCCTCCGAAAAGCAGACTTCAAACTTGAGTTTCCACCTCATATCCACGTGTGTTTCATTAACACCCTCACGACTACTGTTGGCGGGAAATTACTGAAAAGTCCAAAAAAGTGATAACCAGACATCAATTGTACACGTTAGAAACCAGATATTTTTACGAGAAGCCTAATCCATTGTTACCTCACCCCATTCAATTCTAAATCGAAACCGTTCATCAAAGGCGGCGGGCCACCAATCAGTCAAAATCAACCTCATCTTGCGGCCGGAGACTGCAGTCATTCGTGATGAAGGCAAGGGGCGTGCGCACCTGATTTATTTTGTACACACATCCCGAGGGTTAGGACGCTGGACATTTTACTATAAATTCCATAATGCTGGTTGTTGAAGATGAACTGGTTCCCGTGATCTTGTTATCGATTTTTGTGTAGTTTGGGGTGTTGTTGATTTGATTTCTGTGGTGGGTTTGGTTGAAGAAAGATGACTGTGGGAGCTGGGATCACTGTGGCTGATGGCAATCTCGTGGTTCTCGGAAACGCCATTCTTTCCGATGTGCATGACAACATTGTTACAACTCCCGCCGCCGGAGACTCCCTTACCAACGGAGCTTTCATCGGCGTTCACTCTGACCGCTTGGGCAGTCGCCGGGTCTTTCCTGTTGGCAAGCTCCAGTATGCTCTTCATGATCCTTCCTTCCTCTTCGTCTTCCTTGGTTTCATCTCCTCTGTTTATTAATTTATTCTTTGTGATTCTCTGTTTGGTTGTTGAGTATGCTGACCAAAAGAGAGAGAAATAGGATTTTGAGGGCCTGTTGAGGTGCAGGTTTGGTTTTTGTGGGTACCCAAAGAATGAATGAGGAGTTTAATTTTTTTGTTTTTCTTCTGTTTCTTGCGTATTCTTCGCAACCAAACGGATCATAGACGAGTAAAAAGAAGGTTTTTTGTGCTTGTAGGGGGGTTTAAGGCTTTTGATGTATCTCTAGTATTTCTTAAAAAACTGTGACCTGATAAGCTGATCTTGAGCTGCAGATGATCTAGTACTCTTCTTCGTTTTTAGTTATTATCCATTTTGATTTGTGTCTTATAGTTGGGGTTACTAAGGTATCTGCCTTGTGGGTGAGGGTTAAATCTTGGATGAATGCATTGTAAGGGTTGATTTTGTGTTATTGATTTGCAGGGGTTTGAGATTTATGTGTGTTTTCCGCTTCAAGATGTGGTGGATGACACAGAGGATGGGGTCTTGTGGCCAAGACATTCCCTTTGAGACCCAATTTTTGATTGTTGAAGGACAAAATGGTTCTCATTTTGGCGAGGGAAGTGAGGAGGGAGCAGGCCAATCTGCTCTGTATGTCGTTTTCTTACCCATTCTTGAAGGGGATTTTAGAGCTGTTCTTCAAGGAAATGAACATAATGAGATGGAGATCTGCTTGGAAAGTGGTACGAAAAAAATGAAAAAATAAATCTTCATATTCTGAACATTTTGCTTGTTCTTGATGACTGATGAAAAAGAATGGTGGTTTGTTGCAGGAGATCCGGCAGTTGATGGATTTGAGGGGAGTCATTTGGTTTTTGTGGCAGCAGGATCAAACCCATTTGATGTCATCACAAATGCTGTAAAGTAAGTTACAATTTTTTTTTTTTTTTTTTTTTTTGCAAATTAATTTAAAAAATTTTTAGATCATTCCCCATGTTTTGCCCATAAGAGGTTGAATGTAGAACCTCCGCATAGTAGTTTTCTCTTTTTACATATATAAAGCTTTAAATCATTAACATTTTGTTGCATCTCAAAATGTGTACAGGACAGTGGAGAAACATTTGCAGACATTTAGTCATCGAGATAAAAAGAAGGTACCATCACTATCTTTTCTCAATTCTCCTTATGGTTTGTGAAGAGGAAAATTTTTCAGAAAGGAAGCCATTAATGATTTGGCTGAAGTATGAATTCCCTTTTTGTCTTTTTGTTTTTGTTCTTTTGTTTTTTTGTGACAAATAAACAAAAGCAAAGATCCTGCTTCTAAAGTTCATTTCAGAATAAATTCATTCTATTTTCATAAAATTTCACATGTTTACAATTTATTGTTCAGATGCCCGACATGCTGAACTGGTTTGGCTGGTGTACTTGGGATGCTTTTTATACCGATGTTACTGCAGAGGGTGTAAGACAAGGATTAGAGAAGTATAGCCCTTCACCTCATGGATACTATTGAGATTACATGTTTAGCATCACAGAGTGAATAAAGTATTAATTCTTGCAGTTTAGAGAAAGGTGGGATACCTCCAAAGTTTGTTATAATTGATGATGGATGGCAATCCGTCGGCATGGATCCCACTGGTATCAAGTGCAAAGCTGATAACACAGCCAAGTGAGCACTTGAACTAGAACCTTTTTGTTTTATTTTGCGCCATCTTTTCCTTCACTAACTATCGATTTTTGCCATTTTCTTTTTCTTTCTGCCATTCAGCTTTGCTAGCAGGTTAACCCATATCAAAGAGAACCACAAATTTCAGAAGGATGGTAAAGAGGGTCACAGGGTAGAGGATCCAGCTATGGGACTTCACCACATTGTTACTGAAATCAAAGAAAAACACTATCTAAAGTATGCCTTCCTTGTCCAAAATTGTGAACAGTAAGGTTGCTTTTACTTTTTAATTAGCCATTCGTTCATTGTTGTTCTGAATATTTTCTTTATTTGTAGGTATGTTTATGTGTGGCATGCTATAACGGGCTACTGGGGCGGTGTTAGACCTGGGATTACAGAAATGGAACACTATGAATCTAAGATATCCTACCCAATTTCTTCTCCAGGTGTCAACTCAAATGAGCCTTGTGAAGCTTTGACAAGCATAGTTACTAATGGGCTTGGCCTTGTGAATCCCGAAAAAGTTTTTAGCTTCTACAATGAACTCCACTCATATCTAGCATCAGCTGGTATTGATGGAGTGAAAGTAGATGTCCAGAACATCCTTGAAACACTTGGTGCAGGTCATGGTGGCAGGGTAAAACTTGCTCAAAAATACCATCAGGCACTAGAGGCATCTATCTCAAGAAACTTCCAGGATAATGGAATTATATCTTGTATGAGTCACAACACAGATGGTTTGTACAGGTAGCTGATCTCTTTTAATTGCTTTAACTCAATTTTACTTCTTCAACTAGTTAGAATAGTAAAGTAAAGTTTTGTTTCGAGGCTCCTGATTTGGTTCTTCTATGTATTGATGTAGTTCAAAGCGTACAGCTGTAATTAGAGCATCAGATGATTTTTGGCCAAGAGATCCTGCATCACACACAATTCACATTGCATCAGTTGCTTACAACACTATTTTCCTTGGGGAATTTATGCAGCCAGATTGGGATATGTTTCACGTAAGCTGACAACAGTGATCTTTGTCTATTTGAATTTCCAAGAATCTCCTTAAGCTGGTGGATGTTAATATAAAAATTATTTTGCACTGTAGAGCTTACACCCAATGGCTGAATACCATGGAGCAGCTCGTGCCGTGGGTGGCTGTGCTATTTATGTCAGGTACAGTCTTTGTTCAGAAATTTGTATTATGTCTTCTTGGACATTTGAAATATTTTTCTCACTGTCGATATCCATACGCCATGCAGTGACAAACCTGGACACCATGACTTTAATCTACTGAAGAAGCTTGTACTTTCTGATGGTTCTATATTGAGAGCCAAACTTCCAGGAAGACCAACAAGGGATTGCTTATTCTCTGATCCTGCCAGAGATGGAATAAGGTGGAGAATAAATTACATTGAATTATAAATGGAAGAACTCTTGATTTGGACTTCTGCTTAATGCAGTTTTCGTGACATTTACAGCCTTCTAAAGATATGGAATCTAAATGATTTCTGCGGAGTCGTGGGTGTGTTCAATTGCCAGGGAGCTGGGTGGTGCAGAGTTGGAAAAAAGAACCTTATCCACGATGAGCAGCCTGGGACAATAACTGGGGTTATCAGAGCTAAAGATGTTGATTATCTACCAAGAGTGGCTGATGATGGATGGAATGGGGATACTATCATATTTTCCTATCTTGGTGGTATGTACTGCATGCTTAGAGCCTTTGACATCTATTATTAATCACTTATTGATTGATTTTTTACATGTCTCTCTAACTATCAAACCTGCAATATGTCGGGCATTTTAGAAGCTATTCAAAGCGGGCTATGATATATATCAAGAATATTAGTCTTAGAAAGTTAAATCCTGATTAAGTTCACTCACTGAGTGTCTCTTGATGTCCATTGCAGGAGAGGTGGTTTATCTGCCAAAGAACGCGTCTATTCCAATTACACTAAAGTCTCGGGAGTATGAAGTTTTTACAGTGGTTCCTGTTAAGACATTGTCAAATGGTGCCACATTTGCTCCCATAGGCCTAATCAAGATGTTCAATTCAGGAGGAGCCATTAAGGAATTGAAATATGAAAGGGAGAGAAACGCAACTGTGGGCATGAAAGTTCGCGGGTCTGGAATATTTGGTGTCTATTCATCATCTCGGCCAAAGAGAATAATAGTTGACACAGAAGAAATGAAGTTCGAATACGAAGAAGGGTCTGGACTGACCACCCTTGATTTGAAAATTCCAGAGGAAGAAATGTACCTTTGGAATATAACTATTGAATTATGAAGCCTTGACAGATTTCATACAATTTATCAGAGGAATTCAGACTAGCTTGTTTTGAGGCCATAACTCAATTCCAACCTGAAGCAGAGTACTTCCCCAGGGATTGATTATAGAAGGGAATGATATCTTGCAGCAGTTTCATTTCAAGGAAGTGAAAACACCCAGAAGAGGCTATATAGATCTTTCCCTTCTGCTGTTTCTTTCTTTTGTTTAGTTCCTGGAAATTAACCAAGGTTGGATTTTCTGTAGTAGTAATAAACCATAGATGGTGGTGAGCCAGATTTCTCTAGTGAAGTACTAAATTTAAAGATTGGTTACTCATGAGCTCTGTCACCCTGAAATTGTTTGCTTTCATTCAAGAAAAATCTCATGTTGCAGAAAATCTTATTACCCATGTAGAAAACTATGGAATAGATGAACATTGTGTATGCAGAAGCTGCAACTTCAAGTATTCATCAATGGCTGTCTGTTTCAGTTTAAATTAATTTGAAACCATATTTTTAAAATACAGTTTCTGTACAAATTAGATATTGCAGTTTCAAATTACAGTTTCTAGATGTTTAATAGAATGGTGTGACACTGATTTTAGAAAATATTTGCAATCTTTTTTTAACACAAAAAATTTTTTACTTTTTAAACATAAAAAAAAAAAAAAAAAAAAAAAAAAAAAAAAGTTAGAAACACTTTCTAAAATTACTATCAAACACATTTTTAATGTCATTTTTTTTTTTTAAATGATTCCTAAATTTGTACTAAAGCCTTAGTTTTAAGATGATTTTTAGCAAATATTTTTGAAAAAGAAAATTTAAAAATAAGCTACCATTTTGAACATTTGATTCCAAAGTAAGCCTAAGGGTTATTTTCAACCCAAACTCCAAAAGTAGAAATATTTTCATAAAAACGTATTTGGTTGATTAGATATAATATAAAATAAATTAAGAAAAATGATAACATATTTTGTTTTATACTACCTTTTTTTTTATATCTCTTAGAAATATGTTAATTCTAATACTTATTTTACAAAATAAAATATTTGATTACAAATTAAATTTTTAAAAAAAAAAAACTAAGTAAAAATAATAGTTATAAAATAAATTATAAAATAATAATATTTTTAATAAAAAATAAAAAATAAATTATTGATAAAATTTAGAAAACATATTATAAAATTTAAAAAATTATTTATAATATTAAAAAATCATTTATAGTATTTTTTGAGGAAATATTTAATAAAGAATTTTCCTAAAAATATTTTCAAAAAAAATATTTTTACTAAACACTTATCAAGTAAATATACTGTAAAATGCACTCTTATATGAGACGAAACGTTGAAATTTAGAGTGTATTTGAAAGTTATTATAAAAAATATTTTTAATATTTTTAACATTTGAATAATAAAATATTTAAATATTAGAAAGATTAAAAACGTTTTATCGAGTAATTAAAAAATAAAACACTTTCCTCCCGCATGGCAAAACCCAAAACGATGCGTTTTGGAAGAATCAGCGGCGATTTAAATTCTGTGGGCAAATCTTCACTCTCTTAAACTCCAGTGATTTCTGCTCAAAAACCCTTTCTAAACCCACAGATAGGGAAGCATAGGGGAAAGCCATGTTTGGGAGGCAGCTGGTGTCCATTCTCAGGAGGAACAAGCTTCAAAATTGCTTTTTCAATGAATCTTCTTCTAGGGTTTTGAGTAAACGGCCCAGATTATTTTCTTCTGAACTTGGTGGTAGTTCTGGCGCACAAAGAAACGCCTTGTATGGCTTCAAATCGTTGATCAAGGTTCAAATTCTCCTCATTTCTTTGACTTTGTAATCGGGCATCTGAAGCTTTGAATTTTCGGAATCTCATGTTTTTGGATGGGTTTTGAGTTGATTCTAATGGGAAATTTTCTATTAGGTATGAGCTGAGAGTGTGTTGGTGTCATTCATAAGATAATTCTATCTTGAAATTGTGAACTTTTCTTGAAATGGAGATGACCATTTCAATATTTTACTCAGTACAAAGAAAATCATAAATGACTTTAGTTTTATATTGGAATCCTGATGATAGCTTCAAGATTTTATGCAAGCAGCACACTTTGTATTTGTGTTTTCTCTTCTATTGAATTTTAACATCTTTAACAACCATAAACTATTGGCTTGGTGTGTGCCTTTTTTGGCAATATGTAATTGTGTTTGAATGAATGAACTTGTAGCTTCCTGCTTTGGTTTCATACGGCTGAGCACATTGTTAAGGATAAGTTTGTTATGGGTTTTCTTCTTCTTCTTTTTCACTTTTTTTTTTTTGTAGGATTTTCATAAACCATGGTTGAGGAATATGTCCACCACTGCAACTGCTACTGTAGAGAATAAGGAGGGATTGAAATTGCTTGTAACTGCAGGGGCCCGTGCTCAGAAAATGGTTGGGATATGGCTTTTTGGTTCTGCTGCATGGGTGTTTAGTATGGTCGTACTTGGCGGTGTTACACGACTGACCCGATCTGGTCTTTCAATGACTGACTGGAAATTCACTGGTAACCTCCCTCCCCTATCAGATGAGGACTGGTTGGCTGAGTTTGAGAAATATAAGCAATCTCCCGAGTACAAGCGGTTAGTGTAAACTCCAGAACACGTATTTGTAGTATCTATATTTGTTTTATTTGCTAAGCATCTGTACTTGGTAGTACTATAGGAAAATTCTTGTGTTTGCAACTTCAATTTTGTTTGTTTCCAAAATCTTCTTGGAAGCTTTCTGAGGCTTGCTTATAAATATACTGTTCTTTGATAATTCTTGGTAGAAAAAATCCTTTGTGTCTTAAAGGGTGATTATATTTTTTGACTCGTATATATGTCAGTTACACCTTTTAATTTGAAGTTTCTATGTATTGCAAACGGGAGTGGAAGTTCAATTGGTCTTTAACCTCTTGCCTCTTGCAGTGTAAACAAAGGGATGAGTATTGAAGATTTTAAATTCATATATTGGATGGAGTATGCACACCGTATGTGGGGAAGGGCATTGGGTATCATGTTTGCTCTGCCATTTTCATATTTTCTTCATAAGGGATACATTACCTTGCGGCTTGGACTGAGACTCTCTGCTCTCTTTGGTCTTGGTGCTGGGCAGGGACTAATTGGCTGGTGGATGGTTAAAAGTGGTTTAGAGGTAGGCAGCACTTAATTTTCTCTTTTATTACTGTTATTTTGCATTAGAAGTTTTCATTAGTTGTTAAACACATTTGTTTTCAATTTTTACCTCGTAGGAGCCAGCATCTGAATATGCTCAGCCAAGAGTAAGCCCTTATCGTCTCACGGCTCATCTTACTTCAGCATTTGTTATTTACTGTGGCCTTCTCTGGACCGCTCTTTCTGTTGTTATGCCTGAACCACCTGCTGAATCAGTAGCTTGGGTTCGTGGGGCTGCAAAAGTTAAGAGGCTCGCCCTTCCTATAAGCATCCTTGTCGGCATTACTGCTGTTTCAGGAGCATTTGTTGCAGGAAATGATGCCGTACGTAACCTTTTTCCTTTATGACACGAAATATGGGATGAAAAGAAAAAAGTTATGTCTATTAGATTGACTATATACACAGTTTATATAGGAGATTACAAGAGAAGAAATAGGAAACAAGAGACATAATAGGAAACTAACTTATTCCTAAATCATAAAACTATCTATTTACAGAAATAGAAAACTAATAAAATTATCTATTTACAGAAATAGGAAACTAACATAATAGGAAAATAATTCTCTTATTCTATTTATAGCTCAACACTCCCCCTCAAGTTGGGGAATAGATGTCTTTCATTCCCAGCTTGAATACAAGATCGTGAAACATTGAACTGTTTAGTCCTTTTGTTAAGATATCAGCTAATTGATGTTCTGATAGAACATAGGACATGCACATTATTCCTTCCTCCAATTTTTCTTTGATGAAATGTCTATCAATCTCAATATGTTTTGTCATATCGTGTTGTATAGGGTTATGAGCAATATTGATAGCTTACTTTTTGTCACAATAGAGCTTCATAGGACCATCCCACTTGATTCTCAAATCATCTAGAATAATTTTCAACCAAAGTAGTTCACACAACCCTTGAGCAATGGCCCTAAACTCTGATTTTGCAAACGACCTTGCTACCACATTCTGCTTTTTACTTCTCTATGTTACCATATTACCTCCAAGAAAAGTACAATACCCTGTAGTTGATCTTCGATCCACTAGGGAACCTGCATAGTCAGCGTCGGTGTATGCTTCTAAAGCAAGAGTATTGTTCTTCTTGAACAAAATTCCTTTCCCGGGGTTGCCTTTCAAGTAATGTAGCACCTTGTAAGTAGCTTGAAGATGAGGTTCTCTTGGATCATGCATGAATTGATTGATCACGCTCATTGAATAGGCGATGTCCGGCCGAGTGTGAGCGAGGTATATGAGCCTACCAACCAGCCTCTGGTACATTCTTTTATCCACCATTGGTTCTTCTTTAGCTTCTCTCAACTTGTGGTTTGGATCCATTGGGGTAGAAACTAGTTTACACCCAATCTTCACTGTTTCTGCCAATAAATCAATCACATACTTTTGTTGAGAGATGAAGATCCCTTGTGTGGAATATGTCACCTCAATACCGAGGAAGTACTTCAATTTCCCTAGTTCCTTTATCTCAAACTCTGTTGCTAATCTCTACTTCAATTCATGCTTTTCTCTCTCATCATTTCCAGTCACTATGATGTCGTCAACATAGACTAGAAGAGCAATTACTCCCCCTGCAGCCTAGTTCTTAATGAAGAGAGTGTAGCCACCTTGACTTTGTTTGTACCCAGACTCTTTCATGACTTTTGCAAATCTTCCAAACCAAGCCCTAAGAGATTGTTGTAGCCCATAAAGGGGTTTTTTCAGCTTGCACACCTTGTTACCTGTGTTTTCCTCAAATCCCAATGGGATGTTCATGTAAATCTCTTCATCTAAATCACCATGAAGAAATGCATTCTTCACATCATACTGTAGGAGTTGTCAATTGTAATGGGCAGCCAGCGATAGCAGGATTCTTACAGTATTTATTTTTGCAACTGGAGCAAAAGTCTCCTGATAATCAACTTCATAAGTTTGAGTGTACCCTTTGGCTACCAATCTTGCTTTATGTCTCTCAAGAGATCCATCAGCCTTATATTTCAGTGTAAAAATCCACTTGCAATCAACAATGTTTTTCCCTTTCGGTTCTTCAACAATCTCCCATGTTTTATTTTTTTCTAATGCACTCATCTCCTCTCTCATAGCAGCCTTCCATTCCCTTTTTGTCAATGCCTCAGAAACAGTGTTAGGGATGATAGTGGTGTTTAGACTCACAATAAAATTCTTGTGGGCTGGTGATAGGTGCTTAAGAGACACATAGTGTGATAGTGGATAGAGTGGTCGGTTAGTGCATTCTCTGGTGTCTTTTCTGACAGCAATGGGAAGGTCTAGGTCTAGGTTGTCTGTTGAGTCAATGGAAGTTTCACCAGGTTGTGTATGTAAAGGTGGGCCTGATCTTACCGTGATTTCATTCCCAAGGTCTGAGTTGGATTCTTAGACCTGCTTTTGTTCTAGAATGACCTTTTCCCTTGAATACACCTTAGGAACCTATGAAAAATTGCGAGTGACACTGGCTGAAACAGAGGATGACATGGGTTTAGTGGTAAAATTGGGTGACTCAGGTGTGATTGACTCGAATGACTCAGGTTCGGATGACTTAGGTTCTTCATCACCATGGGTTGAGACATGAGGAAGGTTAAGAGGTTCAAAGGACTCATAAGGACTATCTTCCATCATTGAAATCTCCCCCTAAAGAGAGGACTTAGGGAAAAAAATGTTTATTTTCTGTGAAGGTGACATTTGCAGAGATGTAAAATTTTTTCGCTGAGGGATTGTAACACTTGTATCCTTTTTAAGTGGATGAGTAACCAAGGAAGACAAATTTTATGGCTCGAGAGTCTAGCTTGTCTTTATGTTGGCTGTGGACATGAACAAATGCAGTGCACCCAAATACCCTAGGAGTGAACCCATTTGAGGTTCTGAAGTGTGGATAGAAACTCTTAAGTATCTGTACGGGGCTTTTGTTGTCTAACACTTGTAAGGGAATTCTATTTATCATGTATGTGGCAGTAAGAACAGCTTCCCCCCAATAGGACCTAGGAACATTTCCTTGAAAGAGTAAGGCTCGTGTTGTGTTGAGTAAATGCCCATTTTTCCTCTCGGCTACCCCATTTTGTTGGGGTGTGTTAACACATAATGAGTCATGGAGAATGTCCTGTGATTGAAAATAGGGTGACAAAGTCTGGTTGAAGTAATCTCTAGCATTATCTATCCTAAAGCTTTTTATTTTAACCCCAAATTGGTTTTGAACCATTGAGTGGAAATTAGGTATAACAATGCTAACATCAGATTTTTGTTTAAGAAGAACGATCCATGTAACCCGAGTGCAGTAATCAATTAAGGATACAAACCAACGAGCCCCAGAAACATTAGGTATAATCGAAGGACCCCATATGTCACTATGAATCAAATGAAAAGGATGAGAACTTCTTTTATTGCTAATAGGAAAAGATATACGAGTATGTTTTGCCAATTCACAAGTTTCGCAATGAAACTCAGAAATATCTAATCCTTGAAACAAATGAGGAAACATGACCTTTAAAATCCTAAAAGATGGATGATCTAGACGTAGGTGATACAACCAAATGATATATTTATTTGAGGAACTGAGAAAAGACAACGACAAATTATTACTAGTTTTCTGAGATGATTCAAGGTGGTAAAGACTGCTCCTTTCCTTAGCAAGTCCAATCCTCCTCCCCGAGCCTTGTTCCTGAAGAACACAATAAGAAGGGAAAAAAATAGCATAACATTTAAGATCATGGGTAAGCTTTTGAATGGAAACAAGGTTGGCCGACAATTTTGGTACATGGAGGACATTTTTAAGAATAAGGGTAGGTGTGATGTATATGTCTCCGAAACCTGCAATGGCAGCTAAAGAGTCATTGGCCACTGCAATTTTCTTGTTACTTGGGCTTGGGGTATAGGTATGGAAAAGTTGAGATTTGGAGGTCATATGGTCTGTGGCACCAGAGTCTATTATCCAAGAGTCATCATAAACCCTATGTGAGGTATTTATGCAAAAAGAGAGTGAAGGTGTACCTGAATTTTCCGACATCTTCCACAAAAAAAACTTGGATCTCTTGGAATTAAGGCAGATCGCAAAACAAAAAAACCAGTAGCAATGAAGGCTGGTAAAAGAACACGTGAATAAAAAAAAATCTAGCTATGAAGGCCAGAAAAATGGCGATGAAGGCCAAAATGATGCCCAAGTCTTAAAAACCTACAGCTTTGATACCATGACACGAAATATGGGATGAAAAAAAAAAAGTTTTTTCTATTAGATTGACTATACGCAGTTTATATAGAAGATTACAAGAGAAGAAATAGGAAACAAGAGACATAATAGGAAACTAACTTATTCCTAAATCATAAAACTATCTATTTACACAAATAGGAAACTAACATAATAAGAAAATAATTCTCCTATTCTATTTATAACTCAACACTTTATCTAGAGGATGATAGTACTTTGTGTTTGCTTTAGAGCATATTGTGACGTGATGTTCAATTGCATGCTAAATTGCCAGGGCCATGCATATAATACTTTTCCCAAGATGGGTGACAATTGGATTCCAAATGATATTTTTAGCATGGAGCCATTCATACGCAACTTCTTCGAGAATACATCAACAGTGCAGGTATTGTTCCACACTTATTTATTGGGTATATATATAAATATTTGTTTGGTAAAACAGGAAACCGGAAAAAAAAAATTATAATGGGGAGAGAGGAAGTAGTTGGAACTGAAAATATTTCAAAAAATGTAGAGGAAATTTTAAAGGAGAAAATTATCTTTTATTTTTTCTTCAAACCTCTTCTTCTAGCATAGAATTTTAGATTAAATGGAAAAAATTTGAAGGATTTTCTCTTATTATTTATTTTTCCTATCTTCTCACAAAGAAATGAGGGAAAAAGAGGAAGACCCTTATTATTATTTATTCTCTTCTATCTGTTCCTGGAACCATGTACACAGTAAAGAACCATGTGTTTTAAACCGTTAGTTACTATGATTTTTTTAATTGCGGGCATTCTTTTGATTACCTTGACTCCTCATGTGATATGTGAGAAATTATGGGACCAGTATGATTTCAATTCATTGAACAGCCATATCAACCACTGTTTTAAGGGCCAAAGTTTTGGCATTGTTTCCTACAATTTCTCGACAACCAAATGTAGGTTTTGGTGGAAATTGGTCCTAGGTTCAGCAGGACATCAGATAAATCAGTATGTAAATTTTTTTGTTTGGATTTGAAAGTCAATTTTTATTAGTTTGTAAAGAAGCACAATTCCATAATTTTTTTCTTGTGCTATCTTACAATTGAATGCTTTGCAAACAATTAATCCTCCCTGCTAAATTTCAGATGTTTCTAGAAAGTCATCTTTTCTGAACTTTATGTCATTTAGAGTGAGTTTGGTTGTGTTTCTATTTGAAATGTTTCTAGTGAAAATGTTTTCTCTAAAAGTGTTTTTTAGAGAATTACCTATCAGGTGTTTTCCCAGTAAACATTACAAGTGATTTTTCAATTTTTTAAAAGTGTTTTCTAAATTTTGCCAAACACCTTTTTTTTTTTCCTAACGTGTTTTTTATGCTAGAAGTGTTTTCTAAAAACACTGCCAAACAGGCTCTTAATCCCTATTCTGTTTCCTGTCTCATGCAACTAGGATTATTACTGAAATCACTTCCAGAAATAACCAATAGAACATTAGTGGGAATGATGATGCAGTTTAAATCCTATAATTACTTGAACTCCTCCTTAAAGATGCAGACTTAATGTTGAAATTTTACTCATGGGAAGCCAACAGTTGTGATTTGATCTTTCACAAATTTTCAAACAGTAAATTGTTATAACAAATATTCATTTTCTAATGTTTACAGCTTGACCACCGCATCCTTGCGACTACAACATTAATGTCAATTGGCATTTTGTGGTGGTCAACAAGAAAATTGGACATACATCCGGCAGTACGTTTTTTAATTGGAAACACCATTGGCATGGCTGCTCTTCAGGTATTTGTGTGCCATTGAGTTCTTTGCCCCATTTATCTTAGGCAAATTCTTTCAAATGCTGGTTGTTTCTTGAGTGTAATATTCTTTTAAGTAATAGTTAACTCCACAATTATCACATGGGTTTTCCAGGATTATTAAAAAGTCCTAGTAGCTTAATACTTCAATTTGATTTGGTCTTGCAGGTCACTTTAGGGATATCAACTCTCCTATCATATGTACCTGTTTCACTCGGCACTGCACATCAGGCTGGAGCTTTAACTCTTTTGACGCTTATGGTCCTCCTTAATCACACTGTACGGAGGCCATCAATGTCCCTTCTCAAATCTCTGCCTCCGGTCACAAGGACACCTTGATCATTTTAGGTTATGATTTTGGATTGAATGTCAGGCATTTGAATTGTCATATTATTATTTGTAACCTCTGGTTTTTCAAGTTCAGGCTCCATTTTTCCTAATAATTGAAGGGAAATTTGTTAATGAAGGTTGACCTTCATTTGCACTCATGAAGCCTTTACAAAAATAACAAAGCTGTAGCTCTATCTAAGGCCATTTATCCATTATCAATTCAGTAATTTGTCTAGTAAAACGTGTGATACATCCTAGTCTATCACATAAACAAAGAAGGTGTTTGATAAATCAATTTAATGACTTATAGTGACTTAATAACTTAATTTAAGTCAGCTTCCAGATGAAGCTGTTTTAGCCAAATAGCATGTACTTGTTAAATAGAAGCACTGCTTCTGAAAGTAATTCCTGTTTCTCAGGTCGTGAGGCTGAAAGCGTGAAGCTCTGCCGGTTGCAGCAGAAGAGAAAGAGCCATGACATTCTCAAACCTGAACCTAGTAATCGTTCTGAAATGAGCAACAGTAGAATGATGTTCATTCTTGGAATCATTAAAAAGGACGTGAAAGATCAAACTGATCAGCTAGGCCAACCTTTCGCACAATCACAGTAATAAGACAATAACACAAAATTCCAATAATATTTGTCACCCTGTTCTCTGGGAGAATTCAAAATCAGAATAGGGAAAAGCAAAGTTGTGCCACTTTTTAGAGAGAACAAAACTTATCAGGTTCCCTCAGACTATTAGACATAAAGGACCAGATGATATGGACTACCGGCTGCTTTAGCATCTTTAAGCAAAAAAAAATAAGAACCCTGCACAGAGATAGCTCATCATAAAAATTCACATTGATTTCGTTTTAAATTCCCAGGAAACCAAAAAGATGACTTTTTCCCATTTAAAGCCTCCAAGTAACAGAGCAAAGACTTCAAGTTAATTGTAAAGTACAAATATCATTAGCAATCTGCTCCTTTCGCTCCTAAAATGAATTCTCTACAAGAAAGGATTTTCCATAACCAGAAGTGACAAGAAATTTGAACTACAAGGTAACTAGCGGCCTCGACCACGTCCACGTCCACGTCCACGGCCCCGACCACGCCCCATAGCCCGTCCTGGATTTATAGAGGCATTAAAAAATAATAATAATAAAGTATTAATCTATCAAAAAAAAGACTAACAATATTACAAAACCGACATCAAAATGCAAGGTGTATAAGTCAAAAGGGAAATATGCAATACCAGCAGTTGGCTTCTTGGGCTTGACCCTAGGTGTCTCTTCCACCAGCAATGTCTCCAGATTTATGCTGTCGGGAAGTATATAATAGCGAATATTGTTGCCCCTCACACTCAGGTGATCCATAGTCACTGGATTTTTCCCCTTCACAGTCAGTTTCACAGTCTTCAAATGTGTGTTCATACTAATATCCACACCTATAACATACAAAGCAATAGCATCAGCAATGATCTCTCCAATCATCTTTGATTCTAAATAGTTTGTCATAACATGGAGTTACCTACTTCAAGTTACAAGAAAAAATCATCAAACATAAGCAAACAACTAGAAATATTCAGGAAAAGAATATCATATCATAAAATTTCAAGATATTAAATATTAGAGAGAATATCATACATCAGCATTGTGCCACATTGAGATATGCATGAAATACATCCATGTGAAACTAGGGGTGGCACCAATAGAGGAAAAGATGAGGAGTGATCAAATGCAATTTTGTCATGTGTATCAAAATGGAAATTATAAGGGAGTGATTTAAAGCAAGCTGAAGGCACTCCAACAACAAGAGGAAGATCATAAAGAACACGGACTGGTGCAATAAGAATATGGTCTATCATTGAACAGATTATATAGCCTTAGAACCGAATGGCAGAAAAAATTTTCATAGAACTAGCACCATGCATGGACATCAAGATTTTGGTGATCCCAGTTCACCAAATAAAAAATTTATTTGGATCTTAACAATTGACATGTGTAAACATTAGGAAGACCACAAAATGGAGTTTTGCAAAATAAAATAAATAAAAGTCGAGCAAATCAAAGTTAAAAGGAGAATTATAAAAATATATTCTCCTGGTGCCAAATCTCACAAAGGAATAAAACAAACTTCTTAAATCAAGACATCAAATTCCTTGAATAAAGTCCTCTTTTTGCACCACTTTTAAGAAAAGAAGAAAGTTCGAGGAAAAAAAAGGGAATTCCTATAAGATGAAAGGGGGGAAAGGCTGATTTGGGGTAGATTCAAAATGTATCAAAATCTTGGTAGAGGTCGTCAAAGAAAGGGTCCGTATAGTTCTGGAAAGGGGTTGTGGGTTCTCTAGTTGGACCAAGAGAGAAGGGTCCTTCCTGTGTGTTGGAGGGATTGGAGTTGTGATGCCAATGGAAGAGGGAAAGCCCTTAATGAATGGAAGGGGGCATGTGGTACAGGTTAGAGCTCCATAGCAATGGAGCAGGGGGATATATTCTATACTCAGCTTGCTATGTGGAGGCAAGGTGGTTCACCCTAGTGTTCCCAGAAGGTAGGGGGATTTCCAAAGGGTTGGGCAGTTTTTACCAACAAGTCAAGAGGTTTCCTGGGGGTTGGATGATTTTACCCCCAAGTGTTGAAGCCTTGGGGTGGCTCATCTTCTTTCAGGAGGTGAGGCGGCCTTTTCAAAGGTTTTGAGGAAGTCTCACTTTGAAGTGGGTGATGCTGTGTGGTTGGAACTAGGGGAAGGGGATGTAACAAGATAAAGGTTATGCAAAGATATTTGGTAGGCAGATGGGGGATTTTTTTTAGATCAAGTTCTGAATATAAAATGCTAAAGAGGTGGGCTTAGTACAACTAGAATCTAAAAAGGGATTTATAGGTGGTTGCATTGGGGGGATCCTTGCTTCTGTTTGAACTTGAATTAGCTACTAATACTGAGATGATCCTTAAACAGGGGTTGAGGAGATATAGGCAAAAGGATATGTTCTTAGATAAATGGGTCCTAGAGATAAGTTGTTATAGAAAAAGGAATTCGTGTGAAAGAAGCCTAAGTGAGAATAGAAAGGTTGCTAGTGCATTTTTAGGATAGAGATTTCTTCAAAAGGCTGGGAGACTCTTGCAATGGCTTTGTTGAAATAGATGAAAATTTTTGGCGAGCAAGCATTCTTGTGAGAACTAATGGGAGAAAGTTGTTAGAAACCATGTAGGTGATTGTGGGTTGCTGGAGTTGTTCTATTCAATCATGGTGGGGGATTATGCCATGGATGCAGTAGGGGGTTCCAAGTACTGCGAACAGAAGGTTGGAGGTCCGGGAAGGAGTGATGGAGGATCATGCGCCAATGAGAGTGGGGACTTCATTCTTCATGCCACAAGTAGAAGACATGTCTTTTTCTTGTGCAAAGGAGGCTATGAAAAGCATGGGTTTCTTAGCGGGGGATGAGGTTGGAGAGCAGAGTGGGGTTCGTAGGGGGTCTTGGGTAATGTTTGACAATGGAGTGGAGGCTGGTCATAAGGGAGAGGTGGTGTGTGATGGCAAAGCCCAACGCTTAATGGACTCCACTAGTGTAGAGGCCTAAGCTGAGAGTGATGAAGTGATGAAGTGATGGTTTCAGATTTAGGCAGCAAAGAGGCTACTGGGCTGGGAAATTTTGAGCACAAATGCTGAAGTGGGCAGGAAAGCTTCTAATGGATTAGGGCTTGTGGGCTAAAGGAATAAAATTAATAGCCCAAAGGTGGTATTTTATATTTTGGATAGGGTGGAGGGACCAATTCCTTAAGGCCCTCAAGGAAGGAAGGGCCAATAGGATCTGGGAGATAAGGGCCCCCCAAAGCCAGCTTAGGGAAGCTTCTACCCATGAGCTTTCCTGCGGACCGTGCAACGGAGGAGGATGGTGTACATTAGTAGAGTGCTATCATGGAGGCAAGACTATTTCGATAGTCTAAGGTGTTTCACTAATGGCAATGGAGCCTTCTCCAACCTGTTTTGCCAGTTTCCTAGGTGTGTGCTCTTCCTCTTGTTTTTTTTTTTTTTTTTTGATAAGTAAATAAAATTCATTTTAAAAAGAGACGCCAGAGAAGCGACTCAAGGTATACAAACCTATGTATGGTATACAAACCTATACACCCATCACCAAAAAGGCCAAAAAAATAGAGACCCAAAGACCAACAGGCCCAAAATACAGCCTTAAGAAGATCCCAACCAATCAATAAAATTCACCAAAGATTGAGGGCATTCAACTATAAACAGCTTAGCCTCAGACCATAGAGAGAGGATAAAGGAATATTTCAATCTCTTAATTGACAGCTCATTGTCCTTGAAAGCCAATCTATTCCTCGCCTTCCAAACCGTCCAGAAAATATGAAGAAGAGCAGCTTTCCACACTTTCCTGCGCTTTTTGCCCACAAAAGAACCATGCCAACTGAGAAGCGTCTCTCTGACTGAAGAGGGCATCACCCAAGACACCCCAACCAAGGTAAAAAGTAACTCCCATAAGGTCCTTGTTTTTGAACAATGAAGCAGCAAATGGTCTATAGTCTCCTCATTCTCAAGACACATAAAGCATCTATTAGCCAAGGACCATCCTCTTTTCTGAACAAGATCTAGGGTTAAAGCCTTGCCCCATGCGGCCTCCCACGCAAAGAAGCTGATTTTGGGTTGTACCCACCCATTCCAAATACAGCTAGATGGAAATAAAATAAGGCAATCCGCTTCTAGAGCACAGTATAGAGACTTGGCCGAGAATTTGCCGCTCTTTGATTCGTTCCAAACCACCATATCCTCTACATCCTCAAACACTCTCCTCCCGTGAAGACGCTCCAAAAAAATTTCCGCCTCTTCCACCTCCCAATCATTTAGGGCTCTTGAAAAGCAGGGGTTCCCCCCTCAGCCAAGGGATCCCAGACTTCCGCCACCCAAACTTCTTTTTCAACAGACAAAGCAAAAAGGGAAGGAAAAGACTCACACAGAGGGGAGTCCCCACACCAACTATCCCTCCAAAATCTCACCCTCCTTCCATTGCCAACACTAAAGGAAATCTGTGTGCCCACCAACTCCCAGTCCATCCTTATTCCTTTCCAAAGCCCACGCCATGCGCCTCTCTCACTTCTCGAGAGCACCACCCCCCTCTATTATCCCTATATTTTCCTCTAATCACTTGATTCCACAGAGCTTCTTTCTCATTTGCGTATCGCCAATTCCATTTGGAAAGGAGAGCCTTATTAAGAATTGAGAGACATTTGATCCCCAATCCCCCTTTCTTTTTACTTAAGCATACCACCTCCCATCTTACTAAATGTGGTTTTTGCTCCAAGTTGCCACCACCCCATAGAAAGTCCCTTTGAATTTGCTCTAATCTTCGTCTAACGGAACTTGGTAATTTCAACAAGGACATAAAATAAATAGGCAGATTCGACAAAGTACTTCGGATTAGAGTTGCTCTCCCTCCCTTGGATAAATATTGTCTCTTCCACATAGTTAATCTTTTACGGAAGCGCTCTTCCACTCCATCCCACACTGATACTGACTTAAACGGAGCACCCAAAGGAAGGCCCAAATAAGTAAACGGGAGACTACCCACTCTACAACCGAATTCCAAGGCAAGTTCCTCAATATTCTCTACCCTCCCTACTGGAATGACTTCACTCTTTTCCAAGTTAATTCTCAACCCCGATACGGCCTCAAACCACATGAGTAACCAACTTAGGAAAGTCAGCTGGTCTTGAGAAGCTTGGCAAAACACCAAGGTGTCATCAGCAAACAACAAGTGGGAAATTTGAACCCCTTCTTCGTTCCTACCCTTCACCTTACAACCTGACATGAAACCTCCCTCCACTGCCCTTTTAATGAAAGAACTAAAAATCTCCATGGCTATCACAAAGAGATAAGGCGATAGAGGATCACCTTGCCTCAATCCCCTTGAGCTTTGAAAGAAACCCTTAGGCGTTCCATTAACCATCACAGAGAAACTCGCAATGGTTATGCACCACTTTATCCACCCTATCCATTTCTCTCCAAAACCCATTTTCTGCATAACTGTGAGAAGAAAAGACCAATCCACATTGTTATAGCTTGGGGCATGGGGTTTCCCATTTTTTTCTTTCTTTTGAGAGTGGGTTTTGTCCCTTGGGAGTGTTTAGGAATGAAGAGGGGCCAAAGGAATCCTCTAAGGAGCTTGCTATCTCTACCTCCCTTTGAGAATTGTCCTACAAGATAATAATTCAATTGAGTTCCTAGAGAATAGGTTGTGTCACCATGGGGCCTCAACGGGTGGTGAGTTGCATAAGGGCAAAGCGATAGTAAGGGGAAGACCATAGGCTCAGAGGTGGGGATGGATTTTTGTGCTAACTGGCCAAAAAGCGAGCTAATTATGTTTTAGTAGGTTTGAGGGGCTACCAACAGAGAGGTTATTTTCCCTTTTTTTAAATGAAAATTAAGGCAAAGAGGAAGAATGTCCCTTTTGCAGTGAAAGGTAGGAAGACAAATGCTACATATAAAACTACGAGGGAGTTTTTGGAATTTTTTAATTAAGTATAACAACATAGTTAGAAAAGTAGGGAAAAAAGGGAGAAGAGGCAAGAAGGGTAGGAACTAGCTCCTGTCCTTCAATGAAGGTTAAAATTTTGTGGTGAAATGTTAGAGGAGTTAATGGTAAGAAAAAGCAAAAGGCAGTTAAATCCCTAATAAGAATGGAGAAGGCTGACGTGATTTGCTGGCAAGATACTAAGGTGCCAAAGATGTGGTTGCACCTAATACGGAGTCTAGGTGTTGGGAGATTTCTATAGTGCAAAGTCACAGAAGCAAGGGGGGTTAACCAATGGTATAGCAGTCTTTGAGACAACAGGGTGCTAAAGTTATTAAAAATGGAAGAGGGAGCATTCTCTGTATCTTGTTGTTTTAAAAGCTCTAAATATGGCTTTCTCTAGGTGTTTACTAGTGTGCATTTGTCTGCCCTTGGGGGTGAAGGGATGATTTATGGCATAATTGGGGGAGGAGATTTTCAGAATAATTAAGGATTAGAAACTGCACGAGCTCCTATAGAATGGAGGGCCCTCTACTTGGTGTGAAGGCATGAACAACTAATCTATGTCAGGGTTGGATCATTTTCTAGTGTTAGATGATTGGGAGAATCATTTAAGTGAGCTCTTGCAAAGTGTTTTGCCGATATCAATCTTTGGTCATTCACCTATATGGTTAGACCAAGGAGGAGTGAGGGAGGAAAAATCATGCTTTAGATTTGAGAATATGTGGCTTAAAGTAGAGGGTTTCAAAGATCTTATTGGTGGTTGGGCCATAGGTTCAATGCCTCTAGCAATTTTATTTTGGCTTCCAAATTGAAAGCCTTGAAAATGGACTTAAAAGCTTGGAATCGGGAGAGGTGTTGGGAGTTGTGTCAATCAGGAAAGCTGATGCCCTCAATCAAATAGGTTTTTGAGATGCAAAGTAGAGGGAAGCTCCGCTAGTTGAGGAAGAGGCTAAGGCCAAAATAGTGGGTGTAGAAATCTATAATAAGTGGGAAAAGCTAGAAGAAACCTCTTGAAAGCAAAAGTCAAGAGTTATACCTATGGGAAGGAGACAAAAACACAAAATTCTTCCCCAAGACAATAAATGCACACAAAAGAAGAAACTTTATTACTAAAAGAAGAGTGAATAAGCTTGGTTATCCGATGTCAAGGAGGGGTTACCTAACTCTTATTGAAGCCATCTTGATGATTTCAGAGATTGGAGACCTTGTATTAGTGGGATGCCCTTTGCTTTTTTGAGAGGGGAGGAAGCTAGAAGTTTAGACTTGACTTTTTCAAAGGAGGAAGGTATCTTTGCCTTCTTTGCTTTGAATAGGGATAAAACCCTTTTTTTGATAGGTAAATAAGAATTGTATTTGAATAGGGATAAAACCCTGGGACTAGATTGGTTTACTACGGCCTTTTGCTAGTTGTGTTGGGACTTCTTGAAGAGTAATGTGTAGGGATTCTTTGAGGAATTCTTTGAACAAGGGCTCTTCGAATGAAGTTTATATGCTATTTTCTTGGTCTTAATCCCTAAAAAGGGAGTAAAAGATTTGAAGAATTTTAGGCTAATTATGTTGGTGGGAAGCCCACGCAAATTACTAGCAAAGGTGATAACAAATAGACTCAACAAAGTGGTGGGTAGGGAGGTCTCTAGCTCTCAAAATGCCTCTGTAGAAGGGAGACAAATTTGGACACCACTCGTATTGCAAATGAGGTCATTAATTCAAGGTTGAAGGGTTGTTCTAATGTCATTTTATGCAAACTCTGCATTAACGAGGCCTATGATCATGTAAATTAGGGTTTCCTACTTGTTGGTTAAAAAAAAAAGGGGTTTTGGCCAAAACTAGATTGGGTACAATGATTGATGTATTTCTACAGCTAAGCACTCAATGTTGGTTCAATGTAAAAGATGCCAAATTAAATAAATAAAAATAAATAAATAAAAGATACCAAATTAAAGCCCCAACTCCACTTATAAAAAGGTATTCAATATAGGGATTTTGGAAAAATAAGAAAGAAAACCTTAAGTCCAATCTACAAAAGAAGTTTTGCAAGCTAAAACCAAACCTTAAACATTCTTCAACAAGCTTATGGAAGAATATCAAGTACAACATCTTTATCATTTATCCAACTCTAAGATCAAAGATGGATTAAAATATCTCTAAATTTCCTAAGACTTTCTAGAGAATAAAAATAAATTCTTCACAAGTTTACTCAAGAACAAGCCTTTGTTGGGACTCAAGTGAACACTGGATCAAGAACATGCATTTATTGCCCTTGAATCGAAATCAAGATACATGATCAAATCAAAGGAAGATATTCTCTTTGTTATCACAAAGAATTGTATACATACTATTTGTATTATAACTAATGCAATTAATTTATTTTCTTGCCCACTTGATTTGCAAAGCATGAAATTTCTATGTACAAAGTTCTAACATGGCTAATGGAACATCTCTACTTCTATCTCTTTTGCCAATTTAGAGTTCCACCAAGCTAAATGGCCTCCAAAAGCACCTAAGCTACATATGCAACAAGGGAAATGAAAAGATCAACACTGTCCCATTGATACATGACACCTTTATAGGTCCATGACCTACAACAAATCGAAGACAACCATCGCGCTTTTGACACAAAATGGAAATGTGCAAACTCAATCAATAAAACCAATGGAAGAGCACAACAAACGCCAATCAACCATAAATTTGGCCTCATTAAGCGCAAAGAAGCAAATTGTCCCTTGTGCATGGATGTTCACCAACATTGAGGGAAACAAAAGACAAATCCCTTCATTTCATCTCTAACACTAGCTCCAACACATCAGTCTCTCTAGGGGTAAAGAAATAAGTCTCATACCAGGGAAAGATCTTCATTGACTTCAAAGGAATCAAGAGATAAATCCACTATATCAACTCTGACACCAACTCCAATATGGCTTTTTGAGAACAAAGGGCTAAGATTTCCATAGAAGGGAGAGACATTCAGCAGCCTCAAAAGTCTTGAGAGATAAAACTTCTCATGCCATACGTAATACTAACTCCAACGCCAACTTACATTTTGAATCACCAACTAGATTGCCAAGGAAAGAGATCTCATCAAAGCACTCTAGCTCTTTCAGTTCTTCCTACTCTATGCCAATTATGACAACTAGGACCACCTCAATATTTGAATATTGGTTAAGATGACCCATGTCATCACCAAGCCTAGGAGACTACAGAGGATGATTTGCAAATTGCTTCTCTCATGAGCTAGTTTAAGGTGCCAAATGTCATTGAATTAAGCCAAGAACTTACTCACCATTTAGGTTCTACACCTTACAATGGTGCACCACTTGCATCCATGTCAATGCAAGTAGGAAGTCAAAACCTCAAACCTATTTTGGAGGCCTCATTATCTATCCACCTACTCAACACCATCAAGCCTTAATATCATGGTCTGTCACAAAGTACAATCATGTACTCTAAACCTTACAATAAAATGGTTGACAACTTGCACATGCCCTTAGGCTATCAACTTCCTACATCTAACAATCGGATAAAAAGGGAAATTCAAAACAGCATGTTATCCATTTCATTGAGACTTGCAATATCTATCAGCAGATGCCGCTGAAGGTAGACAAAACTCACCTATCAGCAGATGTTGCACATTTAAGGCCAAAACTTGTACTAAAACAAGCTTGGGCTCCCCAAATTGACATGAAGCCCACATAGTCCAGCCAACTGCACATGGCTCTACAACTCAAGTCCCATCCTCATCTCTATGCACAAATTGTCATTCTTCAAATTCCAATGCCTCAACAAAATTCAAATTAAAAAAAAAAAAAAAAAAAACCGTTCAAAATCCACAACCCAGTAGCAGCAATTCATCGCATTTAAAACTATAAAAATTCAATTGCATAAGCTCAAGATTCCTCATTATGACACTAGACAAACGAAACTGAGACCCTTGAACATGGTTCCGAACATTCAAACACAAAACCAAAAATTCCAGTAAAGTGAACATGAAATCACAGCCCGAAACCACTAAATGACCTCTATTAAAATCTTTTTCATTTAATAATGAACAGCATATATCAAGCCAAAGGAGAAAAACACACCAAAGGGTTTGAACAAAACCCTAGAGGCAAGTACAGAAAATGCTGGGAGTTGAAAGAAAGAGAGAGACCAGTGATGGTGCCATGAACAACGGTACCGTTCTTGAGCTCAATTGACACAGTCTCGTTGTTGAGCTTCATCAAAAACCTGAAATTTCGTATCAAGCTAGGTCAACAATAGTCAGTGAGAATGAAAACAAGAGAAAAACTGAAAAATAAGCAGACCTGACGAGCTTCATAGTTGGCGGAGGAAGGATTCAAAAGCTAGGGCTCAAAGCAAAGCAAAATCCTGTGAGCAAGGAAGACGGCTCTCCGCTCGGCCTAAGGGATTTTTGAATTTGCCAAACGACGCCGTATTATACTTTGAATCCTATCTATTTTTCGTTGTCTTTTTCATTTTTTCCTCACATTTCTTTTTGTTCATGTTTAGTTGTAAAATAACCCTAGGTTATGTTTGGTTCACAAAAAGTAATAAAGGAAGAAAAAAATACTAAAAAAAATTATTATTTTATATTTAATTATGTTATAAAAAATATTAAAAATTTAAATACAATTAAGATTAATTAAAATTTTAAATATTTTTAAATTATTTAATCTTTATATTGAAAACTTAAAATAAATTAAATAAATTTAAAGTAGTATATAAAAATAATTTATTTCAATTTAGTTTTTTATTTTTTTTTTACTTTTTCTTTTTATTTTCTTTTTCTCAAGTTTTTCCTCAAATGTTTGAAGAACCAAATATAACATAAATAAATAAATATATATATATATATATATAATTAAAATTATTAAAAAATTTATACATTTTCAAATTATTTAATTTTTATATTAAAAAATAAAATTAAGTCAAATGAATTTAAAATATGATATAAAAATAATTTATTGACTTTATTTTTTTTTTTTTTTTCACTTTTTCTTTCCTTCTATTTTTCCTCCCTATTTTCTTTCTCTCATATTTTTCCTCAAATTTTTCAAAACCAAACATGTTCTTAGTATTCCTTTTTTTATTACATAGAGAAACATTAATTGATTAATTAACTAAGGGTGCAATTTGGGTTTAATGACACGGACTTGAGCCCAATTTTATTTGAAATATCAAACTTGGAGCCCAACCAAACTTAGAATCTACTAGATAATCAAAGTGAGACTCAAGGCTTGACACTCTCTCTCTCTCTCTCTCTCTCTCTCTCTCTCTCTCTCTCTCTCTCTCTCTCTCTCATAATTTGTGGTTCCTTTATAGAAGAGGTTTGGGTCCAATATCATGAACTCACCTAAAAGTTGACATAGTGGTTGGAGGATTTCGAAGTTTTAAGTCTTTAAATTATGAGAAAATATCTAATATCTTCTCTCTAATTCACTAATGTGAATCACCTATGCATACTTTATCATATCAAAACTTAAATATAAATTTTAAAAAATATATTTGGATTTGAAATTACTATTTGTTTTTTAGCTATAATATACTAATAAAGACTTGGTTAGACTCCAATAATATATTATTTAGAGAAAAAGAAAAAAAGAAAAAAAAAATGGGAGCAAATGGATGGGATATCGGTTTCAAGTTTACATAAGGTTTTATTTTATGCTCTTATTTCAATTTCTAAAGAAACGTATTAGTAAAACATAAATATAAGAAAATGATGATGATGGATTATTAGTAGATTATAGGCTTGGTGAGGAATAATTTTGAAATTTCAAATAAAATTGAGTTCAAGTTGGGGTCATTAAACCCAAATTGCACCATTGATTAATTAATGTTTCTCTATATAATAAAAAGGGAAAATTAGAGCATTTTAATTAAAACAAACATCTCACTCATGGAATGGGTGTTTTGATCAGACTATCAAGACTATTAATTTTGATTAGAACGAGGATGAGCCTTGTGTGTATCAAAAGACATAGGGAAGCATAGTGGTATTTTTTGTCTAATACGCCAATGACATTCTACTCATTAGAAATTATGTAGAGTTATTGTTATCAATCATGATTTGGTTACTTACTCAATTCTAGATAAAAAATCTGGGCAAGGCACGATATATTCTTGGGATTAAGGTCCTTCGAGATCATAAGTATAGAAAGACTGAATTGTTTTAGGCCACCTACATTGACAAGTTTTTGGTCAATTAAGTGATGCAGGACTCTAAGAAGGGTATGCTATCCTTCAAGCATGAAGTGTCTCTTTCTAAAGATCAAGGTTTAAAATATCTGTAAATACATATATATCGGTACTTGGTTTTTACAGATATATCAGAAATATCAGAGAAATATTGATGGATACTTTTACACAAATATGGATTGAATATAAATGATTCAAAATTAATGGAAATGCTTAGAAAACTTTCAAAAAAATGATAAAATAAGAAATAATACACATATTAAAGTTATTTGTAAGTATACTTGACATAAGTACGATTAAAGATAATATTTATCAAATTTTTATAATAAAAAATTAGCTTAAATTCTTTTAATATATTTATATTCATTTATTTAAAATACTTTTATTAAAACATGTTTTATTACATTTTAAATGAAAAATTAATTAATTTATATAAAATATTTTATTTGAGATTTAATTTCTAAATTTTTATTAAAAATATGTGGTAACAACTTTTTTTATTAACATTAATTCATTTAAACAATTAAAATTATTTATAATTTATCTTATCAAATTAATTTTCATTTATAAAATATTATAACTTCCTTAATTTTTTATATTGTAGAAATTTTTTTGGTAAAATTATATTTTTAATATTTTAAAATAAAAACATTTAAAATTAAATAAAATTGAAAGGATAAATACAAAAAAAATTAAGCGTGAAGTGATAATAATTTTTTAAAATAGGATTAATGAGATAAATATGAAAAGTAGTTAAAAATAAAATGATAATATAAATTTAAAATGAAAGATAAATTAAAAATGGATAATTTAAAAATAAAAATAAAAAACATCAGGAAAAAAATGGCATTACCCAACAAATCGGCGATTTTTCAAAGAAATCTGATAAATTGCAAAAAAAATCGACGATAAAATTGTGAAAAATCAGCGATTTTTTAAAGAAAATTTCATTCACACACACGTGCTCCCCATTTCTGATTTTTCAATGAAATTTCAATTTTTTACCGAAATATCGACAATTTATCGATGATATTTCCAAATTTTTGCCAAAAAATCCCCTAATCAATAATCGGTGGTCGATTTCATTTCAACCACTTCCAATATCCGAAATATCACCAATATTTTGGTGATATTTTCCAATTTTTTCATCACTACTAAAGATCAGTGTTTTAAGATGCTTAAGGAAAAAGATCTCATGAAGACAATATCTTATACTTATGCAATAGATAGTCTTATGTATGTGATGTTATATACTAAACCAAATATTTGCTTTGCGGTAGGAATGGTGAGTAGATATTAGTCTAATCTAATCATGGAATATTAGACGATGGTTAAGGATATACTCAAGTATCTTTGAAGAACGATAGATTATATGTTGATGTATCATTACGATGAGTTGTTACCCCTTAGGTAGACGGATTTAGACTTTTAGTCTAATAAAGACGTCTAAGGATATACTCAAGTATCTTTGAAGAACGATAGATTATATGTTGATGTATCATTACGATGAGTTGTTACCCCTTAGGTATACGGATTTAGACTTTTAGTCTGATAAAGACTCTCATAAGTTTACCTCCGAGTTTGTATTTACTCTAGGTGGTGGGGTTGTTAGTTGGAGAAGTGTGATATAATCTTGTATTGTTGACTTCATTATGGAAGTCAAGTATGTTGTCACTTTTGAAGTAGTAAAGTAAGTTATTTGGCTTCAGAAGTTCTTGATGGGATTTGGGGTAGTACCCTTAGTTGTATCGCCTTTGATATTGTTTTGTGATAACAGTGGAGCAGTGGCATAGTTTAAAGAACCAAGAAACCACTGGAACAATAAACACATTGAGATGAAGTATCACTTGATATGTGAGATAATAATGAGAGGAGATATGGTTATGGAGAATATCATTTGCAGATAACCTAGTGGATCTATTCACGAAGACTTTGTCTACTAGAGTCTTTGATGGTCATAGGGATAGTTTAAGTGTTAGATTTGTTCTCATCATACTTTAGGGATAGTAGGAATTTGTTGGGATTGAGCTTTAGAAAGCATAACATGATGTAATATATAGAGATTCATTTATAAATTTATTTATTTATGTTTCTTAGTTTCCTTTTACTATCCCTTTTGCATTAATCCATTATTTGAGCAAAAATGTCTCATATTACTTGTATTGTATATGACTTGAGTGCATTAGGAGTTCCATAAAAGATTCAAATCATAGGTTCCTTGCAGAGTGATGAATTATTCATAGTCGATTCATGGATTTGGGTAATTCATTTGAAGCTATAGTTTACTATCTCCTAATTGGAGGAATGACGTGTCTTAGTTATCAAAATGTTTTTCTTATGATGAGTGCACTAGTTTATATGACGTACACTGGACAAGATGTATGGTGAATCATAACGTAAGGTTATTAATTGTCATGATTCACCAAGCTACTATATTGCATGGATTGGAGTACTAATGAGAACAAAAGGAAAAAAAAAGGAATTGAATACTAATGCTACAAACTTTAAAGGATATTGAAACATAAAAATTCAACAAAAAAATGTTTTATACTCATGAAACTGAACACACATAATTAGTTAGAATCTCTCTTTTAAGAGTAGGAAAAACAGAAGATCATTGACATAAGAATGAACAACTAACTCTAAACTCGATTATCTAGCTATTAGGTAAAAAAGAGACCTGGTGTGAGGTAGTCAGACATGAGGACATCAATTAGGCCAAGAAAAAACTAGACTTAGCTCATTTTCTTATGGTCCTCTAAGTATGGCATTCTCAATATTCCCTCTGCTTAGTGCATAATTGAATCTCCTCTCTACATCTTTCTCCACATTTCCTTGTCCACTTTCCAGGTACATGCAAGTTAAATATAATATTCATGATCCACATGGTGGTTGCAAAAAACAAAAATAAGAAAGAAATCCAAAGAAAAATAGATTGTAACCCAAGTGTAGAAACAACAACACAGAACAGCCTCTTTAGGTAGTACAAAATACTTTCATCAAGTATTATGTCTTCTGACTGAAATTTTGTTTGGTCTAGGTTGGGTTTGCTATCAAACCATAACAAACAATATTTTATGGCATTGGCAAAAAAATTGTGCGACCCAACCCACCTCCCACACCCTCTCTCACCCAATATGCATGCTCGTGTAGGGAACAAGCCAAGAACTGATACATGCCACATTTTTCGATCCCAATTCTTTGTTTAGGAAAATGCTTAGTGACGCAATATGAACTATACAATTTTCTTCGTCGAATAAACACAATGGACAAATATAATTCTTTGCAAATCCATGGATACTTACTATTTATATCTATTTGAATAAGTCAATTGTAGAGCCCATTCGTGTTATTTAGCAATACACTTTTGTTTATACAATCCTTTCCAACTATGAAGATGGTCTCAAATTTCAACCATGAACTAGCAAGAGTGAATGACATAAACACAATGGGCATCTCTTTTCTAAATTCCTCAATCCTCTCTCATTTTTTAACCAAAGGTAGTTTTGTAACCTTCCAACATCATAACACCAACAACATTCTCATTTACTCTTCTATGATTTATACCTATTCAATTAAAATTATTTTCCTCATGACCAATATGCATCAAGAAACCTCCTCCAAAATAGCCCACCTATTCATTTGCAAAGAATCCAAATATTGAGGAGCTTGATTTCAAGCCTTATGTTAAGCCTATTTTGATTAAAAATTCACTTCTAACTTCTTTATTTTGTTATCATGCAAGTTGCAAAATCATTTAGGCTATGTTTGGTTTTTGAAAAATTTGAGGGAAAATACAAAAAAAAAAAAAAAAAAAAAAAAAAAAAAAAAAGGATGAAGAAAAAGTAGAAGAAAAAAAATTAAAGAAAAATAAAAAAAATATAGATCAAAAGTTGATAATTTTTTTTTATATTTTATTTCAAACTTATTTTACTTATTTTAATATATCGATATAAAGATTAAATAATATTTACAAATACATAAATTTCTAACTAGTTTTAATTATAGTTGATTATATATATATATATATATATATATATATATATATATATATATTTCATAAAACAACCAAACATGAGTATATTATTTTCCTTTACATTTTTTTTTCTTTCCTTAGAATATGCTTGGTTCCTAGAAAATACTAAAGAAAAAAAAAATTGTTAAAGAAAATGGTTCTCTCATGGTTGGTTCCACGATAAAAAATATATAAAAGAAAATCTAATATAATTAAAATTAATTTAAAATTTATATATTTTTAAATTATTTTATATTGCTATAATAGAGAGAAATAAGTAAAATGAGTTTGAAGAGACATATAAAAATAATTTATTAAATTTAAACTTATTTTTTATTTTTCTTTATTTTTTCTTTCCTTCTACTTTTCCTCTTTATTTTCTTTCCTTTGCATTTTCACTCAAAATTTTCAATTCTCAAAAAGTTTGAGAGAAAATGTGAGGACAATAAAATGAAGAGAAAAAGTAAAAGGAAAGAAAAAGTGAAGGAAAATGAATTTTTGTAGAAATTATGTTTACTTGATATTTGAATTATGGAGAATTTATTTGGTTGTTTTTTATAATTTAATTGTGGGAAATAATTGTATTTGACTATTGGAATTTATTGGGATTGTTGAGAAATAATGAAATTTTGGTAGAAATTATGTTTAGTTGACGTTTGAATTATGAAGAATTTATTTGGTTGTTTTTGGTAATTTAATTGTGGAGAAATAATTTTATTTGATTATTGGAATTTATTGAGATTGTTGAGAAACAATGAAATCATGGTATAAATTGTAATTTTATGTATATTTGAATTAGTGGGAATTTTATCTAATATTTGTGATACTTGTGAATGAGGATAATTAATCTCATTATATGTCATATGCATCATGGTTGTGTGAAAGGAAAAATAAAAACTGTAAAAGGTTCATGAAATGGAAATAATAATAATAATAATAATAAAATAGTAATGAAAAGTAAAGGTCCATAAGAAGTGAATTAAGAAGGGAGTGAGATTCCTAGGGTGAAAGACCCAAAAATCTACTATGGGAAGACTCCGAATGGGGAGTATATTTGGGTTCGGACGTGTATAATATGGTGAAAGTTTGAGAACGATGGTGTATTATATGACTGTGTGTCACATATCCACATACATTTTATTTAATTGTTGAAAATCGTTAAATTGTTATAATTATATAAATTAAAATGTTTTGGTTGATCAATTATGATGGAATGATTATTTTGTGTTCACTTGAACCTTAGTAATCTCAATTAACCCCTCGGGTATAAGGCACCCTACTAAGCAATGTGGAATATTCACCCCTTTCTTCTTAAATCTTTTTAGATACAGATATAACTATGATTAGTAGATGGGACTGGGAGGGCTTAAGGATGCCCCAAGAGATTTTGGAGCAACTTAGAGGATTTTGTTATCCTTGGTTGTGTTGGGTTATTAGAACATGTTCTAATAGATTTTTTTTTTTTTAAAAAAAAAAAAAATTATGTAATCGTTTATGGACTATATTTTGAATTAAACTTGCTCTATTGTGGACACTCTTGTTAGAGATCTTATTGATATTAAATTGTTTGTTGCTCTTGAATAGTTGTTGTATTTTGATAAGTTGGAATGTTAGTTGGAGAAAGCTCTAGTGTGTTTATGTGTAGAAAAAAAAAATCAGAGTGGTTTGGTTGACTGTCAACTTAGATTAGGAGGAACCTTTAGGGTCAAATCTTTGACCTGAGGTCATGGGTCAGATTTTGAGTCACCCAAAATTTGGGTCATAACAGGATAGCTTAATTCATTATCTTCATCTTTGATATGAAGGTGGTCTGGAAAATAGAAAACATCCAAGAAGGAAGAGACGAACGACAAGACTCAAACTACGTTGTTTTGAGTGTTATTTTTTATTTTATTTTTTATCCATGTAGCAGACTTAGGCAAAATGGTAACCCAAATACACATTGGTCAAAGTGCATGAAACCCTAATATTTTCGAATGATAATATGATATTTAAATATGGAAAGTTTTATTAAAAAAAATTAATTAATAATTTTTAAGAACTATTTTTTTAAATATATATATATATATATATTAAAAATCCTTTACCATATTGCATTTTAAAAAATAATTTCAAGGTAAGTTCATATTTGTTATAACTCTTGAAATTTATTATTATTTTTTAAACTAAAAACAGAAATAGATAAAAAAAAATGCATCAAATTTGTGGATTTTTTTTAATATTTTTCTTTAAAAAATATTATTAAAATACAATTACTTAAAAAATTAATACAAAAAATACGATAGATTTTTTATTTTTGCACTAAACTCATATTTCTAAAAGATGAATTCACTTTTTATATTAAACTTATTTATTTAAAAAAACAATTCAGTTTTTATATTGAATTCATCTTTTCAAAAAATGAGTTCTCTTATTAACAAACCCGTCTATAGACCCATGTTTTTCACATGCGTCCCCGCGAGACTTGCTTTTCATTTATTTATTTGGTGAAAATTGATTATTAGAAAGACTTGGAGTTACCACTTATTTTTATTTTATTTTTCTAAGGGAAAACAAAATAAGAAAGAAAACTCTAAGTGTGACTCCTTATTTGGAAAAGACAGTCTATGGAAAACCAAAGTTGAGTTTGGGGGTCAGGTTTCTTATTGGAAAGGTACAGTGGTAAGTTGTAGCACCCCTACGGCTTCTACCAAATGAATTAAGAGAATTGTGATAATTAATTAATTAATTATTAATACCAAGAAAAATAATCAATGTACAAGTCATGGTAAAAATTAATATACACAAAAATAATGATGAAATCTAATTATAAGAATATACAAAATAAATGACAAGAAAACTATGCAAAATGATTTATTGAACTAAATAAAATAAAACTGTATATTAAAAAAAAATATTTTTCAAGAAATTTCAAAGGATTTTATAAAAAATGATTTTGAATTAATGATTTCAATTTATTTATTTATAAAAAAGAAGTTTCAATTTATTTTCAATTAATGATTTGATTCAATTTCATTTGTATTTAATTTAAAAAAAAAAAAAGTTATTTGCACTTATTGTATCAAAAGAATTTATTACAAAATTTCAATTTGGCAACAAAAATTATTTTACTTGTTTTTTAAAAAATGAATGAATTTTTACAATTTTATTTACAAAAATATTTCAATTCGATTTTAGATTTAAAAAAGGAACTTCAAAATTTTATATTTGGTTCAAATAAATAATTTTACATTTTCATTGTTTTATTTAAAAGGAAAGAATTTTACTTGATTTTTACCATAAAAAAATGTTAATTCAATTTTATTTTAAAATGTCCATTAACAATTTTATTTATGAATAATAATAATAATAAAGTCTTTTGCAAATTTGATTTAAAAGAGATGATTTTTCAAAATTTTAGTTTAGATAAGGGAATTTGTTTAACTTTTATTAAGAAAAGAAAAATAAATATTTTGTTTATATAAGTTTATCTAAAAATAAAATTTAATTTATCTTTTATTTCAAAATAAAGACCTTTTTCACAATTTTATTTACAAAAGAATTCCATTCAAAACAAATTTTAATAGTTTTTTTTTTTTCAAATATTTACAAAAAAAAAAAACTATTTACAAAAACCAATTTCTACTTAAATTAGGAAATAATTAAAAAAAATACTTTACAAAAAAACTCTCAGATTTATTTAGAAAAGCTTTACAATTTATTTATTTATTTATTAAAAAAAAGTTATCCACATTTTATTCTAAAAAAATATTTTAAATTAACTATATAAAAAAAAAAAAAAAAAAAAAAAAAAGAGAAGAGAAAAAAAAAAGGTTCAAATTTATTAAAAAAATAAAATAAATAAAATCTATTTTTTAAAAAATCTCAATTTATTTAAAAGGGAAATTCGATTTTATTAAATAAAAATATAAATTCTTTTCCTTTTCAATTTTATTCTAAAAAATGTTTATTTTTTCTTTTCTTTTTTTATTTTATAAAAAACCATTTTTAAATTTTTGAAGAGTTTTATTTTTATTTTTTATTTTTTAAAAAAAAGTTTGTGTTATGATTTTAAGAAAATGGTTTTTATACTTATTAATATAAAAAGAAATCTTTTAAAAAAACTAGATTATTAAGCAAACATTTATTAAAAAGGACTAAATATTTATTCTAAAAAGAATTTTTGTTCATTAAAGGCAAGAAGAAAAAATAAAATAAAATAAAATATTTTTCAAATAAAAACATTATCCCATTATTGAATTATTCCCACAAATAAAACAAAAATAAATATACACTTTCTCAAAACAAAGGCTAATAGAGCATATTAAATAAGGATAACAAATAAATGGAGACAAAAATTAATCTATGAATAACAAATTAAACATACATATATAATAAAAATCTAAACAATGGTAATACATTCACATGTACATAAGAAGAAAATTGAAATAAATATATACAACAAAACTTGGAGGACAAAGATGTAGGAGTAACCTTAGAAGTGCAGTCCCAATAACATTAAAGGCCGCCCTCCAAAAGCTTCCAAAATGAAGCTCAAAAATACAAAAAAAAAAACTCTCAACCCTCTCACAAATATCATAGAAAATACAGAGAAGATTAGAAAAAGTCTCTAGAGTCGTCCTCCCCCCTCTGCCTTTTTGCTCATTTTTTTCCTTTTTAATCCAAAAATCCTGGTCCTCAGTCAACCCAACCCATGCCCTATCTTCACTTGCCCCAACTGCTTCCATGTTTCTCCACTCTCAGCACAATGCCAAGGATAGAAAAGAGAGATAAAGAGAGAGAAAAATATAGAGACATGGAAGATATGGCCGAAGATGGGGCAAGTCATCGGCGGTAGAGGAGACTGTCGATCAATGGTGGCGTCGCCTGTCACGCCCCAAGACCCACTCCAAGGGCGTGACAGTCATTTCACACCTCAAACCCAAAGGCTTAAAGTGTAACCTGACCAAACAATTATCTTGTAACTGAAAGTTACCAATTACCAAATACCTGTTCAGAGTAGCAGTAGCATAACAAAATTTCTAAAATTTTCAAAACTTAACTTTAAAACTAAGCATCCATCAACCAAAATCCGTTATCCAAATAGATTGCAAACTCAAACAATTCAAGTGCTAACAAAATTTTCATAATCTCCAAATCTCAACTTCAAACTATCATAAAAAAAATAAAAACAATTAAAAGTTCAATATCTAAATAGCTTCCAAAAACCAAATAATCCAAATGAACATAAACTTATAAGTTAATAATGTCCAAAAATAAAATCTTAAGCAAAATCCTAATGATGACCATTCCCTGACCTAGCCATCACTCCTCGCCCGAACTAAGAGTACTTGAAAAATTATCAACAAAGGGGAATGAGCTCAAAGCCCAATAAGGAACATTAATGCGGTCCATGGATCAAATATTTTAAGTTCGCCTGCAAAATAAGAGATATTATAACTAATTATTTTCATAAATCTTTGAGTCGGTTTTGACAATACATTCAAACTTTTAACTGTACACTTTCATTTCTGATTCAAACATTTTCATTTAAAATTCAATCAAAACATTCAAATTATTTATTTACTCTGGTCATCAAACATCAAATGGTGCCCAGTTAGGTGAGACTTTTCAAATAGGTGGCTAACTTCAAATTGTTCCTTTAAGGTGGACAGAACCAAACACTACTAGTACTAGTAACCTCTAACCAAACCCCTAGAGGTTGGGGTCCAAATCAATTACATTCCCCACCAAGAAATGTAAAAGTCAACTATTATATCCCGTTGACAAGGGCCAAAAAGTCAAAAGTCAACTATTATATCCCGTTGATAAGGGCCAAACAAAACAGAGTCAAACACTTATTTCAATTATTCAAATTTGCAAAACATAATATCTTCACATTTCTCTATTGTAAACAAAATGTAAGGTTCTAACTACTTTTCATACAAAACATATTTGATCCATACATAAAATGAATAATAACTCAAAACATTTTCAAATGACGTATATAAAAATTTATTTCTAAAAAAAAACTACATTAATTTCTCTTGCCTCAAAAGAAGTCCTCAAAAACTTGGGAGAAAAATAATTCTGGAAAATCTACTTTTCACCTAGCAAAGTATAAGAGAAATAACCATTAATATTTATCTAAAATTATAGGTTTGACAATGCTAAAATTTTAGGTATTCAAATTAATGTTTTTAATTATGAAAGATAATTTAATATATTCCTATTTCAGAAAAATTAATAAATTTCTAATTCATATAAAACTTATTTTTTTTTTCCACTAAACAAAAACTGTATCCCCAACAATTCTCCATTATTACTAACATAATAATATATATATTAACCACCAAACACCATCCATCCGTACACATCTTCCTTTATTATTAATATTACTATTTGTTTTTTCTTTTTATCATTCTTCATCTTCCACAAACACGAATTCTTCTTTTCTTTTTTTCTTTTTTTCTTTTTTCTTTTTTTTAAAAAAAAAACTTCCTCCAATGCACACGAGTTCTCTTTCTTTCTTTCTTTCTTTCTTTTTTTCCTAATATTTTCTAATCCCTTAAGCCACATATAACAATATATTTATTTACTCATTTATTTTATTTTTTAAAAAAAAAATTTAAGAAAGTTTGACTTTCCCTATTTTTATCAATAGAACAATCTATATTCCTAATTTCAATATTTTGACCTAAAAGTTTTAAATAGGTTAACCTTAACCTAAATCGAAATCTTCCATAAAATCTTTTTTTTTTTCAAAAACTCAAGATTTCCCAATTTCTAACAATAAAACCACCAATAATCCTAAATTTCCAAAATTTTGATATTAAAACGAATTAAAAAAATAAACTAACCCTCATCTAAAATAAAAAATTTTTTCAAAGAATAATTAGCGTGTTCAAAACTAACTAATGAATATAATATATTAATTTAGGGCAAGAATGAAAATATCAGTAATCATGGATATATCGGTACTTTGATTTTACGAATATATCGGATATATCGGCGGATATTTTGGAAAAAAATATTGATAAGTTTAAAATTAATCAAAATTTATAAAAATATAAAAAAAACTTCATAAAAATATAATTAGAAGTATAATGATATTTTTAAGTTGTTTTATTAAATAATTTGATATATGTATAATATGATTTATTATATTTGATAATAATATTGTATGCATCGATAAAAATATGAATTTTATAAGTGTATATTTATTATTAAATTACATCTAATATTATGATATTTGATTATAATATGTCTAATTTTAAAACATAATTATGATCCATTTAATTCAATTATATTAAATAATATAAAATAAATTATGATATATGTACAATTTTTTAATATTTAATTAATTATTAATGATATTAAAAATACTATGAAGAAAATTATATAATTTTTATATTTTTGGTAATCAATTAAAGGAAAATTTTGGATTTAATTATAAAATAATTATAATTAATTTACTCTTTAAAATATTCTTTTAATATTTTCTTTATATAATGAGTTTAAGTATATATATATTTAGTGCATCTTATTTAACAATGGCAAGTTTGCCCGGATGGTAAGTGGGTTAAAACCAAACCTTTTGGTTTGGGGTCCAAAATCGCCGATATATCGCTAGATATATCCGATTCGCGAAATCCTGAAATTCGCTCATGAAATATCGCATCGCCACTCGCCGAATATCGAATATCGCTTCGGTGATATTTTCCTCCATGATTTAAGATTAGAATCTTACTTAGAAAAAAAACCTCATGAAATATCGCATCGCCACTCATCGAATATCGCCTAATTTCGTTGATATTTTCCTCCATGATTTAGGATTAGAATCTTACTTGGAAAAAAAACCTAAACTTCAACTCTGAATCTCTAACCCTTGAACCCTACTATCTCCAATTCTCTACTTATAGGGTTTTCTAAATGAAAAAGACAAGAGGAAAAGTTCAATTTATAGCTAAGATTTTTAATTGTAAAAGGACTCTTTCACTCTTAATGAATTTAATTAATTACTTAATTACTTTATAAATTACTATTTTGCTCCTGGATTAAATTTTGGGGTGATACATCGCCAACATTCATGCCGTTGTAGTGGCATTGCCGGTAGCAGTGGTGAGATGGGCAGCCAGGGGGATGAGGGAGAGAGAGGGAAAGAGAGAAGAAAAACAAAAAAGAAACAAGGGGGTGGCCGGAGCAAGATGGTAGTAGCCGATGTCGTGGGGCCACGGGCAACGTGATATGAGGGGTGAGTGAGAGAGAAAGAGGGAGAAAATAAAGGATATGAGTGTGGGGAAAAAGGGAAGAAGAAAGAAAAATGGAAAATGGGGAAAGAAATAGGAAGAAAAGAAAGAAGATGGGAAGAAGGAAAAAAAGGTAAGCGGGGGGTTGCCGTGGGGATGAGTGAGAAAAGGGGAAGAAAGAGAAAATAAATAAAATAATAATAAAATTAAAGTTGAAAATTAAAAATTAAAATAAAATGGGTTTAAAATATTAGGTTAAAAAAATAATAATAATTAATAAATTAACTAGGATAAATTTTGGATTCTACACCGTCTTTTCACTTTTTTTTTTACATTAAACTCATTTTTGAAAAAACAAATTTATTTTTATACTAAATTCTTCTTTTTAAAAAACAAATTATACTTGAAATTGAAAACTACCATAATTTTAAAATTATGTTTTATATTACTACTTTTTTAAAAAAATATACTACTTTTGCAAAAAAACCAGGATTTTGTACTTGTATGCATGATTTCTACATTTTAAGTACCTGTATAATTTAATTTGATCACATATAAATGAAAAAATTATACTTATAAGTAACTTTCTTTTTAATTGTTTAAATTAAGATTAGAATTATATTACGAATTTGCCATCACCACCCTTTTATTAAAAAAAATAAATATCGAAAGTAAATATAAAATATAGTCGAGAAGAATATGCAAAGGATTTTTTGATTAAAAAATTTAGTAAAAATTCAATTTTTGAAATTTAATTTTTTATCTTTGTTTTTTTTGTTTAATTTGAACAAAAATATTTTTATTATTTTTAAAAAAAATAATTAAAACTTATATATAAATACTTAAAAGGATAGCATTTATACCAAAAATGAGTTCGTAAAAGATGGGAAGGGTGGGAGTAATATGCAAATAACCGAAAATGGGCCCAGATCAGAAACGGTAACTGAAATCTGTAAAAAGAAATTCTCCAACTGTGTCTCATCTCCTTCTTCATCCCAAAACCAGACAACCTTCAATCTCGCAATTGGGTCTTACTCGGCCAGTACAATTCAATTACGAGTTTGACCTCCGTTTCTTTAACACATCAACCTTTATCTCAGATCCACTGTCACCTCACTTTGGAATTTTGCGTTTGAATGAAGGCAATGAATGTCCACCAATTCATTCGTGTGTCAGATCAACGTCAGTTTCCTCTCATAATTTATTGCATTTAATTCTGCCAAATGCCCAAGAGAGGGACAGGAGACTCATAAATTTCTGAATTGTTTTTATTGATTGGAGAAACATTCTACCTTGAAAAAAGAAGAAAAAAAAAAACTACGGTTTTCTTGTTGGGATTTGTGATTTGAGAAGTATTTGTGCCGCATAAGTTTTGTTTCTTCGGTAACAAAAAATACCCAGGTGGGTTTGTTCTTGGGTTTTACATAAAGGAGGATGGACTACAGGTTACAGTTGGTTGGGCTCCAATCGAATCCAGAAGTAAGTCTCTCGAAAAGCCAACCTGGCGCATGCAGTAGAATTTTGGAGACCCCCTGTTTTTTGTTTGCTAAAAGGTGTGAGACTGTGAGTGGTATGATGATTTCTAATGGAAGGGTGTTTGTTGTGACAGATGGAGATGGGATCATTAGAGGAGAGATCAAGTCATGAGGTTGAGGATGAGAGTCTCATAAGTCCAGCAAAAATTGGGCAAAAGACAAATTCTTTTCATGCACCACAATTGGGATCTTCTTGTCGAGATTGGCGAATTTGGGGCAGTAAACTTTTGGGGAATGCTGTATTTATGAGCATCCGGGTTGTTGTTTTCTCCAACAAACTCAACTTCCTTATGCCTTTTGGGCCTCTAGCAGTCTTAGTCCATGGTTTGAGTGACCATAATGTGAGTTTCATATGTTTATATACTGTCTCTTGCATATATTTATTATATATGGAATGAATTGAGTGATTCTTTGCTGATTTGCTATGGTGGTTTACAGGGCTGGGTCTTCTTTCTAACCTTGTTAGGGATAACACCATTGGCTGAGCGTTTAGGTTATGCTACAGAGTAAGATCTAATTCTATTTCCCCAGTACTATCTCTTTGCATAATACAGGTTGGATTGCTAATATGGCCCAACCATTACTTTCATACAGGCAGCTGGCTTTCTATACTGGGGATACAGGTAAATGTTCTGTTAATTTTGATGAATTATATTTGGCATTCTCTCCTGTTCTCAAAAGTGCCATTGCTAGATGTCATAGCTTGATAACTTTTTGCTGGATCTTGGTTGGTAATGCTCTTGTAATTGACACTGTATTATCAATTGTAGCAGTAACCAGTGAACGGGTGAATTATGAGAATAGGTAAAAGAGACTCCTTGTCGGAAAGGAGTGCCTGTGCTTTCATCTTTTACAGTAGTTTGCCTTTTGGAATGTTCCGGTGACTTTTCTGTTATTTGTAAACTACACTTTCTGATCTTCTAATTTCTAAGCATTTTTTAAACCTTTCCGAAGGACACAACTAGATACTTCAAGTAGAAATGGCAAGTAGTAAATCACTATTGCTTTAATTGTTGGCATTGAACTTATTGGTAATTACCTTACCTAGTTGCTGCCTCATAATGGCCATGAAAGTACACTTCATTGCTTTTCTTTTCTTTTTTCTTTTCTGCATTTCTTACATTTATATGCATATGTGTGCCTGTTTGAGCTTGTGCTTGGAACATTTAGATTGACATTTATCTACAAGCACAGCCAGTTATATTGATTATTTTCGTCTATAGAATGACAACTTCTGCCTGAGTTCATTTTTAATCTATTAACTTGGAAATTGCAGTTGGGGGTCTTTTGAATGCTACTTTTGGAAATGCAACGGAACTAATAATATCAATTTATGCTTTGAAAAGTGGTATGATACGTGTTGTTCAGCAGTCATTACTGGGCTCAATTCTGTCAAATATGTTATTGGTGCTTGGATGTGCATTCTTTTGTGGTGGGATTGTTTTCAATAACAAGCAGCAGGTGTTTAACAAGGTAGATATCTGAAGAATTTTTCTTTCATTTTTCCAGGGCTCTTGTTGCTTCTGGTATTGTATCCTTTATGCTATAGCTGATTTAAGTTGCATGCAGGCAATTGCTGTTCTGAACTCTGGGTTGCTATTGATGGCAGTCATGGGCCTACTCTTTCCAGCTGTTCTACACTTCACACACACTGAAGTTCATTTTGGGAGGTCAGAGTTGGCTCTTTCAAGGTTTAGCAGCTGTATTATGCTTCTGGCATATGCTGGCTACCTTGTTTTCCAGTTAAAGAGCCAAAAGGATCTATATATGTCTATTGCTGAGGTTGGTCCCTTTTTCTTTTAAATGTTTTCATAATCAAGTTTCTTGCTGTTTTTTTTCTTTTACCAAACTATAGAATATGTTATATTTTCAAAACTTAATAGATGTAACTAAAACTGGTGCCTGTAAACTACCAAATATTTTGAACCAACTAACATCCTCATTCCAGAAAGTTTATCATGTTTTATGATTTGTAGGACCAGCGATTTTACATATCATATATACTTTGCAATTTCTGGATTCTAGTTTTGTACATGCTTCTTGTAATTTAATCTTATTAGAATAATTTAGGAAGACAGATATGTAGAATCAAAAAGTGGCTCCCACAACATTATAAAAATGGACAGAGTTCAGATTGCACCTCTCATCTTGTCAAATTAATTTGAAATCAAAAGTCATCAGCTCCTTGTTGGAGATCTGTAGGAAGGCTCTGGAGGACTAGATCTCACTCCTAGTAAATTTTATTTTGCCTTCATTTCTCCTTAACTTTCTGGAGAATGTGAACGCTTTGTGTCATCCCTGCCTCACAAAGGATAAAGTTTGGCCAATATGTGTCTGTGGGTGGTTGTGGGTGAAGGAATCATAAGCCTTGGTCTTACATTCAAGTGCTCTGTACACCTTGTTAACAAAGATTTTCTTTATTAGAACCTGTAATTGCCAGAGAAGTAAAAATAGTTTTTCTTCAACTCAAGAAAATTTGGTCACATGTAGTTATATATATGGCTCAATGCTATAGCTCAATAATTTATATATTGAAAAAGATCACTTAGCTGGTTTGTGCAACTTGGCCTTGCCTTCTGATGATTATTTCCTTCTTCATATCCCTTTGTTATGTTATTTGATAAAATTCCTTGCAGCTTGGATTAGTTCCATCAGCTCATTCATTAATTGTATGAACTCAGGGAGGGACTCTGCCTGAAGAGGGTTCAGATGATAATGAAGGTCCAGAGATCTCTAAATGGGAATCAGTAATTTGGCTTTCGATCTTAACTGCTTGGATAGCAATCCTATCAGAATATCTTGTTGATGCAATAGAGGTAATTTTTTTGCCTCCCAACAATTCCATTTCCTTCATTGATTATATGCATAAAGACATTGAATAAAAGTGGGCACAACCGTGGAATAGAGGAAGGATACAAGACATCTAATAAAAGGGGGCATAAGATATATACATAAGGGGGGCACAACTTACATTTCCTTGGTTGATTATATATAGAAAGTCATTTAACAAAATGGTTGATGTAGAACAATTGAGAGAAAAATAATACAGGGGAGAGAAATAGAAGTAGCAAAGAGATAGAAGTAGGAAACAGAGATCCCAAAGAAATTACAAATATTATTACTAAAAAAAGTTCCAAAGTAATTAATATCATTGGACCTATATATAGATAGACAATCCTACCTCTAGTAGGAAACTAATTTTAATAATCTTAACTCTAATAAAACTTTTATCACTAAATAACAATCTTAAAATAAATAATAAATAATAAATAACAAAATCTGTCACATACTATATTTATGCCTAATAAGTGCATTTAACATCTTTATGTCCATCAAGGGGTCACAACCCTAGCATAGTGAAAGTACACAAGGATATCCAAGAAACAAAATGAAAGATAAAACATGAACTTTTAGAAGGATTAAGCTGGTCCTAAAGAATAAAGCATTGATTTTTATTTACCTCTAATGCTTCAAGGAGCTATTTATACAAAAGTAACTTAAAAAAGTATATGTTTTACATGGTACAGTTCAGTTCATTATGATTTTTTTTTCTTGTTTAAACAAAATGCTAGCTTGGAATATACTATTAGACCTTCTATCAAACTTATGAACATCAGTCATTGGAAAAAAAACTATATAACATGATTTGATGTTGGTCACATTCAATTTCATTTATCAACTAGCAGTCCCCTTCCCTCCACTCAATGGTTTCTTTGGGAAAGATTACTTTATTATCGATTGTTATAGAATGGAAGTTTTACGCAGCCACTTTATGTTTGTCTTTGTGCTAGTTTACAACTTACGAGTTTTCTGGTTGCATGTTTATAATGCAGGGCGCATCAATTGCATGGAAAATGCCTGTTTCATTTATTAGCGTGATTTTGCTTCCAATTGTAGGGAATGCTGCAGAGCACGCAAGTGCTATTATGTTTGCTATGAAAGACAAGCTTGTGAGCATTTTCCTGGCTTGCATTTCATGTGTTACTGTTCTTAATTTCCAAGAATTCACCTCAGTTTTTCTGCAGGACATTTCCTTAGGAGTGGCAATAGGGTCATCAACACAGATATCTATGTTTGCGGTAGGTACTCAGCATTGCATAGGTCCAAGTACATTCCATATCTTATTGACAGTTCTTTTCCAGGTTAATCACATGGAATTTTTGCTAGGACTAGACTTTCTTCTGAGTGTGACTCTATAATATGATATACAAATGTTAACAAGACTTGGGAAGATAAATAATTTATGGGGTAGGAAGGTTGCTGATTAAACAGTAGGTATCTATATGTATGTAGGGTATTATGTGTTATGTATGTTTGTAAATGTATAATATACTTATTTATCATATAAATTTGTTTACATGCAATGCACATGATCAACAAGTAGTCTTCTAAATCTATACTGCTGTAATTATTGCAGATTCCCTTTTGTGTGGTTATTGGGTGGATAATGGGCTGCCCCATGGACTTAAATTTTCAACTTTTTGAGACAGCAACACTTTTTATAACTGTTTTGGTTGTGGCCTTCTTGCTTCAGGTTTGTATTTCAATAAAGGAACACAGATCTATATACTTTGATAATGGTGTCTTGTAGATATTCATCATAATTTCTCTGTTTGGTTATTTCACAATAACTTACATATTCCTCTTGTTTTGTTTGCAGGAAGGCACTTCTAATTACTTTAAAGGACTAATGCTCATTCTTTGCTATCTAATAGTTGCTGCAAGTTTCTTTGTACATGTCGATCCTACTTCAGTAGGTCAGTTTTTAATCCAAATTTTTAACTGGTGTCCATATGGACGAATTAAACCCAAATATATTCCCCGTGATTCCAACAAAGTTCTCAGCAGTTTTTAAAAAATTGTACATAGATGTCCTTGCTAGCCAGCATGGGGGATGGGGGAAGAAGTAGGCACTAGAGAAGTAGGATTTAGAAAGTCTAGATTACTCTTGTTTTTTGGCTGATGCCTTTGGTTTTTACTAGTCAATAAAGGTTGACCTAATTGACTTGACCCATCCTGTAATTGAGGTAACTTTTTCTGTTACTATATTGTTTGCAAGAGATTACTGTAGGAGCTTTTGCTGTGGACTACTACTACTATTGTTGGTAACACTTATTTCTGTTGCATCTGGGTGGCCTGGATTAGTTGAACCATCCAATCAAAATGGGGTTCCTTCAATTGATTTAATAATTTCCACATTCTATTCTCTCTGCTTGAAACTTGTTATAGTTTTTCCAGAATGTAACATAATGTGATTTTGCAGAACATAAAACATAGTGAGTGAAGCTGTGGATTCGTGAGGTGGATCTCCTAAAGCTGCAGCCCATCACTCCTCTGTATATATTTCTGACAAACTGTTCCACCTACATAGCTTTCAGTTTCAAGCTTCTAATTGAATACATTCTTTGCCCTTGAGTTTGTACTTTGATATTAGTTTTTCTTCAGTAAACTCAATCGACCAGGTTTTTGGCTGATTCTATTGTCCTTAAGCTCTGATTAAACATTCACTTAGATAACTGAAATTGTGTATCTTGTATAAAATACTGAGAATTTTTGTCCATCTACAGGCAGTTCAGAGGTCTGATAGGAAATTGATTGTCTCCAGAGTTCTGTCACATTAAAGGATAAGGGAGACATAACCACAACTAAAACTGATTGTATATGATTGGATTTAGAACTTAATGAAATGACACTTTCTTCTTCTTCTTCTGGTAGTAATCTAGTTTCCTCGTTGCTATCTAAAAATGGCTGAGCAGTTTCCTTCACATAACTGGATGATTGACTTGAATTTTTGAGTTTCAGACCCTTAACATTGAGTCCACATACCACAGTAATATGTTTACTGTGTGGGACGCTCGCAGCCGTCTCATAGGGCCATCTGGGTCATAGCCTGAAAACATAAGGCCAAGTACCTTTGTTCATCTGTCCAAAGGGAAGCAGACGGACACAAAACCAACTGGGTGTTGAATATGCCGCCTGATAAGCAATAATGGCAACAGGCGTTAAGTGCCTTGATTGACACAACCATTATGGAGCTAAAGCACCATTCTTTAAGGCTCATCAAAGCTTGACAGCCGTTATGAGCCAACAATCATTGACTTAAGGATGATAATGTACAATCAAGAGCAATCAAAGGCACCATTAAGACACCTGAGAAGACGTTACAATTGAGCAAGAATAAATAGTCACTCTTGAGTCTTGAATCATAAGGGGCGGTATGCTGCCATTTTTCCAAAAAAACTATTTTCTTGCTCAAATTCTTTATTTCTGACTTAAGTTTCGGAAGGCCACACCCAGAAAACCCATCTGGATATTCTTGTGTGCAGGTCGAACTTTCCCGTCTAGACACTCCTCATTGGCCAAGCACCAACATACTGGATGTATGTTCTGTTGTGATAGTTGTATATACTCCATGTCACTTGGATTGAAAAGAATATCAGCTCTTTGTCTGTTTTCAGAAGTGTATATTGGTGGGGTTTCTAGAAGGGTTTTTGTCCAAGTGATCATAATAACAAAGTTGTGAATCAGGAACTTTCGAGGCAAGAATGATTATAAGACAAGGAGAAGAAAACAACTTGAAATGGTTGGAAGCAATTCAGAAAAGTTAAGCATATAACTATATAAATAAGAAGTGTGTGTTGTAGATTAATTCTAAGATTGTTATTATTCACAAACTCCAATTCTTGGAGGCATAATATTAGACCTTTGTGAATATGGGAACTCTAGCTCTTTACGGTATAGAAGAACTTTCAAATGGTTTGTGTACAAGCTACAAACTCCTGATGAGCCCTTCAATCCCGTTGACAATGTGGTAGCCACTAAGAAAAAGCCAACCACCTGTTTTCGACCATAGTGATAGGGGCATGGATTTTCAAAATGGACAAATTTTGTCTAGTGGTGGCAACAAATAATTCCAGTGACTCAGATGGCTTTTGCTCCTGCCTACCCAAACTTGACTGAATTGCAGTTGCCTAATATTCAATTCTTGAATTTTCTCTTATCTTGCCTATATTTCAACAAGTTCTTTGATTTTTTTTCGCATGTTTACTTGCTTCTTAAGGAAGGCATTGGACTTTATGGGCTTGCATATGAACAATGGCTTGAAGTCGACCCCTAGGAAGGAAAAAGGAAAAGCGAAAGTTCATATGCTTGGTGCTCCAACGTATGAAAGTCTGAACGATGATGTCACCTCTTGGTAATATATACTAATAACAAATGGTTTTCATCAGGTGTAACAAAAGTTTCAGAATTTCTTTTGCCTTCTTAGTTGTAATTTTTTTTTTTCCCTTTAATTGGTATATTACCTATAAACCAAAGACCAGAAAAACTTAGTGGGCAAAATGATACGGTAACGCGGCAGGATAAGAGCGACCCAATTAGGGAAGGGCACGTTTTATCCATCCATTTTGTGATTTGGTGGGCCTCCTCATTTTCATGTAACTATAAACTTGGCTGTGTTGCTTATGATATAAGGGACCTGTTTTTCTGTTAAAACCTCCTTTCAGAAGTTGGATCCAAAACTGCTAAATTTTTTGAAGGAGAGAGATATGGGAAGTGAAGGAGATGATCATTAGTCTCCATTACTGGGAAGCTACCCTTCATCTTTTGATCCAGAGGAGTCTTTCCAAAGAACAGGTAAACTTTGAGCTTCACTCTACTCCTGAAGTTGTTTCCATTTCTTACTTTCTTCTTAGGGAAGGAAGCCATGTCTTCAGATTCTATTTAGTCTTCAGAAACTCTCTGAAAATGCAGGCAATGATTGTTGAGTCCAAAATATTGTCTGTGTCTTGAATATAGGAAAATGAAATGATGGGTGGAAACCAAAATTTATGTTTGTAAAGTTGGATGTTGGGATTATGCTGGTGAAGAGAAGTGCAGGCGTTGAACAGCGGTTCCTCAGAAAAACCAGGTGTGCTGCACCATCTGGGTAGGAGGTTATTTTTAGAAGGTGCCTGGATAGTGGGTACACCACTATTAGGGGTTACAAATCTAGGTGGTATGTATTATCTAGGCAGGGGAGTGATGGAGGCATTGCCCAGATAGCAGCAGCTGCAGTGGGATAGAGGAGGGAGGGTAGTGGGAAATGGGAATCCAAACCACAAATTTAGGCGGTATCAACTAGGCAGGGGCGTGATGGAGGGTCTGCAGTTGGGATACAAAATACTCATTTAGGAGGTAATATCTAGGTGGGAGAAAGATGGAGGCTCTGTCCAAATGGCGATTGCAATTAGGGGGGGATACAAACACTAAATGATGCCAACTCTCTTATAATTATGACTGCATTCTCTCTCTCTCTCTCTCTCTCTCTCTCTCTCTCTCTCTATATATATATATATATATATATATATATATGTATGTATGTATAGATCTTGTGTCTCTTTTGTCTTAGGCCGAACTCAGAAGATGATACAAACAGCAGGTTGGTCCCAACCCCATGATGCAAACTTAATTCTGTAACATCTCTGTGTTGCACCACAAGGAAGCTTTTCTGTATATGGAAAAAACTGTTACAAACTCCCTCATAATTTTCCAAGTCTAGCCATAAATTTCTTCATAGGCTTATATTCAGAAACTCATTGTAATTATGACTTAATTTGTTAGAAATAAAATAAATAATTAGACCAAGAATGAAAGGTGTACTATGTCATATTGGCTATATCTATATTAATTTAGGTTTGAAATTTGATGTGAAGGGACCCAATGGACAGCAATGGCACACGTGATAACAGGAGTGATAGGGGCAGGGGTACTGTCTCTTGCATGGAGCGTGGCTCAGCTTGGGTGGATTGCAGGTCCACTGATGTTGATAGTATTTGCAGGGATCACCGTTCTTTCTACCTACCTTCTCTGTGACTGCTACAGATCACCTGATCCTGAACATGGCCCCACCAGAAATAGCTCTTACACCCAGGCTGTTAAATTCTATCTAGGTGAGCACCCACAGCTTTGGGCTCCTCCATAAAGACCACTTGCTACCCACAATGAGAATAGGCCCCATTTTTATTTTGTACTTCAAACTAAATACATGCTAAGTTTGAAATTTCATCATATAAATAAATAAAAATTAAATAAATAAATAAATAATTCATTTTCATATCCACTTTTGAAGCAAATAATATCTATACCCAATTGATTGCCTGTCCCCTTATTTGGTAATACTTTCTCCCTCCACAAGCTTTTCCTATGCGTCCCAAACGCTTCCCATTAATCAACCACTACCTAACCTACCTGGGTTGCTTTCAGTGAGAGGGTCCATGTTGATCAAAATTTTCTTCTTCTTTGAATAAATTTTGCCTCAATTCAATTAAATATACACTTCTAACCTCAAATCAATTAAACCCAATTAAAATCAAGCGTTATGTCAATCTATATGGTCCACTAAAAATATTTATTCAATTTGATTGGAAGTAGAGTCCAAATAAACCATCCGATCTTTCCCTTCCTTCACAAGAAACGCCTATGGCTGGTCCGCAAGCAAACAAGAGTTTTGGCCTGATGAACATTGATTTCCAAGGCCATTTATATGTAGGTTAGTCGTGTAGAGGGGTCATTGTCGTGTCACCTGTGGCACATGGCACATGGGTGATGCTGAAGCCAAATCTGTGAAAAGTTCAAAGAAAAAGAGTGCTACATATTTCAGGAGACAGGAACCAACGCTGGTGCGGAATCTTCGCCAATGAGAGCTTCTACGGAGCTGGAATCGCCTACAACATTACTGCTGCCTCCAGCGTCAGGTATCTTCTTCTTCTTCTTCTTCTTCTTCTTCATCTCCAATCCCCACATCACTTCTCCATACTCCAAATAATGCTCCCCTACTGCAAGAGCTTTGTGTACGGTAGGAGAGTTTCCCTTTATTATTATTTGTTTATTTAGGCGTTAGTGGTAAGTCGTGGTGGCAGTCAACCGTTACTCATTTTCGGTTTGTGGGCTGGGGCTGGCGGAAATCAACCACGTAGAAGACAAGCCAGGCCCAAATATGATAGGACATGGGCCTGGAACGGTCAACACTGAGCCCACCCTACCTACTCCATTCGGATGTGGAAAACGACAGATTGTAGGCCACGAGGCGAGTAATAGTAGTCGACTAGTCGCAGACCGTACAGAGAAAAGTCACAAATGGACAAAAGAGAGGGCATCTGGATGCCTTGATTTCATCGCCATCTTCCGAATCCAGGGAGTGATTCCGGGAACATGTTAGAGGGTAAACGTCAAAGTATGTGTTGGCACATGGGTGTGAGTTGTGTCATGACGAGAACACTACAGTCAGTGTAGTCAAAGTATGTGTAGGCACTTACTATTATTGGTTTCTTTCCATGGAGTTTTGACTACTGTTTTTCATCTTATCGAGTTCCTGCAGTCAACAAAGTAAGTCGAGCCTTGAATCTATTCTATATTGTTCCTGAATACATGGGCTACAAACAAGTAATTTAGAACTGCTCTTAAAGAAAGATGGATGGAGGGTTGGTCTGAATTATCACATGGGAGGTTAGCCACATGTTGGAGGACGAAGAGTTGTTGATGTCTATGTGTGGTCTATATGACAGCAAGACAACAGTATCCTCAATTGAAAGCTAGAAACTGGCAAACAATATCTGCCTTTGTAAATGCATAGTTGCATTCTAAGTTTGTGAATCTCAAATGCTTCAGGAGAAGATAAACAATATTTGTGCCCACCTTTAGCTTCCCTTTTATTCATGAAGGTACTACAAGAAAGTGTCTTATGGTGTAGTAATACGATGATCTCATCATAAAGATATTTCATGAAGAAAAGCTTCTTAAAGGCAGAAAAAGTAAGAAGGGGGGTATGGACAAGTTGATAAGAGAGAAAACTGACAAGATACGTTTTCTATTCAAATGATATTGTATGCTGGAAGAACTCATTAACCAATTTTTTAAGGTCCCTTTGTTTTTAAATAGAAAAAGTAAGGCCTTGAAGATGGTAATCACAGAGTTTTCAGAATGCTAATGAGAGAAGGGGAAAAAAAATCAATGAAAGTCAGTTGCAAAGAAGCTAACCTTTGCAGTGATAGAATGGAAAAAATGAAACAAAAGTATCAACTAAGAGGAGGTTCTAACTTGGGGGAAAGAAGGAACCTCTTATGGTCCTTGGACATTGGAATGCTTGCAAATGTATGAGACAAAATTTTTGCATTTTTTTAAGTGGATTTCTTTGTCAGTGAAGGAGACTACTCACCAACCCACTTGGATCCAGTGGCACGCTTCTGCTTTTCACAGTAAAGGTGAGGCAAGAAACAATCTCAAAGAAGGGGAAAGGATAATCTCAAAGAAAAACATGATAATTGATCCACCTATCATTTGGAGGAGGATCTTGTTGACTTGGCACCATATATTCTTGTGGCCTTAAGTGCAGAAGTCTACTAAAGTTGGATTCATAGAACTTTATGTCTTTAAAAAAGCCAAACTTGTGTAGATTCCCTTAAAAAGGCCTCAAAAAATCTCCAATGATGAAGAGAAATTACTTGTAAGGGTATGATGAGGTTTTTTTTTCTCCCCTTTCTCCATGAGTAATCAGTATCACAACTTAGTAATTGATGAAATATAATTAAAACAATTTCTTTATAAAATTGTTTCCCTTAGTATATGTCAATCTTCAGGATTGGAATCAGAGTGGAAATAGCAGCCATCTTCTCAATGATGGTAAAGACTTTAAACCTTGTATTATCATTTTTGGTGGGTTCTTTTCATACTTCTATGCCATTTAGTTGGTAAATGTCGTTTTACAATCTTACTACTAAGTACATTTGTTGGTCAATGCTGCCTTATACATTCAAGACTCGGTAGAATTGGAACATTATAAAACTAAAGGAACCTATGCTTAGTTTCCCATGCTGATGGAGGAAGTTTACACTACACTGAGGATATAGTTCCACACATAAGGTGAGAGGGAAATTAAAGTTGTTATCCTGCAGCTGCTGCAGGAATAGATTCAATTTCACTGAAGTATGTATAGCATAGTCTTTTTGTTTAATTATAATTGGTCTTAGGTCATTCATATTGGATATACAGGTAGCAAACTTCATTGTTTACTCTGAGTTGGATAAACATGGCAGTCCAGCACTCATTCGAATTGGCCAAAGGTCCCTGTGATGATGATGGGCATCCGATGAGAACTGGTAAAGGCCTTCTAGGACTAGTTATTGGCTTATTGCTTGTAATTCAATATTGAATTTAGTGCCAATGCGCAAGGATTTATCAACCAGGAACTTTATGGAGTTGCATCGCCCACATAATTACTGCTGTTATCGGAGCTGGGGTTCTGTCTCTGGCATGGAGCACTGCACAGTTGGGATGGATAGCGGGGCCAATTTCCTTGTTTTGCTTTGCAATAGTCACCTATGTTTCTGCATTCCTCCTCTCCGATTGTTACCGATCTCCTCATCCTGTAACTGGAACTCGGAACTACTGTTACATGGACGCTGTTAGAGTGAATCTTGGTAGTACAAAAAAACCAAACTTGTCTACTTCTTTTAGAATCTCTGTCTCATCCTATTTTAGGCTTTGTTTCTAATAGATTTGTCTCCTTTATATGCCTCCTGATTCGGTTTAGTGGTAGTTCAGGCGGAAAAAGGGAATGGTTCTGTGGTTTGCTTCAATATCTGAACTTGTATGGGACTGCTACTGCTTATGTAATTACCACAGCAACCTGTATGAGGTATTTCCTTCAGTGAATGCTGGGATTTCTATATTTGTTTTTCAGCCCATGATTTGTAAATACTGTTACTTGGATCTCACCCTAATCAAGCACACTGAAGCATTATCCTGTATTGGAAGATCTAGATAACACACTTCTTTAAAAGGATCTTTAGAGGCTGCACTAGTATTGTGTGCATACACTACTACTTTTTCCCTTGTTGGTTTCTAGTTGATTTCATATTTGACACTGTCCCTATAATTTTTCTGTTCCTGGATTGATGCAGAGCAATTCAGAGATCAAACTGCTACCACAAGGAAGGGCATAATGCTTCATGTGCATATGGGGATACTTTCTATATGTTGCTATTTGGAGCTATTCAGATTGTAATGTCTCAGATACCAGACTTCCATAACATGGAATGGCTCTCAATTGTTGCTGCAATCATGTCCTTCTGCTACGCTTCCATTGGATTAGGACTTGGCTTTGCAAAAGTAGTAGGTAACATTGTCAATCAATTTGTTATTTTTGTGAAATTACATGATGCTACTGTCAAGAAAAAACTCAAACCAGTTGATGAATTGTATCAAGATCAGATAGATATTCCATTATTCATCACCCAAAGTTAATGAAAAGTATGGTTCATGGAGCTGGCCAACCAGACATTAGGTTCTTGTGTGTTTAATTGCAGAAAATGGGATGATTAAGGGCAGTATTGAAGGAGTCTCAGCTTCGAATACAGCTGACAAAATATGGTTGGTCTTTCAAGCGCTTGGAGACATCGCCTTTGCCTATCCATACTCACTAATTCTTCTTGAAATACAGGTTCGTCTTTGGTTGACATCTAGAATACTTTTTAAAAAACATAAAATAACTATGTATTATGAAATTTGTGGAATGAAGGATACTTTGAAGGCCCCTCCACCAGAAAACAAGACCATGAAGAAGGCCTCAATGTCTGCAATCCTTATTACCACTTTCTTCTACCTTTGCTGTGGATGCTTTGGATATGCAGCCTTCGGGGATGATACACCAGGAAATCTCTTGACAGGTTTTGGATTTTTCGAACCTTACTGGCTCATCGACTTTGCTAATGCTTGCATCATTCTTCATCTTGTGGGTGGTTATCAGGTACACTACTATTTTATGTCAAAACTAGTTGAACTTCAAAAACATGACTTAATCCCCTGTTTTCTTTATGCATGCAAACACATACTCACATATTCCTACCCCCAAATATAGCTTCATTTTAGGTAATTCCACCAGAAAATTTTATGAACTTACAGATTAGAATTTTGTTTCCTTTTTCTAATAGGTATTGGCCTTTTCACATTATTTGATATGTTATTTTTCTGTCTAGTGGTACTCCACATATTTCTCATTTGTTTCCACAATTCAGAGTGGTAATTATTACAAGTCTTTTTTGTTGATACACTTTTTTTTTTTCATCTGTTAGGTGTATAGCCAGCCAGTGTTTGCATTTGTGGAAAGATGGGTTACCAGAAAGTTCCCAAACAGTGGATTTGTGAATAAATTCTACACCTTAAAACTCCCATTGCTGCCAGCTTTCCAGATGAATCTTCTCAGGATATGCTTTCGAACTACGTATGTTATATCTACAACTGGAATCGCGCTGATTTTCCCTTACTTCAACCAGGTTTTGGGAGTGTTGGGGGCACTGAACTTTTGGCCTTTGGCTATATATTTTCCAGTAGAAATGTACTTAGTGCAAAAGAAAATAGGGGCTTGGACAAGAATGTGGATCATTCTTCGGACGTTTAGCCTTGTGTGCTTGCTTGTATCAATAATTACCCTAGTTGGGTCTGTTGAAGGAATAATAAGTGCCAAGTTAAGCTAAAGACTAGTTGATGCTAGTAGCTAATGATTTATGGGAAGCTCTGCTGTCCATAAAATGAAGGAAAAGCTTGAATACATAACCATTGGAAACAATGTCAATGTAGTATAGTATTTCATAGAATAGGAGCCTTCTATTTGACTGGGATCAGAAGGAGCCTACCATTGTAAAATTTCATATTGGAATACAAATGTATTACATCATTTGTCTATGCTCTTCTTAACCTAGTTTACAGCTAGCAGAGCTTGAAATCTAGCATTATTAAAGACCTTTGTCAAGTTCAAAAATCAAAACTGTAAAAGGGATTAAGACCGTCAAATTGAATAGGCTACTGTATTAAGCTATCACATTTAACCCAGCATCAAACTTGACCATTAGGAACAGTCTGTCTGTACGACGGATTAATATGAATAATTCTGCATCAAAGGTCACCATTTAGTTGATGGGCAAGATTGCCATAAACCAGTCCTCATTCTAATGTTCTTCTACTCTTACCTTTATGAGTGATCTAGTAAATTTCTAGAATGCCTGAAGATACAAAATATATTTCAGTTGTTTCATCCCTATTTACCCCTCCTTTGAAGCCAAATGTCTTCAGCCTAAGATCAGGAAACCAACACTGATAAACGGGTGGCTTTGAACTTCAACCGACCAAAACTGAGCCTCGTCATCGATCATCTCTAAAACAAATGATCACATCGTTGAAAAAGCATATAGCTCACATCGTTGAAAAAGCATATAGCTCTTCTTTACGTGTTAGCAAAGCAAACCATATGTCCATACATCACAATCTCATCACGTTTCTAACTTTGACGTACTAAACTTCACATTCATATTACTAATCAGAGTGCAAACGTAAACGGAACACCATCTTTAAAAATACATACATGAGGGCTCCATCTTTATATTTCCTTACAAAAAATGTTATAGGGTTGCATGTTAAGTCACTATTTCTATATGATTTTCTTGTGTCTGTTAGCAACACCACTTCTCGACCTTATCCTCTCCTCTACAATCCCTTCAAAAGTGATACAGCCCTTCTAACCCTTCTCCATCCTTGTTCAATGTTAAGATAAAAATAACTCCTCCCCTAGTCATGATTACGTAAATTGTGAAAAACCAGCATCTAATGTTGGTTATAAAAGTCAAAAAGTAGGATGTGATATTAGTCTGTGTTCTGGGAAATTATGAATTAGGCTTGAGCAAATCTATTTCCCTTAGTTGGAATTGGTATTCTGGACGCAAAATTATCAAGGACAAGGGACAGATGTAACATCACTTTCATTTTCAATGGGCAGAAAATGGAAGAAACCTCACTGCTGTTCTGTTTTGAAATGGATCAAAAAGCTAATCATATTCATGACTCTTATGCTTCTTATGACCAAATTAAAGTTGAAGACTGATCAATTGGACCAAAAGGAGGATCCGGGTCAAATTAGACAAGGATGAGTCTGAACTTCCTGGTTCTACTTTTCTTCCTCTTGGACTATTTGGTTGGGTGGCAAGATGGTTAATAGGACACACAAACTCGTCTCTTTCCTAATTCATCCCTGCTTGGTGTCCAAAACACTTTATCTGGTTCAGGCCGCATTACAAAATTTTCAGTGACAAGTCATCTGATTTTGTTGATAAAATCAAAGAACACTTGTACATTGTTTAACTTTCTAACTTACAATTGTTGTTTACAAGATAAACTATGCCACTATGCACCAACACTGCATTCATAATGGTTAGATAGGAATGCTTTTCTATCAAGGAAAAAAACTTGTTTTCTCTACTCAATGATTCCAATTAATCATTCAACCTACATTCAAACTTGTTTTCATAATTTTTTTTGCTTGAACTCTTTGTCATGATGTCTCATCAGAATAACTTTCTTGGAAGATACAGCAAGACATGGAACTCATCATTCAATTGTCATTTTTGATGTCTAGAATCCAATGTCTGCAACGTTGTACCTTTGAATCATCTCTTGTTTCTTTCAGACAGTGTGTGAGCCTAAAAGTAAGGGTGTGTATCTGTCACATGAATACAAGGAGGCCATGGGGTAGTGAGATATGGGTTGATCTTTAGGTAAGAGGATTAGTCGACCTAACTATGGCTTGTATTATTGCATAGATCCTATATTATTACATAAAGGAAAATAGATGGTTGTTCTAAGTTTAAATTATATTGGTGAATTCTCATGTCATGTTAACAATGACGAAACAAAAACTTCAATTTTTTTTTATTAAATTTGCTTTCTCTGACAGAATTTGTCAACTAGTCGTTTTATTGATAGATCACAATTAAATAAAGCCCTAACCTAAGAAGTGGGTCTCAAAATAGCAGTGCCTGGCAAATATTTTCAGAACTCTAGAAAGCAAAAAGGAAACTTGACATTTTGACAATAGTTTACTACCACTTTGGGCAGAGCTTACCGTTCAAATTTCTCTCTTCTCTCTGAAATTTGTATCTCTGGAGAGCCTGGGTTCTTCACAAAGCTGATCATCAGGGATGTCTCTGAAGGCAATGGAGGAAACAGCTGGAGATCATGAGACCCCATTACTGAAATCAACCTCTGTTTCAGGTGTTCAACTTGTGGAATCTCCTACCAAGAGAACTGGTGGGTATATGTTCATTGTTTTTCCCCCTTTAGATGATATAATTCAACTTCCAAAAGGAATGATTGAAGACCCTGATTCTGTATACTTGCTTTAAAGAAAGGGGCTTATAATGATTCTGAATTTGATTGAATTTTTAAGGGAACCTGTGGACAGCGTTTGCCCATATCATAACTGGAGTGATAGGGTCTGGAGTCCTATCCCTTGCATGGTGTGTGGCTCAGCTGGGGTGGATTGCAGGTCCTGTGTCCATGCTGTTATTTGCATTAGTCACCCTTCTCTCTACCTTCCTCCTTTGCGATTCCTACAGATCTCCAGATCCAGAATGCGGCCCCGGCAGAAATCGCTCATACCTGGAAGCTGTTCACATGAACTTAGGTAACTGCATACTCCTGCTACTCCATTTCCCATTCTTGATTTCAGGGAAGCTCCATTTTAGTTTCTCTTCTGCCAATTTTCCTGTTTGATCACCCAACAACAATCCACTTTAGGCGAGTTTTTAGTTTAAATGGTGAAAGTTAGGTTGGAAAGCACAGTAAGGTGGGGTGCAAAGGGGGGATGAACGCACTCACCTTTCAGGGAAAAGGTCTAACCAAAAAGAAAGCGATACCATCATAATCAGGAAAAAAAATCTAGGATTAAATAAGAGTAAAGCTACAAAACAATGAGACTCGGGTATAAAGCATTTAGATTTTATTTGCATACATGAAGTCCATTGATCGATGATGTCTTTTTGACAATGAACACCCCTTCATAAGGACAAGTACCTTAGGACAATGCCTTTCACAAATACTGGGCTGGCATAAGGTGGGAGGCTGTGATTCTCCCTTCAGTAAATCTAACTATGGCTAGTCTGAGATTAAAGACAAGTTAGATGCTCATTTTTAATGTTCCATTGTTGGTTCACATGGGTTGTGTGGTTTCAACTTGTTAATTTCTAAAAGGTGGGTTGCTGTAGTAGCAATTCAAACTAACAAAAACAGCTGATCTTTCAATTAAAATGGTAGTAATTTCAAAGGAAGAGACTGGTAGATGGAATGAACCCATTTCCAAATTGTAAGGTTTCTTCTCGTTTGACTGAAATGTATGGTAGTGAAGATTCCACGTCCTTTGTTAGATGGATGTGGCTGAGATGAGGTGATGCCAGACCCACCAGTCACTGCCAAAACGCCAAATCCAAGGACTTGCAGTTGTACCTTGCACAGTTGCACTTCACCATTCATTTCCACATATCCAAACCCTTTGATAAAATTTAAAAAGAAAAAAAAAATTATACAAAAGAAAAACCTTTTATATATATATATATCTTGACCTTAATTATTTTTATATATAACTCTTATTTCTTTTTTTCTTTTTTTTATATTTTTCATATATGTAGGTTGATTCTCATAAAATAAGACGAAAAATGTAAAAATAAAAAATATAGAAAGAAAAAAACAGTGAAATTTTTTTTTTTAAATAGATTAAAATTTAATAAATTATTTTTATTTGGTGCTTTAAAAGCATTTTATTTATTTTGATTAATTGATATAAAAATTAAATAATTTTAAATACATAAGTTTTTAATTAATTTTAATTTTTTTTTATTTTTTAAGTATTTTTTATAAGACAATCAAATATAAAAAATTCATTTTTCTTAATATTTTTCAAGAACCAAACATAATCATAAAAAATATCCTCTGTGCAATGAATATTTTATGGGATGTGCATCTGAAACAGTGGGTTTTAAATTATTTCTTATGAAAGAAGAATGCCCAACAAGAGCCAAGGAAGCAACACTGAACCCATAGGTTGTTGGGCCCAAAGCCCAGTGGAGTAGTGATGTGTACAAACAGAAAAAGACCCACATACACACACAAAATGTAGCTGTCATGTTCTTAGTTTTATACCTTCTGATATTGTATGGTATTTGGATACATTTTTTGGTGTTTTTAAAATTAAAAAATAATAAAAATTCTCCTGCCTTAAAGGGAGAATAATTTTTATAAATTATTTTAAAATACAAGTATAAAAAAAATTTATTGATTTTTCTAGCATATTTTAAAAAAATATATATATAAGTTTAGTTATTAAAAAAAAAAAAACTTTTCTTTTCTTTTTTTTTAATTAAATTTTTTTCTTTGCTATTTTATATGAGTCCCATTGATTTTCAGTTATATATGTTAGAAGGAACAATTTATAAATGAAGCTAAAAAATCCTCAGCATCTTGAATCAAAATCACCCTGAATGTTATGAATGTTTAGTAATCTCAGGGGTTCTCACCCATCTTGATTCTTGAGGATTTCTTCAGCACTGCCCAAAACAAAATTCCAGAGTATCTGGGTTTCTACAATGATCAATGTACATTGATGTTGAACATAGGATAATGGAGTCTATCATGAAATTCATTATTATGAAAATGAATGAGTGGGTATGGCAGTTTATGCTTGAGATGGCATTTCAGGAAGCAGGAGTGCATGGGTGTGTGGCCTGGTGGTGTATATAAGTTTTTATGGGATTGGAATTGCCTATACTATTACGTCTGCTATCAGCATGAGGTATGTTCATTGTTCAAGGGGCTCCTGCCATTCCCAGTATGATTTCCCATCTTCTAAACAGTGAAGATTCTTGATGCTTTCTCCTTTTTCTCTGTCAAATGGATGCAGGGCAATTAAGAAATCAAATTGTTATCACAAAGAAGGGCATGATGCTGCTTGTGCATATGGAGATAATTCTTTTATGCTAATATTTGGAGCCATTCAAATTGTAACATCTCAAATACCCGATTTCCATAACATAGAATGGCTCTCAGTTGTGGCTGCAGTCATGTCATTCTGCTATTCTTTCATTGGATTGGGACTAGGCCTTGCCAAGACCATAGGTGAGGTTTCTGCTGTTGTTTGCTCTAGGCTTTTTGGCCTTGGAATACTACTTTCTGTGTGCTTAATCATTCAGCTTTTCTGGCTATGTTGTCATGCAGGAGATGGGAAAATCAAGGGAAGCATTGAAGGGATCTCAAGTTCCACTGCAGCTGAAAAAGTATGGCTGATCTCCCAAGCCCTTGGAGACATTGCATTTGCCTATCCCTACTCCTTAATTAGCATTGAGATTCAGGTGCTACACAATTACAATTCCCAACTTAAAACAGCATTTGATCTTTTAAGAAACTGAAACCAATGATGAAACTTGCAATTTAAAACATGAAGGACACTTTGAAGTCACCCCCACCAGAAACTGAGACCATGAAGAAGGCATCAACTCTGGCAATAACTGTCACAACCCTCTTCTACCTCTTCTGTGGAGGCTTTGGATATGCAGCCTTTGGGGATGATACACCAGGAAACCTCTTGACAGGGTTCGGGTTCTACGAGCCATACTGGCTTGTTGACTTCGCAAATGCTTGTGTGGTGGCTCATTTGGTTGGAGGGTATCAGGTACTACTATCAAACAAGGCCTTGTTCATTCTTCTAATCACCAAAACAACAGCCTATACAAGCTGTAAATGCTTGTTTTTGTTGTTTTCAGATATACAGCCAACCACTATTTGGAATGGTGGATAGATGGTCTGCCCAGAAGTTCCCCAACAGTGGATTTGTAAACAACGATTACGTCTTCAAACTGCCATTGTTGCCAGCATTCAGAGTGAACTTGTTCAGACTCTGTTTCAGAACAGCTTATGTTGGAACAACAACTGGAATAGCCATGATCTTCCCATACTTCAACCAGGTTTTGGGGGTGATAGGAGCCATGAACTTTTGGCCCTTGGCTATATATTTTCCAGTGGAAATGTACTTTGTGCAGAGGAAAATTGGAGTCTGGACAAGAATGTGGCTTCTCCTTCAAATATTTAGCTTTGTTTGCTTGGTTGTCACCGTTTTTGCATTCGTTGGATCAGTGGAAGGACTTATAACTGCAAGACTAAGCTAAAAAAACACCTAGGACAATTTTTACTATACATGAAAAATGATCAATAAGGCTGGCCGCTGTTGATTTGTCACTGCATAGGCCCTTAATACACAATAAAAATTGGGGTGGTTTCTCTAAGTTTTAATGGAGGAGCCTTCTGTTAGTTGGGATTATTGTAATTAACCCTTGGTTTTGAAATAAAAATGAACAAGAATTCTTGATTAATCCTTGAGTTTTTTTTTCTTTTTTTTTTGGTAATCTGTTTTCTTTCTTTATTCCCTGTTTGCTGCATGGTTTATGAGACTTGAAACATCATACAATCAGCGGTTAAAATATTTTAGCTTTTGCAAGTGCCATGAGAATTGGTATTAGTTCAGAAGAATTCATTCAGATTTTTAGCTCAAGTTTGAGTGATGCTTCCGCATTCGTTTCTATTAGATTTTAGATCAATTTAAACTTCTTTATAATTTTCCTTGTAGAAAATAAATGTCACCTAAGAGTCGACCATAGCATTCAGGGATAACATTCTTCCAGAAGACTTCTAATCTTAAAACTTTCTCAACAGTTCTTTCATGCGTGATACCTTCTTTACCTTCTAGTTGTAACTAAAATTATTACTAAGTTCTTGAAAAGAGAGTTTATATATGGAGATTGAGATTTGGGATTCAAGTTGCTCAAACTTTGGACCCTAGCCAACCCAAATTGAGATTGAGTTTCAACTCAAGTCTAAACCAGTTTTGGACATTGGTTTTTAAAGGCCGTCCAAAGGAGCCAACCAACAGGATCAAATTACACCCCTAATTATAATAAATTTACCCTTTTTTTTTAACGTGCACTATATTGACCAGATGACACTACAAACTATTTTTTGTTGTTTTTTCTCTCTCTACTAGATTTGGACGGAACCCCTAAAAAGGAGACTCTAAAAGAAAATACCCAAGGCACCTAGTGGACCAAATGGGAAGAAGAGGTACTTGAGAGCAACACAACACACCATACCACCAGCCACTCTTGTCACCCAAATAAATAGAATTGTATAAAGTCCCAAACGTAGAAAAGAAAACAAAGAAAACAAAGAAAATGAAGATTGCCTGCAAGAAACATGGGTGCCACCCACACGTGCAACAACCTTAAACTTCGGAATTTGATAAAAACCAAGAGGAGCTTCCTCCAGTGGAATTGTGAATTGTGTGAGCGAAGCAGCATGCCACCCAACCCCTGCACAACCAGAAAACAGTCAACCAGAGAGAGAGGGTTGACCAAGCGTCTTGTGGGTGAGCTACCGGCCCATCTCTCACACGCTCAGCGGCGTTGAATTCTTTAATGCCCTCATGCACCTTTGGTGGCATCTCTCTTCACTTCACATTCCATGCAATGCACCCCATTCTAATATATTATCTCCTCCCCCTCCATCACTCACCTCACCATACCCATTCAATATTCCTATCTTTTTTATTACTTGAAAACATACTTAAAGAGTTTTTTCTTTTTACGATATTCCTAGTTTATTATTCCAGCCCATTCTCTGCTTTCTCTACTCAAAACCCAATTAGAGGTTTTTTCTTAAGGAGGCTGAGAAAATAAGGAAATACCCGGAGATGGGTCGGATCCCGTGTTGCGAGAAGGACAATGTTAAGAGGGGGCAATGGACACCGGAGGAAGACAACAAACTCTCTTCCTATATCGCCCAACATGGCACCCGCAACTGGCGCCTCATCCCTAAGAATGCCGGTTTGTGTTCTCTCCTCTTTACACCTGTCTCCGAGGGTTAGTGATTCAAATGTGATTCTACTAAAAATGCATTTGATTTTCTGTTTCTCTTTTTTCTACGCATAAGGTCTCCAGAGATGTGGGAAGAGCTGTAGGCTGCGATGGACGAATTACCTTCGTCCTGATCTGAAGCATGGCCAATTCTCGGATGCAGAAGAACAGACCATCGTGAAGCTTCATTCAGTTGTTGGCAACCGGTACATGAATTGCTGTCATTCTTTTTTCTTATTTTCCGTATTTCTTTAGGTATTTTACTTACCTCTTAAAATGGGCATTGCAGCTGGTCATTGATAGCAGCGCAGCTGCCTGGCCGCACCGATAATGATGTTAAGAATCACTGGAACACCAAGCTGAAAAAGAAGCTTTCAGGCATGGGAATTGATCCGGTCACCCACAAGCCCTTTTCCCATCTCATGGCCGAGATTGCCACCACGCTGGCTCCTCCACAGGTGGCTCACCTTGCTGAAGCGGCCCTCGGCTGCTTTAAAGATGAAATGCTCCACCTGCTTACCAAAAAGCGTATCGACTTCCAGTTTCAGCAATCTGGCGCTGCACCAGGAAACACTGCAGCCACTTACACTGCCAACAAACAAGATGAAAAAGATGATACCATTGAGAAGATCAAGCTGGGATTATCAAGGGCCATGCAAGAGCCTGCAATGCTACCCTTGAACAAGCTTTGGGACTCCAATGGAGCCACTTCCGCAAATTTTGCTGGGGCCTGCAGTGGCTTCCCCATAACCGTCCCTGGATTTCAGTATGGGCCATCATCATTTGGAAATGAAGGCGATGGATCACCATGGAGCCAGAGTATGTGTACTGGGAGCACATGCACAGCAGGGGACCAGCAAGGGCGGCTGCATGAGAAACTCGAGGATGAAAATGGGGAAGAGACTGAGGGTGGAAAAGAAATTAGACGCTCGTCCAGCATATTCAATTCAGACTGCGTCCTATGGGATTTACCATCTGATGATCTGATGAACCCCATGGTTTGAGAGAGCTTATACAACAGCAGAGGGCAAGAAAACCTACTTTATGCAAAATAAGATACTTCTTATGGCAATGATAACTGATGCAAATGTAAATAAAAGTTCATTTTATGGATTGTGATCAAATTATCAATACAGGCATAATTTCTCAACATTATTTTCAATCAATGTGTTTCTATTATTTTCCTCTTCTACTAAATGGTATAAGGTGGATCAAGCAAAATATGAAGATGATGAAGATGTATCAGCCAGAACCTGCAAGTAATGAAGTGAAGAAAAATTAAAAACTAAGGCATGTGACTAATTTACTAAAATACAAAGTACAGCATGTGTAAAGTCCCGTGTGAAGATACCTCAAGCTGCTCTTCAGAAAATGAATCTTTCTGAACATTCCAGGTATCGGCATGGGTCCGACGGAACTCTGCAACTGCTTTTGTAACAGTAGATTTCACAGGTGATGGCTCTCCAACAAAATGAGCCAGTAAAGTAACATGTTCAGGCAACCAACTGAAACAAAATTATGAATACCATTAATGACCGCAAAAACAAAAAACAAAGAATATCATTTGAGAGAAATCAGCAATTGAGCAATTAAAAGGTCTTAGATTTGTAGTTTCACTCAGTGCACCATATCTTGAAGAGAACATAGCATAAATTGATACCAAAAGATCATTTTGAGCATCCAACCAAGAGCTAAAATTTGGATAGGCAAACATTAATATTGTTCAATAAAATTCAAGCCTCTGCCAATCAAGGCAGAATTGGATAAAAAGATGTCTGTAGTACATAAAACATCCCAATTTTATTTAACATAATTGTTCAGAGGCTGCTTCATAGTTGAAATTGCAGACATCCTACTTAAATCTTTGTTTGCTTGGTTTCTGACTTCTTTTGAGAAGGAAGATTCTCGTGTATGGATTTCATTGATGGTTTCACGGAGACTCAAGGCCTATTGTTAACACCATTACAGTTTCTTTTCCTTTTCTTTTCTTAGTAGTTAGTTATGTACCTTCCCATGTATGTGGTTGACACCACCGTTTGATTTTCTTCAATAAATTTTCTTAATACCTATTTTTGTCTGAGCTAAATGTCAGAGCCTTTGCACAACATAGTTTCACTAACTGTTATTGTCATTATAAGCAATAACAATTTCCTCCTATAAAAAAGTAATACAAATGTTTAACTATTATTGTTGAAAAAAAAAATGGTCATCAATAATTTGTCTTTCCCAAAAAAATTTGGAAGCTTTTGATTCATCATCCCATAACTAATTTGAATTTAAAGTAATACACCATAAAAATAAAATAGGCTGTAAGACCTGTTATGTTTAACATGTACACACCTGGGCATGTCATAAGGAATTGATAAGACTGAAGCTGCCAAAGCAAGTACAGCACCATGTATAGAAGCTATGGACTGACCAGGATTCAAATTTCTGCATTTGTAAATTTCCTCTATCAGAATATGTATTTACAGACGAAAATTTAGTGCTAGGAAAGAAAAATGCATTAAGTATCTTATGCATGTGGGATGCGCATGTACAGACTTAAAAAGCAAATTTAAAATCTCATACAGATAAAAACCAAGAATCTTCTATTAATGTTCCACATGCACAAATTGCATAAAAGACATGCACCTGACAAATTTCATGTGTCATAAACTATGATGTTAACCAATTAATTTTAAGCAACTATAGAACAAAACATTCAGATGGACCTCAGTAAAACAAAACAGGAAAAAAAAAAGAAGGATCTCAGAGATTGTTCCACCAAAAAGGTGGGGCACAAGTAATGCACCAGAAAGAGGGTTTTTCAGAAAATAAATTTCACAATGCAAAAAAATTAAACAAGATTTGCAAGCTCAAAACTTGGGCACAGATCATTTCTTGCAAAAAAACCTTGCCAGCTATGACAATATCTAACTCAAGCCTCCCAGAATCCTGGTGGCCAGAACAGCACTGATTATGTCTTGTTTAAAAAAATGAAGGATGAATTTTGACTCAAGAAGAGGGGTAATGACGACCAGATATGTTGCAATTGAAACATCCACTAAGTGGAAAGAGTGAAGTAACCAACTAAAGGACCTAAGAAACATGGATACTACCTCTGTTTTCGCTTCCTCTGGATATTCTTTGCCTCCATGTAAGCTCTATCACGAAAATCTTTAGCTAGATCTTCATCCCCACCCTTCAACAAACCTGCTAGAACTGCTGCCGCATGCTCTCTTACCTGAGTCAACAATTAGCAATTTCAGCTGTAAGTGACCAAATCCCATCTCTTGCCCAAGGACTCTGGTGTGTCACAAGAGCCATAGACACCTAGAAGTGATTTAAAGTACTCTCTTTCTGGGTTCTATGGCTTCTGATCAAGGATTTCAGTCCATCAGATCATCACTGTTAATAATGCTACAGTGCTACCATGCCATGAAGAAAAAGAAAGAAAGAAAGAAAGCAATGTACATTATCAAGTAACAGAAACATTTAAGATAGTTAGGAACTTGATAAGTAGTAGAATAACGTGGTACAAATGGCTTGTAAAATGAATATTTGCAATGTCTCGCCCAACTATTTAACCATACTTAGTAACATTTTGACTGAGAACAGATCACAAGACCATTCTACATTAAAATTTAACTAAGCACTCAAGCCAAGAACTTGCCTCCACTTGATTGTCAATCAGTAGCTTCTCGACCGTTTTCCATATTTGTTGTTTCTCCACCCTTGAGAGAATGAAAGTGTGCCTGTCATGAAAAGTGAGTGCAGCATTATTTGATCCACATTATAACAAAAATATTCTTTAAACTACATGCTAGAATTAACATCCATAAAATAAATCTATAATCATAATAATATATCAAATAGAGTTACAAGGGAAGGAAGGGAGCAAGATATGTGTGACTGAAAAAAGTCATTTTTTTCAACAAAGGAAATTTAGTCATTTTTTTTCAAGGAAATTTAGGCCCTATTTGATAATCATTTTTTAAAACAATTTTGAAAAGCAATTTTTGAAAATTGTTTTTGAATATTTTGTAGAACAAAAGTCTATTTGAGAAACTGAAATGTTTGTAACCTCTTTTTAATTTTTTTAAATATGTTTTAAAAATAATTTTTATATCTAGTGCTTTATGTTTAATCATTCTTCATGTTTACATCATTATTTTTTAAAACAAACCTTAGAAAATAAGTGAAAACAATTGAAAACAACTAAAAAAATGTTCTCAAAAAATACCTTGTTTTTTATTTTTAAAAACAGAAAGCAAAAAACAATTTTCTTGTTGTTAAATGTGTTATTCCCATTTTTTGTTATGGAGAACAAAAAACCATTCTAAAAAATAGTTGTCAAGCATGACCTTAGTCATTTCTTCCAAGGAAGGAGATTCACACTGATACAAAGAACCTCTTTCAGACTCACTGACATACTCAATATAAACCTTACCATCCAAATCTCAATGAGACCAGAATTTGGAAAACACACAATGCCACAATGGAGTTTCCTGTTCATCTGTGTGGTAATGAGGGATTGACAAAAGGTGGTATATTCTCCAAAATGAGGGTATGTATGAGTGTTTTTGGAGAATGAGGAGGAGAGGAGAGAGTTTAGGTTATATGAGGACAGAAGCTTAATAAGGCACTGTTCGGGAATGCTTTGGAGGCTTGAGGCTGAAGGGCACCTAATGAGGATTAGGAGAGTGGGAAATGATCTCTAAGCATATATTCTACAAATAGGAGATGGGCTAAGATTGAAATTTTGGCATGATGTCCATGAGGAGCCTTCTTGATGGCAACTTTCTTGGATATATTTAGGATTCTGAAAAAAGGATAGGATATGGTGGTGGAGTATGCTCTAAGACAGGAGGCTGTCAGAACCCAAAATTCATCAAGAATTTCCAAGATGAGAAATTCAAAGAGATGGACTCTTTTGGATGCAGATTGATGGAAATGTGCTAAAGAGAGAATAATTACAATTAAATAATTTTTCAAGGTGTTGATGGAGAATGAAGAAGTTTAATTTTGGGGAAATGATGTTTGAGGCAGCATGGCTCCTTTCAAAGTGGCATTCTTCATTTGGATGGCCACCTGGGAAAGGATCCTGATCACTGATCAGCTGGTGAGGAGAGGAAGGGTCCTCCAAAGTAGTTTTGTATCTGTTAAAAGGGATAAGGAAACAACCAATCACCTCCTGGTCAACTGGCTGATGACCCACAATCTTTGGTCCATGATTTTTTATACTCTTTGAGTTGTGTAGATTCTTCTCAGGATGTGCATGGGGTTCCAGCTAGCTACCATAGCAAGTTTGTCAAGAAAAGCATCAAGTGCAGCACTTTGTTTGGTGTGTTGTACTTGTAAAGAGGGTAATAGAAGAACGTTTGAGAGGTGGGTGGAATTACTAGGATGGAAACTAAAGGATCTTGAAATTATTCATTATGGAAATGGTTGAGCCTATAACTGAGGGGAGTAGGTCTTTTTGTTAGATTCATCAATAATGTGTATTGCCGTTGGAAAAGAGAGGCTTTTTTTCCTTTCTTTATTCTTCTTATTTTTTTCTCTTTTTCATTTTGAGTATTGTAAGTGCTTCACATATACTTGGGATGTGCTCCTCAGAATTCCTCTATAAATGAACATTTATGACATACATACATGATATAAATAGATCTTCAAATTTAAGGTGTGGTTTTCAAATACAATTTTGCACATACAGAAACCAACAGCAGGTTAAATGTCGAAAATCATTATCCTCATGCTCATGAAAAAGGATCTGATGCATGAGAGAAACTCTTGCAGGAATAGCATACCTGTACATAAAAGTCCGAAGATATGTAAGAGTTGCAGATCTAGTCCTCCAGTTAAAGTCATTGGCTGAAGAAAGAATCACAGATACGGCCTTCTGGAGATGGGGTTCCCAAAAAATCCTCCACTTTAGCAATTCAAAAGCTGCCTTGGCCAATGTTGACAAATCTTTATTTGATGTTTCCTTCAAAGAGCCAATAATCTCTTAGAACAGAGTTGTATGCCCAATCAACATCATAGTGCAGACAGAAAAATGACAGAAAACCAGAGGCTAGAAAACATTTCCAGTGGATTCCTTCTTTAGCAAATTTCTTCAGGGAATTAAAATATAGTTACAGAGAAACACACTAAGCTTGGTGAAGTAACAGATCTTGGCCAGGTAAATAAAACTCATAAGTGACCAAGAATCCCCACCAATTTGTAGAATCATAGAACCAAACAAGAAAACAAAAAGGAAGAAGCAAAACAAAATTAGAAGTTCAAAGCAGCAAAGCTGTTGCTAGAAAAGAATCTGCGAGCCAAGTGCACCAATGCAATAATAGACACCATATCTAATAAGTTGACCAAGTGGAAGTTGAAAAAATATATTTAGAGGGTTTTATCTAAAATGAATTCCAGTGCTTGAGAATGTTAGCTTATATATATATATATATATACACACACACTTTTTCCAATTTATTGGCTGCATAAGGGAACACTATAAATCAAGTCAAGCATGTTATGAAAGAAAAACTGTTCTGAGCAGCAAACATAGTTGAAAGTTATATTTTAGTGAACCTTTACAGTTCCATATAAGTTAATGTAGTACCTCGCTCATTAATAAAGTTTAAAGCCCTTGGAGAGTGAACTTTGTCTTGAAGTTTAGAATTTTAAAATTAAGGGAAAATTTTGGGCAACATTTAGGTACTATAGTAAATTTTGACTGTGGCCATGGAGTGGTTGTGAATAAGCAACAAGCATCCTCTGAAATGGTAATGCAAACTACAAATTAAAAGATATTGGCACTGTTATTTTCTGTCAAGATTTTTGATATGATATGCTTATATATGTCAGTTAAATATTGATGGCTTTTAAAATGTCTTCTTTAGCAGTATGTTAATCACCCTCGATGATTTGCTTGTCATCAACTAGTATGGAAATATATGAAAGTGGTAAGATGCCGTGGAGATGTTAGATTCAAGATGATTCCAAAACCAAACAAACCAATTAAAGAGAACATAATCAAAATTTTACACTACATACCTGCAAGGAAATTACAGGATAAAGAAGACCCACAATTACATCCAGCAAATATGAAGATCTTCCAGACTTCAGAGACGAGATAATAAAATGGAATAACTACACAATTCAAGAAAAATGAGTTCATTAATAGAAGGTTATAAATATAAAAGCAGCTTTCATCGAAAATCACAGTATAGTTGGTACCGTTTCCATCCATTTAATGTCATCCTGTGAGTTCCCATTTGAAAGCCCATTTTCAGGAATTGAATCTGTTGGAATCTCCAAATTGTCAGATTGACTAGTTTTCTGAATATTCATAACCAATTCCAATGCTTGTTCTGTTAAAAGTTGAACCCAACTTTCTCCTTTAACTTGGTTCACCACATCACTATCTAACCCTTCGTGTGAATAATTATGAGCAAAGGATCTATAAAGCCGAATGTTAGAGCATAACACAGAAAGGGTAACACCAATAACTTCCCTTACCTGTGGCAAAAAAACCTTGCATTAAAATAAAATATGACTTAAGGAACAATTTGCAAATTGAGGGTAAGCCAATCTTAAGATTGTTTGTAATTTGCTATCAATATCTGTGAATAATTATTTTCCTCTTCTTTACTATACTGATAGCAAGACCCATCAGAGATTCCAAAAAAAATGTAAATAAAAAATAACACATTGAAGAAAGCTAAGATAAAATTGTGAAAACTTCAAATTTGTCCCCATTTTCAATAGACAAATGCCAACAATAACATTCAATGTTAACAACCAAGCTTGCTTATTTCCAGATCACAACAAACAAACCACCATCCCACCACCACCACCAAAAAAAATTGCAAAAAGGTAATGCTAAATATAAAAAAAATTTATCTATTTGTGAACACCATCTTACCTTTAACAGTTTTGAAATATTGCAGCCAATTGTCAAAATCTTTGTATGGAAATCCAGATTTTTTCCAAGAAAAAAAAAAAATTGATCCTGTTTAGCATATATTTTTTGTTCTATTTGATAGGATGCACAATTCTTATTAGCCCTTTCTTTTCATACTCTTATTGAGGGGCATGCACATTGTCACATTATGGAGTTCAGCTTTGGCTAACAAAATTTTCACAGTTCCCCTGACTTTTAGTGGTATTGCTTATACAACAGATTGATGATGACCATTCAAATTCACTCCTTTACTGGATTACTGAAATACTAGGAAAAAATTTTCAGAAACAGTTTTTGTAATAGAAAGTGGGAACCTCGGTGCTCATTTCTTTTGAGCAATTTATTTGTAGGCAAAAAGAAATTATATTAAAAGTTGTAGGAAAAGGTGCACCAAAGGACACACGAGCATGCAAATAGCACCAAAAGGCAAGCAAAAGGAGAGAGAAACAAACTACCCCCAAACAAAACCAAAGCCCTCAAGACCTGGGAACAAGCATGCCTCCAAGCAATTTATGATGAATATACAGCTTCTCGTCCCAAATTGGTATCCAACAAACTGGATTATACTGTACCATCAGAGTTGACCCAATTCTTAAGACAATCAAGAATTTTTTGAGGAAGTACTGGAAAGATTCTTCAATGAAAAAGGTCCAAGATCATTTGATCATAATGAGCTTTGCCTAGAAAATAATCCAGGTGGGATCCATTTGATAGAGGGTCTAACAACTGAATAATTAACACTAGGAAACTTCCTTAGTTTTCCATCATTAGTTCATAGGGAGATGCTGAAAAAGAAGTGTGTTACATAAGTTTTACACAGGAGTGATAATGTGATTTTCCACACATACACACACAGAGGGGAGAGAGAGAGAGAGGCAAACAATAATTAAAAAGTATGACAGTATAAAAACTGAAGAGGCACACATGAAGCTAATATCCCCTTAAAAGAGAGGTTTTCCAGAGAGGGGGGGATGCAGCAGGGGTGATTGGGCAACAGGGATGCTAAAGAAGCAAAGTTTTTTCAGTTCTACAAAAGAAAATTTATCTAAAAATGGCCAAAATTATGAAAAGAAGAGCACTTACTTGGGCAGATGAATGACTCATATTAGCCAGCAACTCCTTGAGTAGTTTGTTATGGAGCTGTATTTCAGTCACTGGCATTTTTTGCGGAGACACTTCTATGAGTGCAGCAGAAAGAAAAGCATAGCGCTTGGCAACTACAGTGGTAGTCACCATATGAGGTAAAGGTGTTACCAGGCAATCCAAAATTTTTTGCCTCAGAAGAGGAACTTTTGTGCCATACTTTCCCTTGCCTGTAACAGCATAGCGTATACAGGCAGCCCACTCAGGTACGGATTCCACTGTTGGTGCTAGTATGATATTCTGCAATTGGACCATCATCCAGCTGTCCCATGCACCTAAAAGACCATTGACATCAGAATGTAATAGTCCAGCGAATGCTTCAGCAGCAACACACTGTTTAGACCTCTCCTTAGCATTTGCAAACTCCTCCAATGTACTTTTGAGCGCCAGCAATACAGACATACCACATTCTTGTGTTAATCGTTTAAAAATCCGTGCAAAGTTTGAGTAAAACGTATCACTTCCTAATAAAGAGATCCAACTAGGAGTCCGTGGCCATGAAGCCGAAAAGTCAAAATAGAAACGGGTGATTGATTTGTCTGCTAGGCTCTGAAAGGAAGAATTTCCATGATTTCCTCTTGAAGATGCACTTTCAGTATCAGTGATGATATGAACATGTGAAAGACTATTCAAAGTCTCATTAAAAAATCCCTCTTCCTGAAATATTTGGCTTAAAGCTCCTTCAAGGGAGGATTTGGGACTTTCTTTGGCCTTTTCCTCGGCTGACAGCTTATAAGGTGATTCTTTCAATAATGTATTTAGGGCTGAGATCGCAAGTATTCTTGTCTGAGGAAGTTGACTTTTTAAGTTCTTTAAGAAATGACCTGAAAAGGAATAAATCTTGACATTAAAAAGTTTTAGAACTTGAACTGTAACAACTACACTTATAATTGCAAGATTTCTGTAACAAAGCAAAGCGGCAATGATTTTAAAAGTTTAAGTTAAATAACTGCACTTAAAAAATGGCAAGGCAGCAGCTTAATTTCAATTTTTCAACTAAATCTGTCACCCAAAGTCAATATGGACTAACCAGCAGTTTCACTCAAAATGCTTGGTGAGAAATGTGGATCATTCCTCGATGCCATAGCCAACAATAGTAGAACTCGATTAGCCATCAGATTATACCTGAAAGCACCCAAAGGTAAAAAAATCAAAATAAGAGACAATATCTGAAACATTTCCAAAATTTTAGTCTCAAAATACTTTTTTGTTTTCTTTTTTTTTTCACAGGCTTAGGGTCTAGGAATTATGATTTTAAAAGACATCTGAATTTAAAGGTAAACTATTTGTGCATCAACGTGAAGTTCTGCCAGTCAGGTGTAATTTCTAAATCCATTAATTAATGACAAAAGGGCAAGCCAATTCATAAGATAGGTGAGAGAATAAAAAAGCAAGTGTGCAAAAAGGGAAAGAAAAAAAAAAGGAAGAAAGAAAGAAAGAAGAAGGAAAAAAAAAATTGATCCTATCAAGTTCCAAACAATTATATATTTACCGCCAATGCAAGCCAGTAGAATCAAAACTCATAGAACCAATCTGAGAAACCAGATTCATAAAATCAGGCCCATCTGAATGATTGTCCAATGTTTTGAAAATGCTTCTAGATACTCCCGCAAAGTGGATGTTGTATTTGACAAAAAGCTGTCAAAAACACAAAGCATTACACCACAGGGAATTCAAGAATATGACTATCAGCCTCTAAAGCCAACAGGACATTTTACCTCATTTATCGCCTTTTGAGCTTTCAGTGATTCATGATGAGAGCTTCAAGTGGAAATAAGGAAAGCAAAATAAGAGTCCATATGAGATTATTTTATCATTAAAAAGACAAAAGCTACCTATCAAATATATACATATATTATCATTAAAATGCTCAAACCAATTCAGATACTGCCAAATGTCTGAAAATAAGGTCACCTTGAAAGAATCCCAAGGAGAAAAGATGAGAATGCCTTTGGGTCCTGATAAAGTGTTAATAAAAGATATATCAGAAAAATTCACATTTTGAAATGAATGTAAAGTGCTTTTGATCAAGATGATTACCATAGTCAAATGTTTCAGAACAGTTTGCGTAGCAAGAACAGCACAAGAACCTAGGACTGCATATTCTGGTGAATTGGGGTCTCGTATGTTTTCAGTAAGAGTGAGCACACACTTCGAAATCATAGATGGCCATCGCTTAATCATCTTCAAGAGAGCTTTTCCAGCAAGTCTGGACACAGAAGCCAACAACTTAAATCAGATATGGTGGACATTATCATAAAATTGTAGGAAAAACACCAACTACCATTTAATTTTTTTGATAGATTACACCGACTACCATTTAATAAGAGTCATATCATAAAAATTAAAATAACTAAGGAGTGATAAATACAGATTGGTCACAAGAGGGGCAAACAGCAAGCCTCAGCCAATAGTCATGGTTGCAACTTTCATGCCACCAAGTTTGCCCCCAGGAATTCAAATAGGGCATGAGATCAGGTTGAGAGATGGTAGTAAAATAAGCTCATGCTGGTGGACTATACTTCAATTTGAAAATCTTACCATAAATAGTCCAGTGAAGATGAGCTGATTGTCATTCTGGAAAAAGAGCAATGACTGACAAGGGATCAAAAGAAACGATAAAAAAGCTTACCGTTTCCAAAGATCCCTCACTAATTTCTACTATCAAAAAAGAGGGAATTTCTATTGCTCCTTGATATTTGTTCCATACTTTATTGAGTTATTAACTGATTAAGCAGATCCTACATCATTGGCAGCATCATGGAACTTCTCAAATGACTAATTTTAGATAACATTTTTATTTGGGGTCCACTAGGAGACAATAAATAACAGTTAAATCTATGGTAGTATATGATGGTAGTGTATACTGCCCTTAATTCTTGCCCTTGAGGCCAGGCTCAAGTGGTAAAGGGATGAGGAGGGTTTGTGGGAGGTTCTAGGTTCAAGTCCCAATGGGGCAAAAATTTACCTATCAAAAAAAAAAAAAAAAATACTGCCCTCAATTCTTAAAATCATTATCAAACTAGAACATGCATCGCATTCTTGTGTGCAATGTATTTTCATGGTTTGCATTTAAGGTAACCATCTTATAGTTTCTTTATTCAATACGATCACAGAAGATTAGATGACTCACCCTCGAACAGTTTCATATCTATGTAAAGAGAGATTTAGGAGATCATCCATTAAAAGATTTGCATGGTCTGATGGAGATATGTTCCCACTCGTACGGTATAGATGATATGATGATTGTGATGATCTCCATGTACTATGCATGTATGCCTTGTCGGTAAGTGCCCACCTAGGCCTGGAATGAAAGAAAGAATTCAGGGATTACATATCAAGAACTTGATACCTTGTTCAAGTGAACATAAAAGGATATCTCAAGATGGGAATCTTTACCTTCTCTTTCCTTTAGAATGAGATGACACGATAAAATTTATCGGAGGTTCTATAATGGCAGCAGATTCCAATTTCCAAGCTTGTCTGTGATGTGACCACTCATCATATTCTAAATTGCCTGCATAGCACAGGTTGGAAAATGAATGATGTGAGATGTAATGCATGAAAAAGGTTACTGTTAAATAGCTCACATAATACCAATGGATTTACTTCTTCTGGATGCAGTGTCCATTACCATAGTTTCCTAAAGCATCCATTATACGAATAATAAGTATCAATAAAATGCTGTCATCCGATTTCTCCTCTATTAAATATCTGTCAAATGTACAAATATTGATGAGGTTCAAATCACACTAGCCATAAATGAATAACAGACCACTGAAAATTGAACATTACTTGCAGGCTGTGTGGATGATCTCAGCAGCCTTTTCCCGCAGTTCAGTGCTGCCAACACTCGAACCCGTTGACCCAGCTATTAAGAAAGAAATATGACCCTGATCTTCAACCATCCCATTCCTGGATGGTCTAAAATCAGGTAAGCATGACAAAACACCTTGCAATGAAGAATCAACACGCAACAGAGTCACTTTCAAGTGCTCTTTCTCAATTCCTGGGTAACAAGTTTCATATAATTGTCAGACACTGTACTATTGTACAAGAAAACAGAATGAATTTTTATAACAAACAAATACATGTCAATGTGAGCAATGTATGCATAACTAGATTTGAAATTAACCATGGTAGCAGGGTTAACTCATAATAGAAATTTAAGGATTGAATAAATATGAAATCAGGATAAGTTGGTGTCAGTGTTGTGTAATTTTCCAAAAAGGCAAAACTTATAACTATTCCAAGTATTCAAAAATAAACTCTATATGAGATATTGCTCCACTACAAATTGCTACACCTGTCCGACAAAGAAACAGACATTTCACTTGAAGAGAAAAACTACTGAAGAGAGAAGAATTTGCATATCACCTGGATCAGAGTGCATTTTAGTTTGGCATACTCTCAAAAGATCATCTAAAGCTGATTGAAAATGCAAGTTTAAAAGTTCATTTGCAAAATGAACTTCTTCTTTACTAGGCACATGCCACTTTGGGCCAATCAACGGTTCATCATTTACATAATCTTTTGTGCTGATCCATTCCTCGAGTCCAGCAGCATCAGGATGATGCAAAATACACCTGAGAGCCAAAGTGTAATTATTTTTCTGTTATTTTAGATTGGAAAATTAAGAAATTATTGAAGAGCATCATATACATTGTGGGTCCAAATCCTACAAGCTTAAGCTTTTAGGAGAATTGATTATTCAACAAGATATCAAAGTCTCATTTGCAGGAGATCATGTGTTCAAACCTTATTGTATGTTTATTTCCCTAGTTTATTAAGCCCAAGTGGAAGCCGAAAGGAGGCTGTCTATGATTTCAATGCCCACGGGCCTATATGTCTCTCCACATGCGTGTATGGAGCGCATGTTAGAGAGGGTGTTGAAGAACATGATATGCATTATAGGTCCAAATCCTAAAAACTTAAGCTTTTAGGAAAATTAGTTGTTTAGCAGAAAACATAAGAATGTAATACAATTATATATGCTACTGAACATGAGTTAGACATACTTGTACTGATCAATAGGATAATAAAGAACCAGGCTTCCAAGAAGGGAACGAAGGACATGATCACCAGCTCCATTAACCTGTCATGCAAACAAGTTCCAACAAATAAAAACACAACAAAACTACCTATCAAAAGATAAAAATAAAAACGCAATCAAACCAAAATACCATTGAAAGTTTTGGATGATATTCAGTAAGCATCACATTACACAAAATTTAATTTATAAATTAATTCTGTCAACCACAAGAATAAAAAATAAAAAATAAAAAAACCTTCCATGAGGGGGATTCAAAGGCAGAAATGATGGCTTCTTTAAATTGATCCCTATAACGAAGAAGTGCAGGACCTCCATAACTGATGGCAACTGATAGTATTTTCAATTGATAATCAATTGCTGTTTCAAGAGCTGGGGAAATTGTGGGTTTTGCCTGAGAAGAAAATTAATTTTTCCCAATAAGTCTCTGGAGAAAACATATAAGCATATAATAAAACCATTTACAGAATTAAATACCTTGGCTGAAACTGAGGGATCAGAAATTCCACTTCCTCCAAACCCCGTCACAGGAGTTCCTTTTAAAGAGGATATAACAGATGATAGAATAGGTTCAATAAGGCTAACAACTGCTTCTTCTGGATTTGAATGAACACATGCACAACAAAGCAGTCCAACCTCTGCAATGGCCCCCGGAAGAATATTTGTCCTGACAAACTTGGAAATTTTCTTCAAAGCCTGTAGATAATAAGGGGAGAAGTTGACAAAGATGTTTTTGAACAGAAAATTAGAATGTTTCAACAGCTGAACTGGGTATTTGAAGTGAAGTATAACCTGGTTATACAGTGACTTTGAAAGTCTCCCAAGCAAGATTTCCAGCATACAAAAGTAATAAGGGCCATCCTCAACCAGAAAAGTTCCTGATGTTGCTGATGAATGAAGGCCTTCATTCCTGCAGCACCACCAACAACTTAATCCAACTCTAAATGATTGATAAGAATGTGAATCTAACATTAACTCTTAGATGAGTGTCTGTGTGTGAAGAGAGAGAGAGAGAGAGAGAGAGAGAGAAATATGCAATGAGATAAAAGAGAAGGAAAATAATTGGTGTCTGAATGCCATTACTCACAGAACACTGCTAGGTTCCAAGTGTAGAAGTAAGGAAAATAGCCGACATAAGAACTCATCAAGCCATTCAGAAAAACAGATAGTTGGCATGAATGAACACTCTTCTGTATTGTCTTCCAGTGAAGCCATCTGCAATTCCAGACAGATGAGCAGAACCGTTCTTCACAAATTATGCACATACCAACTATATTTAATATACACGTTAGTGCTTACATTGGAAAATATGGAACCAATTAACTGCATGGTCGCCAAGGTTTTGGGAGGATCATTGGCATCCATACCAAGTAATGCATTGGATAATGAAATTGATAGAAGATGAATGAACACATCAGCACCAGCAAGTTCATCTGATTTTGCAGAAGTTGATAAGGATGTCAGAAACAGCGATCGCCCAGCAAATGCTACAGATGTCACAGCAGTTTTCAACTGGTGAGTGGCTGTCATCTGACTAGACACAAAATTCGGAAAAGGTAAATTAATGTAATGTAACAAGCACAACTAAAAGGAATTACACTTCTAATTTGACATATGAATTTGATATGCTTCCTAAACAGGTGATGTTTGAATGGAAAAACTACTTAGACTAAATCTAAATTTCAAAAATCCAAAACTTCAAGGGAATACATAACACTACTAACCGTCTCCAAGGCCAGATGGAATCGAGAAGCTAAAAATGGAAGAACCAATGAGGGCTCAACATAAGACAAAATAGAAGTTGCTGCAGCAACTGTCTCAGAAAGATGTTCATTTTTGCTGTATTGACCACGGTCAATTAACTTCAGCACCACATTGACAAAAGACATCCTTTCTGATCTTCCTAGATACAATTCAGCCTGCCTATTGTTATCAATGTCCCTGTATCAATGGTATTTTAGTGGGAAAAAAACATAAAATATACCAAATCATAGGAAGAACACATCTGGTATCATTTTGCACGTAAAGACTTACTGTTGCTCATACTGTAGACGTTTCTGGAATGTAATTACCAAATAGAGTAAAAACCGCTCCAAGGAATATGTCCAGCGACCCCCATTAGAGGGATGGTAATATCTACAATAATAAACATCAGTTTAAAGCAACGAATAGCATTTAAGAACAACTCAAATGCATAAAAACAAGAGGAAGAGCATTAAGATGTTAGGAATTAACTGTTCTAAGAGGTTGACCAATTTCTCAAAGTGCTCTTGTGCTGAACTACCAACTTTTAAGAGATACACCTACATTGGAAATTATAGAATATTTGTGGAATGAATCATTAGGGACCATCCAAGGTAGAATGAATTAATGAAAACTGCAGGTTATGTGCCATAATTATCATTCTTACAACTGATTTCGCAATGGCCTTTGCTGGGGTGACAGCTTTATTTGAAAACAAGAACCTCGTATTTCTTGGAACATCCACAGAAAAAGGATATGATCCATTTCCATTTGCCACAGGAACCTGTAATTTCAAGATAACAGCATGAAATTTCATCATAGAAAAAATTCAAACGACACGGGGAGAACTGTTAGATAGATGCACCAAGAATATCAGTTCCCATTCACATTAGAAATTGAAAGAAATAAAAATGGAAAGAAAGAAAATGAGACAAGGCGCATATGAAATACTGACCATAGGATAAAGCCAATTATACTGTTAGATATTCTTCACTTCACTATTTCCCTTTTTTCTTTTCAAATTGACCACCTTAACCTATTCTTGTAGCCATCATCATAGCCCTAATTTCATGTTCATGACACCTTGGAATTGTGCATTCTCAGTTAAATCATAACCCTTTAAAAACCAAAATTCTCTTCAAATGCAATATAAAGCTGATTGGAGACTGGTCAATTCCTCCTCCAGTTCCTTCCATTTTGTTCAACATCTCTACTTCTGCTTCTTTTTCTACTAGGAGAGATGCTCAGGTCCCAAATGATAAGACTTATATTAGCATACTATTGCTTAATCCATGACAGACCACAAACAAAGCACCAGCAGCCAATGAGATGACCCCCAAACATCTTAATCAGAAAGTAATTCTTAATCTCCTATTCTTCTGGTTGTACTTGTCAAAAACATCATCTGGCACATGCGTGCACTTATAGGGGAATGTAGCACACACTATCAATCTAGGGGTATGGAGGTACCTTTCTTGTGCAAAGTGCAGTAAGTCATACATATATATTTATAAATACATACATACATACATACATACATATATATATATATATATATATATATATATATATATATATATATATATATATATATATATATATATATATATAGATATTAAGCTATATATTAGGATACTAGGATTACCCTTGACAAACCCCAAATATAAGCTACTATAGAGAATGATGCAGTTTCCCAACTCTTCCCAATTTATTCTTTTCCACCTTTTGTCTTTGATCCATCATTTTCATAAAATCCTAATCCTGAAACACAAACCTGCTATCACAACTCTAAGCAACCAATATCCCAGCCCAAAAACCAGCACCAATAGTTGAAGCTAGCTAATGCTTCTTAATTCAAGTCTCTGGAACTAGAAGCTAGAACACCAGGCAGCAAAATATTGAGCTTTAATATTTTTTTTCTTTCAAGTAGGGCATATAGTCAACCAAGCCTCATCCAAGTTAACTGGGGCCAGCCACACAAATTCCATTCCACCAACTAGTTTTTTCCTGGCTGCAAACTAGGCCAAGCTAATTGGATATCCACCCTTTGGCCTGAATTTTTCAAGCTAAACAATATTTATTATTGGTGCTAAATGAGCTTGGTGAAATTTTGACCTTGACTAAGGGTGACAATTGGATAAGTTAACCATGTAACCTGCACCACCCAATCAGAACAGGTGTGGAGAGTACTCAATGAGGACTATTGCTAGAGATGAGACAAACCACAACCCAAGTTTGAAGCAGGGATAAGACAGACCATCCAGCCCTGCCCCGACACCATCATGCTTTAGTACCAAAAATACCCTAATTTTAATGCACTAGTGATAGTGGCCTTGGGCACATAAAACAAACAATATAGGGCTCTAACATATTTCATTCATTACCTTAAAGCACTTGAGAGTCAATTTCATAGTTTACATAGGTTCCTTGTTTGATTATAGTGTTACATTTGCTTTGGTGAAAGAGAACGATTCTTACTATACTCCAATATATCATATTCAAGTGAATGGGATCCATGACCCACAATGAAATATACTACAACCTTGCTCCTTCTCAGGATCAAGATAAGCTTGGGATGAAGCTTTTCATCCATCAGGATGGAGTCACGTGTGGATGCCCCATCTCACACAGGTTCGTTGCCATCCCTAAGCTGGAACCCAAGTTCATGTCAAGCTTTAACTATAATTTTTCAGCCTAAAGCCTAGCTTAATATGAAGCAAGGTTCAAAGTATCAGCCGAGACCGATACGACTCAGCTGCGACAAAACTAATATTCGAGTTTGATTCGAAGATGGTCTGGATTGATTCAAAATGAGAAGCAGCCTGGAACTTGAGCCTTGAGGAGAATCAATGGCAGATGGTTTTATTCCCATTCACTTAATTGCAGAGAAAGAAAAAAAAAAAGGTTTGAAAGAGAAGAAGAGGACGAGGAGGATTGTTTTAGTCCCATTCACCCAGTTGCAAAGAAAGAAAAAAATGGGTTTGAAAGAGAAGAAGAGGATGGGAAGGATGGTTTTATTCCCATTCACCTAGTTGCAAAGAAAAAAAATGGGTTTGAAAGAGAAGAAGGGGACGGGGAGGATGAAGAAATGGGTCTCAGGTAATAAGGTAATGGGTTTACCCATGGGTGTTTGGCTATTTATAAAATGAGTAATGAACATAGTGGTATTTATACCACAAATAATGAATATAATAAGATAAATAGAAATGTAAATATAATTTATTAGAATTTATTTAATTATATTTTAAATAAATTATTAACTTTTTTAATACAATTAAAAAAGATGTATAAATTAAATTTTGTTAGATAATATATTACTAAAAAAATTAACAATTACTTCTATTAATATTAACAATTGAAAAATTTTATAATTAGTTAAATTTAACATGAAGATATTAAGTAAAAGAACTTTTAATACTAAAAACTGATAAACTTATTTTTTTATATTTATTTAAACAATATTAAATATAATTAAACTTAAAATTTTATAAAAAGTATATTTAATCATATATATTTTGTGTATCGTATAATACCGACCCGAGATATCAAGACTGATGTGCCTCAGGACCTCCCGAGTTAATGACCGAGACCGTGACTTTGAATGATATGAAGTCAAGGGCACATATTGCATATCCATAACATGCATTGAAATCAACATAATTAAGATTTAGTGGAGCATTAAGGTGTGAAGCCTAACATGAGCATTACATCCAACCTGCCCTTTGGCAATGCAACATAATTATTTTGTTTCTATAGTTGTTTTTATTGCAACAGTGATCAACTATTAAAGTTAGCCTGGTGCAAATCTAGTCAAAAGCTGCTCCAATAGCATGGACTGAACCCAAGTAAGAGCTGTGGTTTGACATCAAACTGAACGAAATGCAAACCTCTCTGAGTCTTTAGGCTGAACTCAGCCTGGACTCAATGACCCAACTTGTGAACCTAAAGTTGGATTAAATTCGTACAAATTCCAACACATTTTCATCTCTGATAATATTGAATACCTATAACTTTTAGAAATAATTTTTAGACTTGAACTACCTATAAACAAAAACATCTAAAGAATTCAACACTAATGCATCCCTAACAGTTTTGGCAACAATGCTCATTACTTAATTACATGATGTATAGTAAAACTGACCAGAGCTATGAAATAGCATCATCAGCAAAAAGAAGAAACCCAAATCCACATTGGTATCATGGATTTAACCTAGGTGCCATATACTGGCTTTATGACCATAGGATCAACTTAACTGCAACAAAAGCAAGCAGATAAAGCCAAATACAAGGGTAAGCAGAAAATGATCAAAATCCAAATTTACTATCATAAACAAATGGTATGTACCTTGAGAAAAAACTGATATATAATAGTTAATCTTGAACATATCATTGTGTCTTCATAAACTGTATCCAAGACTTTATTGACTTACCAGTATAGAATAAATCCTAAATACTCCCGCAACCTATACTAAAGCAAAAATCTCTCTATGGAAAAAGGGTCTTATAGGGAAGAGAGCAAAAAGTAGTACCATAACATGAACATTTAAAATGTTATATTCTTGTAATATTACATGATTTCCTGAGGACAAAACCAAAATCAAAAAACCAAAGGAGAAAAAAACAATAATAAAAAATAAAAAAAAATACCCTAGGCTTACTGCAACTTGCTACTATGACAACAAAAGTTGGAAATAAGTAGCTACAAAACCTACAAAGTGGCATATTATACAGAAAGAACAAGACTAAGCATGAAAATATCATATAGAAGGTGTCAACATCTCAAATTCAGGAAAAACTGTCATGAAAAACCCCTTTATAGTAGAAGGCTCCACAAAAGTGGTTAACCAGTTTCTGTATTCCTCACCCATTCACAAAGATGGCTGTTGAAAGAACAGCTGTATATTTAATACACAGCTAATATGTAGCTATGCTTACTTCCATTCTGTCAAGCTTCACATAGAACTGAATCATGTTGAGCTTCAAGACCACTACCAGGCTAGTTGGTTGAGAACACAGTAACTATAGAATGCAACATAACTATATCGATCAACAGTACTTGAAGAATTCATGCTCACCTCAAACATGTTTAAGAATCTAGTGAAAAGCACGGGTAAGAAACACTCCCAGTCAATGAAGTTGTAGTTTTTTATAACACGAGCTATAACAGCTGCCCATTGACTGTTCCAAAACTGGCAATTTGGTATTGAGGCCCACTGGTCTAGACACTCCTTAATCCAATCACTGTCAATGCCAATAAATCATTTGGTATTCATTGCTCTATTAAGTCATGTCAAAAATCATGAAAATAAAAATCCTTAAATACTTGTGGCCCTTACTGTGAAAAGAAGTCCTGGTTATCCAAGTTTGTTGGAAGAAACAGTCTCACAAAACCAGAGCCTTCAAAGGAAGAGTTATGCCATGGATTTTCCAGTAGAGATCTGCAAGTTCATCCCATTCATTAACCAAGCAAGCAGAGTAACAAACAACTTTCAAATTGTTAACGAGGTTTGGTGGTAGTTCAAATGACAAATTTGACCCTTCTTTTTCTTGGATGCTTAAGAGTTAAAAAAACAATAGAACATTAGGGAATTTTCATGAAGTACTAAAAATGATATGAATTTTTTTTTTTTTCTTTTGATTATAAACTAACTATTCATTTAAAGACACGCAAAGGATGAGAAATCTTTCCAAAATACAAAGGATGATCAAAATAGAAAACAAGAGCTGCAAAATAACTATACAGAAAAAGTATGAGACAAGAACATATACAAAATATACAACAATGTACAACTCAAGGGGAGTGGAAAATCCCTACAAAAGAAACCTTTTGTTTAGCTTCAACAATCTCATTAGCTGAATGAGGGAACTAAGAGAAGGAATAACCCCAAGCTGCCAGTCAAATCTAGGATTTAATGGAGCCATATGTCATATTTCCAAATGCCTCTCTCCAACTTAGACAACCATGAGATCACTACACCAAAATCTACTTCCACTAAAAAAATGGAGAGATTCAAAGCCTAGACTTGCAATAGCCAAAAAGCCTTCCAAAAGTTCTAAGATCCCTACCTCAATAGCCAAAACCTCTTATGTCGACTTAGAGAAAGCCCTTAACATTGTACCATAGTGATCCCTAATCACAAATCCAATTCCCACATAACTTGTGTTACCTAGAACACGCCCATTAAAAGGTAAATCAAATCCAATGAAGGTAGAGTCCATATTGAGAGTATCTTACAACCTACCCTCTTTGAACTACAAACCATATTCCAATCAAGCTATATAACATTCAATGGAGTACCCTCAAAAGCTGAAGGATTAAGAAGCTCAAAAGGATGAATAGAAATGTATTAGATCACAAACAGATTCTACAAGCCACCATTTATCTTCAAAAACTCCAGCATTCCACTCCCCTAAAACCATCCATAACAATGCAAGGCAAATCACATGCCAAAGTAGCCTTCCTCTAGGAGTATCCCCAAACCCCTAAAAAGAATAAATGACATATCTGTCACTCTTAGGGGAAACCCAATTTATCTCAACAATGCCAAATAGCCTATTCCATAGGCTCAAAGTAACTAGGCAATGTAAAAACAAATGTTCAATTGATTCCCCAGTCCTTAGGAACAAAACACAATGATCCAAATTGAGATTTCTAAAAGGCCTCCTCAACTTCAACAAATCACTGGGCTTGTCTTTCTAATTGGCCACTAGCCATATCAAGGGCTTAACCTTAGTTTGGACTCTAGAGTTCCAAATGAAGTTGGTAGGGAAAGGAGTGCTTGGAATAGTAGAAAGAGCTGAAAAGAAAGACATTATAGAAGTTTGAGGAATTCTATGATCAAAGTCTCTCATCTGAGAAGGAAGGACATAAATAAAGGTGAGAGATGACATAAGAAGTTCATGCTCTTCAATTCCTAGATCAATGAGGTTTCAACAAAAGCTAAAGTTCCAATCTGGAGAGGAAGAAGACGAATCGATAATGGATGAAATAGAGAAGCCTCTCACTTCACAATATTAGGAATTATTAAGTTATACAAAAAGAACTTAAGCACAGTTTGTCAATTTACTTCATGTCCTAGCCCATCATGTCCAAGAAAGTGAGGATCGAGCTAGAAAAGATCCAAAGAGGCTTTCTTTGAGGGAATTGTCAGTCAAGGAAAAACCTGCACTTGGTAAGGTGGCCTTTAGTGTGCTAATGTAAAAGAACTGGTGGTTTGGGGATCAAAAATCTTGCTGCTTCAAAAAGCACTCTGCTTGAAAAATGGTTATGCAGTTTAATGAAGAGAGATAGTCTTTGAAGGATGTTATTGATCGTAAGTATGGTGAGATGGTGGATGGTGCTCTAGAGAGGCAAAGGAGACTCATGGTATAAGGTTTTCAACAGCTGTAAGAGGAGATCAGCAGGAGTTCAAACCCAGAAACTGAATCCTTGTTAGTAATGGTCACAGGACAAAATTTTGGTTAGATAGCATGGGGGAATTCCCCTGAAAGAGGCCTTTACTATCCTCTTTTGCTTCACTTCTAATAGAAATGCAAGAGTCACAAGTGTTTAGATGAGAGAGGAGAACCAAGAAACATTTGAATCCTCGTTTCAAAGTGCATGATTGGGAGATAGAGATAATGGAGAGTTTTTCAAGGCAAATATGGTCAGTTTCTTTGTAGAAAAATATTGAGGATAGACTGGTTTGGAGGGGAGCAAAAGATTGGAAATTCTCAGTGAAATCTAATCATAACCTCCTTTCTATGGAGATAAAATGTCAGTTTCCTACCGAGGAGGTGTGAGGGGTCTGGTACCCCTCCTACGATTTATTTCTTTGCTTGGGAAGTTGCTTATAAGAAGATCCTTGATGAGGATGAATCTCCAAAATCCACTCACGGAAGGAAATGAATAGATAAACTTTAAGTGACTCAATATTAGTTGGAATTAAATTAGGATTTAATTTGTTGTAGTTAAACTAAGAGTAGCTAATTCTTAGAATCATAATAGGAGAATTAGTTATTAGGGTCATGATAGGTTATAGGAGAATTAGAATTAGAGTCCTAATAGGATAAGTTTAAGCTTTTATAAAAATATATTAGTCAACATATTAGAATCCTAGTAGAATTTTGATTCTTAAAAAGGCTTATAACTAATTGTTGTAAACCAAGATACAATAATTAAATAATATTAGCTCCCTTTGTAGACTTGGCAATTCTCAATGGTGAGACTCAATTGATTTTCTACTATAGAGATTCTTAGAAGGTCTTAGTGAGATTCTAAGGTTTCTAACTCTTCTTATCTTTCTTTCTCTTTATTTTGTTTTACTTTTCCCCCATCACCACAAAATTTTATCACTTATTCCTCTCCGTAACCCCAAAACAATAAAGCCCTAGCCCACTTATTTGATGTAGGAGAACCATTACAATTTTCTTATGCAACAATTGGTCAACATACCAAGGGCAAACAAAGAGGAAGATTGGTGACATACTAGCATCTTCCGAACACATGTTGCTTACCAAGGGAAAATATGGACTATGATTATCGATTGAGGTAGTAGTTCCAACATAGTTTTAGAGAAACTTATTGAGAAGCTTAATCTAAAGACGAAGAAGCATCCAAATCCCTACCAAATAGCATGGCTAAATGAAAAAATCTATTTTGGTAAGTTCTCGTTGTCTTGTAGCATTTAATTTTAGTAATAACTTTCAGTAGTCAATATGGTATGATGTTTTGCTGATGTTGCTCGTATTGCAATTGGAAGACTATGGATTTTTTATGGAAGGGTCCAACATGATGGCTATGAGAACACTTACACACTTACATGCAGCGGGCGTGAGAATATTTTTATCCAATAAAGGGAATTCCCCCACCCAAACAATCAATATAAAGGAAATTTTTATCCAATTTGGATCCTTGGAACTAAAAGAACTATCAGATACTCCCAGTAAGAAGCAATTCAAAGTTACTAGTAAGAAGGAAGAAATCATTAATGATGAATATAGAATGTGAGATCTGATTGAATGAATCCCAAAATAGCCTATAAGCAAGCACAAAAAAATACTAATTGATTCTAGTAACCCGATTCCCATGGTGCTAAAGAATAAATCATTATCTATGTGAAATTTAAAGCATAATATTGATCTAACTCCATATTCTTTTTTCCTAAGTTTACCTACCTACCCTTTACATGACAAGAAGCACATGAACTCTAAAAGACAAGTTAGTAAGTTGTCTATTAAATACTCTATTCAAGAAAGGTTAAGTCTTTATGGAATTTCATCTTTATTAGCTTTCGGGAAGGATGGATTATATGAATGATTAGTCATGATCTTTGAATTAACCAATGCATTGAGTAGATTTATGCAAGCATCAACATGGGTTTTGATTATGAAGTTCCAACATCATGTTTCATTCAAAGAGACTTTGAAATCAACTATTGCATTAGCAAAAAAGAAACTTAAGGAACACTTGGAAGATCTCACTTAGGAGTTGCATCTAGTAAAAGTTAACAAGGTTCTAATGAAGAGATCTTAAGATCCTATCTTAACATGATAAAGAGTCAACAAAGAAAGAAAGGGCGGAATGCATTGCTCGGGATTTCAAAACTCAAGGTTGAGTTTTTTTTTCCAAGTCAAAGGGAATTGATGAGAATGAATCTCCAAGACCTACTCAAAAAAAGAGTTGAAACGAATCAATAAACTTTAAGCAACTTAGTATTAATTGGAGTTAAATTAGGAGTAGCTAATTATTCGAATTAATTGGAATTAAATTAGGAGTAGCTAATTATTAGAATCATAATACGAGAACTAGAATCAAAGTCATACTAGGTTATAGGAGGATAAGAATCAGAGTTATAATGGGCTATTAGAATCCTTGTAGAATTTGGATTTCTTATAAAAAGCCTATAAATAAGGCTAATCGATGTAAAACAAGATAGACTAATTAAATAATATTAGTTTCTTTTGCAAACTTTGCAATTCTCAATGTTGAGACACCATTGATTTTCTTCTAGGATAGATTCCTAAAAGACCTTAGTGAGATTTTAAGGTTTTTATCTCTTCTTCTTATTTTTCTTTCTCTTTATTTTGTTTTACTTTTCCCCATTGCCATAAAATTTTATTCCTTGCTCCTCTCCTTAAACCCTAAACAATAAAACCCTAGCCCACCTATTTGATGGTAGGCAACCATCCTAGGGTTGTCCTACATCAATCCTAACTATTGATCAGCTCATGCAAAGATGATGGAATTTAGCTAATCAATGCGCTTTGCGCAAAATCAGTGAGAAGACAACAAACCACATCCTCATCCATTGTGATAAAGCTCAAGTTCTAAGGGGGTTTTCTTGCTTTCTCTATTAAGGATACCATAGGTATTCCACAGTTCATTATGAATCTTTTGGGATGGCATGGGCAAGGCCTAGGGAAGCAGTGAGGGAAGGATCGTGTTTGGCCCCTCTTTGCTTGTTCTAGATCATTTGAGGAGAGAAGAATGTAGAATTTTCAATGAGGAGCTCTCTGACATGAAAAATAATCAATCTTTTCTTAATTCCCTTTGGGAATGATCGAGGGTTCCCTTTGCATTTGTAAATTTGGGTTTGGTAGATTTTGCAGATGGCTTGGCCTTAGATTAGGGAGTCTCCTCTCTTCTCCTTCTTTCTTCCTTTTTTATTCCTTTTAGATGCTGTATGTATCAATGCACATGGGTGTTTCTAGGGGCCTTTTAATAAAATTCTTTGCCTATATTTAAAAGAAAATCGGAACATTCCAGATTGATCTGGTAACAGAGCATTTGGAATTCCCATCCAATGGAGAAAACCAAAATTCCATCTAAAAAGAATTAAATAGTTACTGATATCTGATATATGTTTAATTGTAACTAAAGCAATTGGAACACTATGTAATTCTCGAGAAGAGAGGAGCCGTTGTGGTCCCCTCCCTTTGATGTTGGGTAGAAAAAATTTTACTACACAAATGTCCTAATGAAAAATAGAGAACAAATCCAAAAATACAATTATGGATCACAAGATTGATAAAACTGGTAACAGATAGACTCAAAATACTTACTTAAACTCGGACCATATCTCGAAGGCAGAACCTGGTGGGAAGAACCTCCGGCACGATCGAACAAGAGATGTCACAGTCTCAAAATGTCGTTGTCTCAGTCTCCACCCTTCTGGGCCGGTATTCCTGTATCAGATACATAGTTTAAAGTCACAGCCTCCACCATCATACAGAGCTTTCAAAAACGAATACATGGATAAAGTATCACATAAGCAACTTGATTGTCACGACTGGTAAATCATCAAGAGACCATTGACAGGTAAAAAAATGGTAAACAGTTAAGCCAAACCTCTCAAGAGGCTACAGAAATGTAAACAAGTATAGCAAGATATTAAGACAGATTTCTATTTGGACACCATGCATCAAGGAGGGTTCACAATATATAGATTTTGTGAACATTCTCCATGAGAACAAGCTGAAATACTCGTGATGAATGATGTTTAATCACTCAATTTACATAGCCAATGCAGTGGGAAGGTGCAAATAAAAAACTAACCTTGTGAAGTGTGTATGGATCAAAGTATCGTAGAAAGGCCGCCATTGAACTTTCAAGGCCAACTTCTTACGGTACTTGTTAAGTAACCTGACTAGAATGTTCCCCCATCTAACCTAATCAACACAAACAGAACCATCATTTAGCAAAAATCAAGAATATATATATATATAAAGGACTAAGACAAAAATTTTAAGATACAATGTAACACCTGGGCATAAAGTTTATTATGTGATTTGTGAAACAATTCTAAACCAATTTCCGCAAGTGCACCCACATCTTCTAAACATACTTCACTTTTCGCCTTTATGAAACTGCACAACAAATGGATAAAAAGTAAGATTGCACTGGTGTCCCTGACTCACCAAGCCTATATGTAGAAAAAGGAATCAACTACTGGCATTCACTTCATCGGCAAATCATAAGTTTAGCACATTAACAATTACCAAGTGATAAAATGCTAGTAAGAATAGGATAAACATTAAGCACAGCAATGTAATAACACAAGAAGCAGAATTGTAAGACTTACAGAAAAGGACCATGTCACTCAAAAGGAACAGTATCTGCATTTAATACATATTCTTTGGTACATAAACATCTAACCAGATAAACCATGAATTGTTTTACTATCTATCCATTTGATCAAGATTTTTCAGGAACCGAAGATCTAACCAGAGAGGCAGTGACCATTATCTCCCTACATACAAGTATTGCACCTTCATGTAATACAAGCTTCAGCTACACACTGTTTTCCCATGAATATGCATGCATGTTGTCAAATATGAACCCAAATAGAAGTTAGCCATTAGTATATCTAGAGAAACAAACTAAGAATCATATTAGGTGTTACAGAGTAAGGGTGGAATCTCAATGCCGATGAGTTATCAATGAATAAACAGCTCTGAACACCACATAATTGGTATTGTTACTTCTATGGATGATGGGCATGTTTCAAAGGTTGGAAAGGACATGAATTTATTTCCCCTTCTGGCAAATGTCATATAAGGCTCCTTTGTGTGTGAGGTTTCAGCTGTCCAGAATGATGGATATTAAAAAGTAATCATGAGTTTACACAACTTTACAGGTTGTGCACCAAAAGGATATATGGATAAAAGGGTAAATCCACTTCATTTGTATAATAGGGAGAGTGATTACATAGGTGCAGGACAAAGTGGCATCAGAGAAGCAGATGGTGCAGAAGCCTATCAGGTAATATTCGGAATTCTAAAATACTTAAAAACTTTAATTTATGACTAACTATACAACAAAAATCGTTTTGCGCTTCCAGTACACAGTTCCATACACCGCACATATCTGAAACATCAAGGAAACCTATAACCCTAATGGGGGTGGCTCTTGATTGCTAATAGAGAGTGCACAGCCTCAATAAGCAGTAACTTCCTACATGAAATCTATAAGAACTTCATTTTTTGGTAATACATACATACATATATACATGGGGAAAAAATTCTTAACCCCATCCCTAGGCTGATTAAAAGAGTCCAATCCCATCCTATTATGGGCCAGGCAGGGGCACGTCTCTAAATATGCTGGTTCCATTGCCTTCCTGTGTGTATATATATGGGTTGGGGAAAAAATTCTTATCGACATCCCTAGGCTGATTAAAAGAGTCCAATCCCATTCTAGTCAGGCAGGGCAGAGGCAGGTCTCCAAATAAGCTGGTTCCATTGCCTCCCTACAACAGACTATCCCATTTGTACGTTTTTCTTGATCCAGTATAAGGACTCGATTCTGCAATAAACTCTTCTTTGTTCAATTCCATTTCAAGCTCATGAATGTCTTGGTTGCCTATCATCCTCTTGTTCAACTCCCAACCAAAAATCAAAGATCAATTAGTTCAATATTAATGTACCAAACACATGACTTGGAAAATGATTGCTCCTATACAGTGGATGTTATAGCCAACTTCCAAATGAATATATGCCTATGGATGAAAGGGGAAGTTTTTCATCAGGCTTTAGATAATAATAATTGAGTTCAAAAACAGGTCAAGGGTCTTCCAAGTGTATTCGATGTTTGTAAACAACATGCCAAAAGCACCCCACTGGCAGTGGACCATGGTGACTAATTGGGCTATGTGACGATTTAGAAAACCTGGCTTGGTGGTTGGGTTGCAGATGCCTGAGGCAGATGTGGCTTGTATGTCAGGAAAACATCTGCCAGTAAAGCCATCCTGAAAGTGGAAAAAGGAAAACAGTTGACTACAGGTTGCTTGTCAGTTATTGTACAAGCCAGATGCTGTCACCACTGACCTTGCTATCCCTAGAAGAAGGCCAAGCCTCAGGAAGGGAGAACCTAACTGTCAAGCCTACAGACCTTATATTAGATAATAATCATGGTGGTGGATTCTGGAGCTAACTGGAAAGCTAGCCTAGCTACTGGCCCAAAAGATACCACCCCCAAAGAGTCCAAGGCTCAATGCACCCACATCACCACTCCTCTCTTAATTTCAGACATCTTGACCCCACTGATTTGTTTCGGACACATTTTCCCCTCGAGATAATTTTTTTATCAATGTTAGAACAAGACCTCTTGCATCCTCAATATTTATAAACATTTAAATCCCTGTACTCCACCCATGATCTCTTGACTAATACCAGTCAAGATTTTCATACCAAATCATGGTCCAATTCGACAGAGAATTATATGCTCTTACGCATAATTGAGGTCCAAACCAAAACTAAAATGGCATTGGCATATTTCTTCCAGATTTATAGACAAAGAAAGTAGAGAAAAATCCAAACAAACAACTTCACTCTCGACTTCAGAAATAGAAATACAAGGAAACACATAACAAAACAACAATTACATTCAACACTGCGTTTGGCCGAAGGGAAATGGATTTAATTCTTGAGGTTCAAATTCTGTACAATTCAAAAAATTAAAAAAATAAAATAAAAAAGAAAGAATATGCTCTGAGAGACGAACCGCAGTTGTGGATTTAAGGTTCATTGAGCTTTAATTGAATTCCAAATCCAAACAGAGGAGCTACAACAATAAAACGCAGCATTTTAAACAGAACCAAACAATTCGAACTCACAGGTCAATGACTGAAATCCATTTGAGAGTGGAATACACAGATTCAGGATCCTCCGGCCGCCACGCCTCCTTCACTGCCGCCACAACGCGGCCGAAGGCCTCCTTCTCCCCCTTCGTCGCCTCCGCCACAGGGGGTGGAAGCCAGGCATTGTACAGATGCATCTCTACAACTTCTGTATCAATCCCGTACCCCTCCCCTCCACTATTTATACCTGAATCACCTTTCTTTTGGAACAAGAAACCATTCCATATATTGACATAAATAGACGACGGAGACGCTTGACTGGGCACCGGCAGCAGCGGTGCGAAATGGAGAAGAAATGAACGGTCCGAGACGGATCGGGCGGTGGTTGCTAAGTTGCTGGGTTGGAAATTGGAGAATAGAAAGAGTGGACTGGAGGTGGCTTGGGGCTGAGCTGAGCGAGGAGGGTACTGGCGATGGCCGGTTGCAGATACACGTGGGTAAGGATTCAGCCACTGAAATGGAAAAGGGTTAACCTTTAAAGTAGAGAAGCCTCGTTCATATCTAGGGCTTTTTCAACTTTTGCGGCAGTTTTTAAAAATAATCCTTAAAATATGGTAGTTGTGAAAATATTTACAAATCTACGGCAGTTTTGTCCACGTGGAAGGTGTCTTTTGAAGAGACACCTTCCACAATTTTCAAAATCATGATACTAATTGAATTTAAGCTGAAGGTGTCTCTTGAAAAGACACTTTCCACAATTTCATAAAATCCAATATGCATTAAAGGTGTCTCTTCAAGAGACACCTTCCACAATTTGATAAATTTAAATATGTTTCATGAATTTCATTTTAAAGTTAAAGATGTCTCTTAAAAAAACACCTTCAACAATTCCAACAAATTATAATTTTTACAAAATGTGTCATTTGAAGAAACACTTTCCAATATATATATATACTAAAATTACAGAAAATTGTATTTATACTAAAGGTGTCTCTTGAAAAGACACTTTCCACAATTCCACAAAATTCAATATGTATTAAAAATTATGGAAATAATTTTAAAGCTAAAGATGTCTCTTGAAGAGACACTTTCAATATAAATTCGAAATTTTCTACTGTGCATAAAATTGTTCAATATAAACCCAATTTTTTAAAAATAATGGAAGGTGTCTCTTGAAGAGACACCTTTAGTATAATTCCAATTTTTGGGTTTATACAGAAATGAAGAGACACTTTTCACAATTTCCATACAAACAGTGGAAAATTTTGAATTTATACTGAAGGTGTCTCTTGAAGAGACACTTTCCGTATAAACCCAAAAAATGGAATTATACTAAAGGTGTCTCTTCAAGAGACACCTTCCATTATTTTTAAAAAATTGGGTTTATACTAAAGAGACACCTTCCACAATTCCCAAAAAATAGAATTATACTGAAGGTGTCTCTTCAGGAGACACCTTCCATAATTTTAAAAAAATTGGGTTTATATGAAGAGACACCTTCCACATCGGAATGAAATTATACTAAAGGTGTCTCTTTCCATAATTTAAAAAAAATTGGGTTTATACTGAAAGTGCCTTTTCAAGAAACACTTTCCACAATTTCCATACACAGTGGAAAATTTTGAATTTATACTGAAGGTGTCTCTTGAAGAGACACTTTCCATATAAACCCAAAAAATGGAATTATACTAAAGGTGTCTCTTGAAGAGACACCTTCCATAATTTAAAAAAAAATTGGGTTTATACTGAAAGTGTCTTTTCAAGAGACACTTTCCACAATTTCCATACACGGTGGAAAATTTTGAATTTATACTGAAAGTGTCTCTTGAAGAGACACTTTCCGTATAAACCCAAAAAATGGAATTATACTAAAGGTGTCTCTTGAAGAGACACCTTCCATAATTTTAAAAAAAATGGGTTTATAATGAAATTATACTAAAGGTGTCTCTTTAAGAGACACCTTCCATAATTTAAAAAAAATTGGGTTTATACTGAAAGTGTCTTTTCAAGAGACACTTTCCACAATTTCCATACACGGTGGAAAATTTTGAATTTATACTGAAAGTGTCTCTTGAAGAGACACTTTCCGTATAAACCCAAAAAATGGAATTATACTAAAGGTGTCTCTTGAAGAGACACCTTCCATAATTTTAAAAAAAATGGGTTTATAATGAAATTATACTAAAGGTGTCTCTTCAAGAGACACCTTCCATAATTTAAAAAAAATTGGGTTTATACTGAAAGTGTCTTTTCAAGAGACACTTTCCACAATTTCCATACACGGTGGAAAATTTTGAATTTATACTGAAAGTGTCTCTTGAAGAGACACTTTCCGTATAAACCCAAAAAATGGAATTATACTAAAGGTGTCTCTTGAAGAGACACCTTCCATAATTTTAAAAAAAATGGGTTTATAATGAAATTATACTAAAGGTGTCTCTTCAAGAGACACCTTCCATAATTTAAAAAAAATTGGGTTTATACTGAAAGTGTCTTTTCAAGAGACACTTTCCACAATTTCCATACACGGTGGAAAATTTTGAATTTATACTGAAGGTGTCTCTTGAAGAGACACTTTCCGTATAAACCTAAAAAATGGAATTATACTAAAGGTGTCTCTTGAAGAGACACCTTCCACAAAAGAAAAAAAAAATTCTATCTCTTAATTAGTATTTCCTGCTGTACAACTAAATGTTTAAAGTTTATCACCTGTATACATTATAATCAATATTTTAACATTCAATCCAAAACCAATGAAAACAAGTAAACCAAATGTCAATTTGGTAAGCACATTTCCAAGTGTAAAATAAGTCCAAAATAGATAGAATACTATGGAACTTACGTTAATAAAAAGTTAGTCAATCCAAAATATAACAAGTATAAATATACATCTTGAGTATTTGTCCAAAATAATGATATGAAAAATACTAATAATATCCAAAATACAAGTCAAATGTAGTAACATCCTCAATGTGTACCGCACGATGGAGCCTTCCTCTTCCGTTGTGGACGTCTATGATGTGCATGCTCCCCACTTGGCTCTATGGGGCTAATATGTAACCCTCTATGAGCTCCACGACCATGTGTCCTACCACGTCCTCGACCACGTCCTCGACCACGATCATCAACCAATGTAGCCTCTATCGATGGTGGTGAAGATGCAACAAGTGGTACTACAGGTGGGGTGGATGACACCTCCATAGGTGTAATAGGAGTCTCCTGAACAGGTGGCAAGCTAATGTCAGTCGATGGTGCATCTCTAAGAACAGATGTATGCCTAGTCCCTCTCGTATGAGCCCCTCCGCCTCTAGTCCGTACACCTCCTGATCGAGTAATGCATGATATCGGCTGCTGATGAGGTGGTGGACTACCTCTCGTATAAGCCCCTCCCCCTCTAGTCCGTACACCTCCTGATCGAGTAATGGATGATATCGGCTGCTCATGAGGTGATGGACTACCCCTCGTATGAGCCCCTCCCCCTCTAGTCCGTACACCTCCTGATCGAGTAATGGATGATATCGGCTGATGATCAGGTGGTGGACTAATGTCAGTCAATGGTCGCACTGGGGCAACAACTGGTGTATGCCTAATCTCCCTCGTACGAGACCCTCGTCGAGTAGGTCGTACATCTCCTGATCGAGGCTGGAGCTGTGTAGTAGCATGAACACTAAATGGAGCATCCAAGCGATCCATCTCATGTATAGCCTCTAATACAGTAGTACATAGCCTGCGAATGCGAAAATCATCTAGAGGTGCAATATCATATATCTGGTGTATGCTGGTAGTCTGTAAGTCAAATAATAGTTAAATTAAATTCTTATAAAAATAAAATAAACTTTAATAAAAAGATAAAACAAGAAAATTACCAGTAACTCATGGAAAGACCCAGTCCGAGTAAGAAACCGAACAGTAATGGAGCGATACCACACCATGTATGGATCATGATACCCCAATGAACCTATAGCCATCTCGCCTCTAGCAATATGCTCACGCCTAGAGGTCCAACGTCGAATATAGTCTCCATGTCGAGTAGCCCAATCAACATCATGTCTACCTCTCAGATCACATTTATGTAAGATTGATTCATTATCACATGGCTGAGGAATCCCTTGATGAAATCCAAACTGCCGCAATACTCGATCAGGTCTATGCCATTCAATTATGTGGAAACATATCAAAGGTGAGATAGTGCACCATATATCTTTCCCAGCAGTACAATAATCAGGAAGACCAACACTCATGTCATCAGCATAAGGTTGCCATATAATCTGTACCCAAGAAATGTTAGATATAATTAGTGGTTTATTATTTGTTTAGAAAGACAAGTATAAGAAATGAATCACATTTTTATGACCTGATCTGCTGTCAGTCGATCAAGATGGTGCCTATACTGAGCTAAGACATGCATGCTAATCGAAGTAGTCTGAAACTCATCTCTCCAACTATAAAATTAAAATAACAAAGCATAAATAAATAAATAAAAATGTTAGAATTTAAGTTTATGCATGTATCCTCATAATAGTAAAATTTGTGGTAATATTATAATACATACCGAATGGCCAATGGAGGTGGAGGCAGCTGGTCATCATGTGGAGCTATACGTAAACGATGAGGTGCAATAAATGGGAACCTCTCCCATACCCATAACTGGAGCAAAATCAATGGGCCAGATATATCATGTGTATCAATATGAGAGGCTCGACACAACTGTCGATAAAGCCAGGCTAAACAGGCACTACCCCAACTATACCTACCAGCAACCTCAAAATCCTCTAGAAGGGGTAAAAACATAAGATGCACCTTATCGCTAGACTTTCCTGAAAATAGAAAACCTCCAATCAGCTGTAAGATATAAGCCCTAGTATAACGCTGAATAGACTCCTCATCAGCATCTGGTGCCAAAGTAGGGAAGCTCTGACTCAACCATGTAAGATGAAGGCGCTGCCCATCTATGTCTGTATCTCCAGGAGTCAGTCCTAATAGAGAAGAACATACACGCCTCCAATCTAAACATGTGCTACCAGTAACTACATCTCCATCTACTGGTAGTCCAAGAAGAATGGCAATATCCTGCAGTGTAATCGTGCACTCCCCCTGAGGTAAGTGGAAAGTATGAGTCTCAGGTCGCCATCTCTCAACAAATGCAGTAATAAGATGCCAATCTAAAGAAATGAATCCTAAGCGTGCAACACCATAGAAGCCCGCCTGCTGCAACAATGGAATAATACGCCCATCAAGTACACTGGTGCGATGGAAGATCGCCTCACGTCGTCGACAATGAAGCTCCTTAAAGTCAACACCTGTCCATGCTAGAGATGACCTGTGTGTGGCCTGTCCATGTAGAACTGTCGGATCCAATGGTCCTGGCTCCATCGTGCGGTGATACCTACATATAGCAAATAACCATTAATTCTTGTTAACATTAGTATGATTACAAATTTACAGACATTACATAAAAATATCATAATATCAAAATGGATAATCTTTCATACTTTAATTGTCATGAGAAAGGGGGTTGGAGGATTGCCCTCCATCTTTTGTGGGACAGTTGCGACGATTATGCCCCGCTATTTTACATAAACCACATCGAACCCTAACACTTGGTTCCTTCAAATCCATTTCATTCCTTATCCTTGATGATCTAGGACGCCCCTTATCCCTCATCAAAGTTGGGTCAGGGTGGAGAATAGGAAAATCAGGATACGGCCAATAAGATTCATGAGGAATGGGATTAAATTCAGGAGCGTAACTACTGGCATAGGCATCCATCCTATAGTATTTGTCAACAAATTGCCAACTATCAATCCTCATATGAGCAGAAACAGCTAGCACATGTGAGCATGGAATGCCAAATGATTGCCACTTATTACAACTACATGTACCTTCATTCAGTTTAACAACTTGTTTGTTACGTCCTTTATCCATATGAAACCCATGGAGAGCAGTAATTACTTCAAATGTTTGTTGAATTCGATGGAAAATGGTGACAGTATGTCCACTAGCTTTGGCCTCAGCTCTTCTAAATTTTTCAATTGCATACGTAGTATACACATCTCCAGCTGCCATTCTAGCACGTATCTCTGCTCTACGAGTCTCAAAGTATGACACACATCGATAAAAAGTTAATTGAACAAGTGCAGTGATAGGTAACATTCGCGCCCCCTTCAGCACTCTATTTATGCATTCAGCAATATTTGTGGTCATCCACCCATACCGATATCCTAGATCATATGCTTGAGTCCATTTTTGAGTGTCTAACTTTGAAAACCAAGCCAGACTTTTTTCATCTAATCGTTTTAACTCCTCCATGTATCTCTCATACTTCCGCGGTTGATGTTGACATCCAGCTCTATACGCCAACTCTTTTAAGACCTTATTCTTAAATTTGTCATTAAAATTGCTCACTACATGCCTAAGACAATAGCGATGTTGCGCATGAGGGGGACTCCATCCAACTGATGGATTTCTAACAGCAGCATTTATTCCTGCATGGCGATCTGAAATTAAGCATATTCCTTCTCTTTGAGTGACGTGACGCCTTAATGCAATAAGAAACCAAGACCAACTATCCTGTGATTCTTCCTCAACAATTGCAAACGCAAGGGGGAATACATGACCATTTGCATCAATTGAAGTAGCAATTAAAAGCTTCCCCATGTATTTTCCATATAAGAATGTACCATCAATTTGTATAATTGGTCTGCAATGCTTGAAACCTTCAACACTTGCCCCAAATGCCCAAAAAACACGCATAAACCGCACATTCCCAGAAATCCCTCCTAAAGGTATTGTCTTCCAAACAATCTTTGTTCCAGGATTAGTTAGCTGAAGAATGTTCAGCCACTTCGGTAATGCTTGATAAGATTCATCCCAATCACCAAAAACTCTAAGCATTGCTTTTCTCTTAGCTTCCCAAATTCTCTTATAATGGACATCATATCCAAATTTATCCCTCACTATCTGATGTAATGTAGCAATAGAGGTAGTGTGATCCCTCTGAACTACATTTTGGATCTCTCTTGCAATCAATGTAGAGTCCAATTGAGAGTGGTCTTGTGATAATTTAGGATAAACACAAGTATGAGGACCTGCGTACTTGGTTATCTCAAACATTCCATGGCTTTTACGACGACATGCACGAAGCCTCCAATTACATCCTTCTTGCCACTTCTTACATCTTACTGCCCACAATTGTGGTTCTGATTCACAAACAACCAAATGTTGATTCCGACATATTGCATAACGTTTTACAGCATATTGCAAGTCTTCTTTACTCTCAAATCTCAATCCTTTAAACAACTCATTGGATTCATTCCACAATCCGGTACGTGAGGTGGGAGGCTCAGCAGGCATGCTATTTATTACATCCCAATTCAATTGTTTGAACATTGGGGAAGGCATAATATGTTCACCATCATCTAAAGAAGCTTTATTTGTTGGAGGTTCATCATCATAATTCATCTCATTAATCTCGTCCTCATCATAAAATTCCACATTTTCATTTGTAAATGGGATGTCAACATAGTTGTTTGTTGCTATCATAACTGACTCAGTTACTACTGCCAAATTCGCCCCCATTACGTCATTGTGTGCTAAATCCTCCTCCGTTTCATCAGTGTGCACTGCCAAATTCCCCTTTCCTGGTATTTCCACATCATGACCCATAATTTCTTGATCAAGTGATGGACTTAACCCAGATGAATGATCCCTTGGACGTGTCTGCAAATACATTTCAATAGTATTCGATGGTGGGATTTGTGCTACAACATGAAACATTAACTTTACATCATCATCATCCTTAATTGGTAATTGTATATAGTTAATGTTCCCATTTCCAATCGACATAAGACTTGGATACCGAAATATCATTGATAACATGGTATGAGCGCGATCGATCGACATAACATGACACAACTTATCCTCCAACTCATCATATTTGATCAAATTGTTCACTAAAACACCTTTTTTAGGAGGACAATTGTAACACACCCCATTTGGGCCATCAATTATTTCACCATCCTTGTAACACACAATTGTAAGCAAACTATCCATTCATGTACCTAAAAAAAATCAAATAAAAGATATATAAGACTGAATCAAATTAAATTTATTTTAATTTATCATATTCAATTTAATGTATTCATTTTATACAAGATAAACTATTTAATTTTAACAAATAAAAAGATAGTATATCCATTTTGCCCTGTGAAGAATCTCATTGGATTTGCTTCCAAGTTGCAACCCAGTGAAGAATCCCATTCTGCCCCATGAAATTGAATTTGTCACCTGGTAGCATTTCTTTCACTACATTGGCAACACGCTTTACCTAGTGAAGAATCCCAATTTACTCTCATGAAAAAGACCCTATTTTCCTCTGCCCCTCTCAATCCTCGCAGGTACTAATCTAATCATGTTATTATTTTTTATGTTTTTTGCAACCCCCGTTTGATTCCCCAGAAAATCCATCTCCTATTCGTTTCCAGGAAAATTCATCCTCCTTTGATTTCCGAGAAAATCCATGCAAAACCCCCCAAGGAAAACCAAAAAAATTGTTTTTTTTTTTTTTTTTTTGGTTTTTCTTTCCTCCCTGTGCCTTTTGGATCAGTAATAGGGGTCTCTTTGCTTTTGTGCCATTGGATTTAAATTTCACCAACCCTAAATCCACGATTTTTGAGTCAGGCTGAAAAACACAATCTTTCCCCGCGCAAATCATGATCAGATTACCAAATAACATCTTATGTTTTTTTTATAAAAAATAAAAAAAAAAATAAAAAAAAAAAAAAAAAAGTGGACATATAATCGGTGATGAATATTGTGTCGGAGCCGGCCAATAAAAAAATGAAAACAAAATTTTCAACTTTCCCACACTTTCTTGGCAACCAAACAGAAACACAACCAATCGAATCACAAAAAAAATGAAAACTTTCTCCATAATTTTTAGTCTAATCGGTTTTATTGTAAAAAAAAAAAAAAAAGGAAAACTTTATTTTTTTTTCAACTTTCCCACACTTTCTTGGCAACCAAACAGAATCACAACAAGCCGAACAAAAAAAAAAAAAAAAAAAACTTTCTCCATAATTTGTAGTCTACTCGGTTTTATTAAAAAAAAAAATGAATACTTTATTTTTTTTTCAACTTTCCTACACTTTCTTGGCAACCAAACAGAATCACAAGAAGCCAAACAAAAAAAAAAAAAAAAACTTTCTCCATAATTTGTAGTCTACTCGGTTTCATTGTAAAAAAAAAATGAAAACTTTATTTTTTTTCAACTTTCCCACACTTTCTCGGTGAACAAACACAACCACACCACCAAATATAACTACAAAACTTACAGAAAACACCGGGGCAATGGTCTCTCAGATCTGCACTTTACTTCCTTCCTATTGGTGTTGAGGCAAGAATCTTCACTCCGTGATCAGCTTGAGGGGAAATGGATTTTCGAGCAGAGGACAAAGAGTTTTGAGGCAGAGAAAGAACGGGCTGGGAAAATGGATTTTTGGGCAGAAGACAAAGAGTTTTGAGGCAGAGAAAGAACGGGCTGGGGGGAAAATGAGTTTCTACTTATTTTCAAATATAAAATGCTTTTTTTTTCTGCTCTCATCCGACGTGTCATCCTACGTGTTAAAAAGTGCCGTAGATTTGGAATTATTTTCCAAACTACAGCATTTTAAGAATTACTTTCCCTGATAGCCGTAAAATTGTAAAGAATCCTTCATATCTAGGTGGCAGCAACCAAGGTCAAGTTAGAGTGTGCCCAATCTGATTCCGGAATTTGTTGGATGGCCGGGAGAGATCACCCATGGTCCCTTTTTCATTTATAATATTTAGTGTAGTACCTTTATGCTACATCAAATTTTTGGACCGTCTACACCCTTGATATTTTTTCTCAACAATTTTTATTTTTGGAAATCGATCAATTGCTGCGAATTGTTTGGGCCTGTGGCATTATTGGGGGGTCTGGACTTGGATTTCTCCTCTCTCTCTCCTTAATTATTTTTGAAGTGACGTGACAATTAAAAATTATTTTTTACTTTTTATTTTTAAAAATATTATAAATAAATTAAAAATATTTTAAGTCTTTAAACGTACTTTTATTCTCTGGTTCAAAAACTATTTTTTAAAACTGTTTTTTAAAACAATTAACAAACAGGCCATAACTTACCAAATTAAACATATGATTCAATAAAAAATTTAAATATACAAATATCTAAAAATTTTGGTAATTTTTAAATTTTGATATAATTAATTGTTCCACAAAAATTAATTTGATAAAGAAAAAAAAATATAAATGAGCTTGAATAATCTTAATAATAGAAACAAAATATAAAGAAAAAAATTTAAAAGAAAATCCAAATAAAATAAAATATAAGAGAACTAAAAAAATTAATATGTGAGTTAATTAAATTGAATTAGGTTAAGAAGATTTTGTGTAATTTAGATTTAAAAATTATTTACTAGCGTGTAAACTTTTTACTATTGAAAATTAGTGAAGTATCCTGAACCCATTCAATGAACGAGAGCAGGATGGATGGGTATCGGAAAAAATGTGCTGATTCCCTGACCTACGCCTCCAAGCTGGTTGACCATCCTTGCCACGCCAAGCTCCTTTTAACGTAATCTGATTGTGACAGTGGTAGGGTCTATTACATAAATTTTCATTTAACAGACAAAAAAGACTAAAGCATACGCCAAGTTAATTTTCATCATCCTTGTCTCCCTACTTTTGTGTTCCAATTTGTAATCTACCACTGAATTCTTCCTAGAGAACATGCACATCTTACAATAAACTATTATAAAGTGTTTTATAATTGAGGTCCTATTTATTAAATTTGACAACACTTGCGGGAGAGAGACTATTTTAGAACTCTTGGCAAATAATAGAGTGGCCCAAATTATCGTGTAGATATTTTAAAACGTGTCTATTTTGTTAAGAGAAAACTTATACATATATAGTCTCAGCAATTTTCTTACTTATCCAATGTGGGACATTACATTGTTAGGTACGGGTTATTACAACGATCTTGTCCAAAATATATGTATTTACAAGCAAGCACATGTTTTTTTTTTTTTTTTTCAATACCATAACTTTAAAACTTATTTTTAAAAATATTGTACTTTCAAAAAAAATTTCAAAACTATGGTACCTTGTGCTAGTAAGGCGCTGCATAAATTTTTTATTTTTATTTTTTTTATTAAAGTTATGACTTGAAAATATGATCTTAGTAAATGGTTAATTTCATTCATCTTCCTTGAAATTTTAATTAAGTACAACTAAACCCACAAGTTTGACAATTCATTAAATACCTTTCTTATTTTGAATTATAGATGAGGTAAATGAAAAGGACAAATAAGAAAAAGAAGAAAAGTATTCGATCGAGAACAACTTACACCATTAAAATGAATAGGAAGATCTTATGGTGGCTTTGAAAAAACCTATATTTTATGTTTTTAATAATAGAAAATTATTTTATAATTATTAAATGTGTTTTTTCATTTTTTTTTAATGAAAAATAAAAAGACTTGTTTTTAAAGATGGTTTTCAAATAGGGGCTTAATATCACAAGATGCTTCAAATGACCCTCCCCATAGGCTTATATAGGAAGAAGGAAGCTTTTGGAGACTCTTGGAGCCATCTACACTAAGCCATTGGTGGGAAGAGTGTGAAAGATTCTAGAGATACCTAGAAATGTCCACACATCTCTACATTATGGTGGAAGGCATGAAAAGAGTCAAATGCTTTCTAGAGAATTGTAAAGATCTCTTGTATATTCTTGTACATAGATTAGTGTATGGAGTTCTAGAATATTCTTAATTTGTAAGGAACCCTCCAAGGTTTCAGAAAGTTCCATTGGTGCCTATAAATAGGTGAGAGCCTCATTTGGACAAGGCACCACTCAAATCACTTCCTAACCAAGCAAGTGAGCTTCCAAGCATTGTAAAGCTTCCATTATTTAAGAGTTGCCTACTACGCCTTCTAAACCTTTCAAGTCGCAAACGTCTTAACTTAGCAAGCTAAGCATTGGGAGAGCTAAGCATTGAGAATCAGATTGACTTAGCAAAATCAAGGGTCTTGACTTATCTAAGTGTCGCATGAGCTTAGGAAAAGACTAAGTCCGTGACATTAAACTCTATATAGAATCTAATTGCAACATTCACACTACTTTATTAGGGGGGCCTTAGAGTGGTGTTTGTTTTTTGGCTGAATAAAGAAAAACCAAAATATTTGATTTTTTTCTATTAAGTTAGAAGTATATTATTAATATTAACCAACACAACTAAAGTGAATTTGTTATCAATAAATTTAGTTTAATTATGTTAGTTGATGTCAATAAGCTACTTTTAGTTGAATAGAAAAAGTTAAATATTTTACATTTTTTTATTCAGTCAAAAAACAAACACTACCTAGGTTTCAATGAGAGCCCCCTTTTATAAGCATAAGATTGCACAAAGACCTTTGGATTGAACGTTTTGCACCATTGGGATGAATGAGAAGGCCCTATGGTGGTTCTGAAAAAACCATAGTTTATGTTTGAAAAAATAGAAAATTATTTTCTACAAGAAAAGCATAAAATTACATTAAAAAAAATAGTTGCCAAATAGGGTATTAACCTCTACAAACAATCTAATTACAACATTCAACTACTTTTTACACTTTATATATATAAAATAATTATAAAAAATTTTAAATTAGTACGTGGAAATAAAGAGTGAAAATAGACATGTCATTTATTTATTCTTTCATTCTCATATTTGGATAAATTTTATGAAGATACGAATGAAATAAAAACTGATTCAGACATAAATCAAATTTCACTTATAAGTGAGATTTTAATTTATCAATATTTAGGTTTATTCATCTCACCTCTTCATCCTATAACAAGATTATATTTTTTAGTTTTATTATTTAGTAACAAAAAATAAACTCCTAAATTTTATTTTTTTAAATAAAAAAAATTATTTTAAACCATGTGTAAGGGTATTATTGTCAATTTATTTATTTTTCATTCTCATTCCTGTTATTACAAAACATTAGAATGAAAACAAATAATTATTCCAATCTTTAATTCTTAAGTTCATCAAAATATTAGAAATAGAATCACTAAATTTATTTTTATTCACCAAAAAATAAAAATAGAAATAAAATATCCATTTCCATTTTCGTATTGCCATGTATCAAACACCCATTTTTATGTATATAAAATTGTAAAAAATGGGAAAAGGTAGAAACAAAAAAACAAAAAAAATTTAATTAATATAAAAAGAAAAGGACTAGGAAAAAGAAAAAAAAAAAAGAAATTAAGCTTTAAAGTGTTGGTTTTTTTAAAAGATTTGTTGAAAATAAATTACTTTTAAATTTTAGATAATTTGTTTTTTCACATTTTGTTGATATATTACATATTTCTTAAATTTTTATTGAACATGTTAAAATATTTAGTTTCTTTTTTTTAAAATGCTAAAAGTGAATCACAGTTACTAAAGAAACCATCTTGATTTTTGGAGACATAATTTTACGATAATGACGATAAGGTGATGTTTGTTTTTCTTATTAAATTCTAAATAGAATTTATATTAAATAGTGCTGAATAGTATTAAGTATTAATAGTTTTTTGTTTGTTAATATTTTATAATTAATAGCACTTATTGTTAATATTTTTACAAATAAAAAAGGTAAATGCTTTAGTTTTTTATTTAATAAACAATTTATACCAAATCATAAAAAAAAGTAAAAAAATTAAATAATATAAAATCTGAAAGTAAATTATTTTAAATGAAAAAAAAAAAAACATTTTCCATGTTTAACACATAATTTATGTCTACTTCAGGAAAAAAGATATAGTTTTAAAATTATGGTGACCTTTGTTTTTTATATTTTAATTAAAAAAATTAAATTTTTTAATTTTTTATATTTAATTAAAAATAATTTATTGATATCAATTACAGAAGTCAACTTCTAATCGATGAATTCAGCTTAACGGGTATTAATAAGTTTTTTAACTGATCAGTAAAAGTTAAAAATCCCCGTAAAATTTTAAAATTTTTTACCGTAAATTTATCAAAAATCCCTGCATGCACAATACAGTCCTCCTAGGGAACCGGCTAGCCCTGGCCTCGCCACTTGTGCTTATCAGGCGACAGGCCAAGCCTCCAGCGTCACCGCCCACGTCACCGGGCTTGGACACACCCCAACGGACGTGACACCCAACTCAAAATTCTATCCATCAACGTTTTACACCATCGTTTCACGTCCGCCTTACTCCTCCCCTCACACCAGCGTATCTCCCAAATGCTCCGCTGCTGTTTGGGTGGGAATCTCCTACGTCAATGACATCCTGCTGACATCGAAAATGGAGCAAACTGAATCCGACATCAAGAGAGTTCTTCAAGACTATCAGAAGATCGGCTCCGGCGCTCGCTGCGAGGAGGCGAGGATCGAAGTCTTGAACCGCGAGATTAAGGTGTTGGAGGATCGGGTTCGGGGCTCCGGTTCGGTGGAGGTGGAGCGCCACAGAATGCGGAATCTTCTCGACTATCAGTCTACTCTCATCGCTAGAGCTGCATCTCGAACCGAGCTTCTTGCTGCTCTTCATGAGGACCTTCTGCTTTTGTTTATTCGGAGAAAACAGCTTCGAGGCTCTGGTATGGGTCTTTTAAAGTCTGTTTGGTTGTTGAGAAACATTGTCAACAGTGAAGAAAAGAAAAGGAATGGAAAGGCAGTTTATTTTCTAAATATTATGTCTTGGGTCAGAAAGAGTGAACAAGTCATGCATTCAACAAAACTAAGCCAAGATAGCTGTATTAGGGTCGGTTTTGGGTTTTTGTTTCTCGTATTTCAAACAACGATAAACTTTAGATTCAAAATTCTTTTTTTGGGTATGATTCTCAGCAGCCAAACGGAGCAGTCTTGAATTGCGGAGTTTATTTTTTATGTTACGCGTTTATACTCTTATGCTTCGTTGCATGGCCTCATAGCTTCTCCTACAGCTTGTGCCTGTCAATACTTATTGCTTAATGAAAATTTGTTATGGTGTCATAATGCCGTCCTGTATGTATATATCAATTGTGCTTTTCGGGATGCCTAAACGATAAAAGTTTCAATGCTGTTTGCCAGTTGACATTTAGTTAAACGTTCCTTGTACGGTTGTACCTTAGTGATGAAATTGTAAGCTAATATCTGCCAATGATGTTATAAATTGTCAACATAAATGATGCGCTTGCTAATGTCCGTGGGCTGTGGTCACTTGTGGTTTCAGAGGTTGGCATGTAGGACCATTATGGCAATAAGTCACTTGGCACCTCTGCCATGTACTAAGTTTATGCAGGTATATGCTTGATCAAGGTCTCGACTTGTCTTACCTGATCTACATGGTGTTCATGCTGACATATATGTCACAAAAATTACCCAGCCTTTGTTTTGGACAGCACTCCTTGAGATTTTAGAAGTTCATATCATTTGCAATTTTTCAGAGATGATGATTATAGTTTGACATTTACATAAATGTCTCAAATTTATTTTCAATTAGTGTGGAGGTGCATTACCTATATATGTGAGCTTAATGGGATTCTCTACAGATGGTGCTGAGGGTTCTGGTGTTGATGCAGCGCCAAATGTTTCACTCAGCTCTGCATTATCAGGCGGTGATGATGAAAATCAAAGATTTGCAAAAAATTGCTCCGAATTGAGATCAATGCACATTATGAGAATGAGTCATCATGAGGACTTGGAGGAAGAAACAACTGCAGATCAACAACCCATGCCTTTAGGTGTAAAGTTGCTTCAAATAAATATGAATGAAGATGCATCCTTGACCAGCGAAGATGGATGTGAGTATGGGGATCTCCAATATAAGAATAATATTTTAGATAACATTGCCATGAGTATCTTGGATCCAAATGCTAACATTGATAACATTTTCAAAGAAGCAGTGGAGAATTCTAATATCCTGTGCGTAGAATCTGAAGGTAACCAGTTTATACTCTGTAGGAACTCCTATTTTGTTTACTGAATGACAACTTAGGGATTGACCTATACTGTTAAAGATTATGCAGGTTCCAAGAAATCACATAGGAAAGCATCTTGTGCAAAACGTTTGTTTGTGGATTTTGATGAAACTGGGAATCCAACCGGTCCAAGTGCTGGAGCATTTAAAAGATCTATTAATTCATATGTATGCCAACTTTTGCCTATAAGATTTAAGCAGATAGGGGAGATTCCAGTGGAGGACTACAAATCTGTTGTTAATGCACTGACAGTAGGTACTTTAGGTTTTATTCAAGTAAACCTTGTTTCTCCTTGCAGTTGTTAATCATCATGTGTTGCTTGATCTTCTTCAAGGCCCAAACTTAATGTGTTACAGGAAAGATATAGTTTTGATTTGGATATGAGCTACACGAGGAAAAAGATTTCATCTTGCTATAGGCAACACAAGTATAAATTGTTAATTCAGGTCAAGAAAGATCTTGAAAGAGGCATTGAACCACAAAAACCATCCTATGTGGATGAAGAAGACTGGAATGCTTTTGTGGCTAAAACAAAAGATGAAGAATTTGATGTAAGTCACTTTCTAAATTAGTTAAACTCAATTATTGATGGAGGTCGAATGGTATCCTTTAGCTTAAAATGGTCAATTTTCATTACAGAGGATTAGCAAGAAGAATAAAGCAAGCAGGAGTCAGCAGAGTGCCCTTAACAGGAAAGATGCGCAATCTACTGCTCATAAAAGAAAGGTTGTAAGAGTGCCAGATTTCTTCTTTTAAAATGATTGGAGATTTAAGTGTGAAAGTAAGACATTTGGTTACAGAAAGGTGACCAAGGACCGGAGGGCATTTCTATCTGGTCGAAGTTGCACAAGCCCAAACAAGGTAAATCCTGGAGGCCTTATCTTCAATTTCAAAAAGTTGATTAAATGTATGATTGCCAACTTTGTTCAGGCATTTACTTGTATTTTTTTTTTTTACCAGTAATTCTGATCATTTTAAGAAGGGATGCTTATTTAATGGCTGCTGGTTTTAAACATTCATTTTGACAGTTTTGTCTAACTTAATTTGCATTCCCCGTTTTGACTGGTATAGAACTTTATTTTGCATATGGTTAAATGAATTTTTTATATTGCTTCAAATAGAACTTCTTAAACCTTTTTGGGTTGCTTGTTAGGTTGTTGGCAATGTGAATCACAGTAAAACAGTCTTATATTAATACTATCTACATTTAATTTATTCACATTCCGTTATCTAAGTTGGTTTTACATATTCTAAAAAAAATATTTGCTTACTTGACCCTATAGCCAGAAATGATTTCAAAGGGGTAGGCCTTCAAAGCATAATATTGCATGGTAGCTGAATTTATATTTATTTATTTGTTCCACTTATGGTTGCATTAATCTTTTTTTTTTTCTAAAACCAAAAGAACAAAAACTAAATTACTGTAAGCTGTTCTTATTAGGGATGGCAAAATGGGCAGCTTGGTCAGGTAATCTATTCATCCATGTTGGGATAAGTGATTATTTTCTTGAAGCAGATGCAGTTGGTGTTTTTAACAGGTTTCACAGGCCTTGCTTCATATTGGAACATTCTTTGATAGATATATCATTCAAGATATGCTAAAACATACTGTTTTTCGCAAGCATGTATTTTGTGTTGGAAAAGCCTTCAAAATTTGGCTCAAGTTGCAAGGGATTGAGTGGGGATGTGGGAGGTTTTGGTTCAATTTTCTCTGGGGAGCAAGAAAAGCTCTTACCTATTAAAAATTATATTTTTTTTGTATTGGAAAATCTTGGGAAAACCTAGTGGCTTTCGTTACAGTCATGCTGTAATGATGGAGCATAATGATAAATATTTTGTTTTGTCAAAATTTTTAATATATTTTTGAATTATTATGTTTTTAGCTGGTTTCTTACAGAATGTTGACATTTGGAAAATTAAAATAAAAATGAAAACTGTCCTTCTTCATGCTTGCCTTCAAAATTTAAAAAATTTATTTAATTTTGACTAGGGTATCCAGGGAAGCTGTTGGCCATAGTTGAAGATAGCCAAAATGTAAGAAATCTTTTGGCCTATTCTGTGGTTAAATTGATTTTGTTACTGGTTCTTTGGTCTCTTACATACTAACCATTTTCACATTTGCGTCTTTTCTTAATGGCTATTATACTGAAATTCACAGAAACTATATCAACTTAAGCAAGATGGTTTCTTGATTTTGAACCTCTTTTTCTCACCTAAGTTAAATTATCATTGAGACTTTCCTACAAAGGACCACAATACATGACTCTATGGACACTATGGTTCTTCCTATCAATGATGCTGTTAGCAGATATGTTTAACTGACTAATCCATTCTTGTTTATCAGACATAAAATTTTGATTATTTTTCCAGGTTATGGACACTATGGTTCTTCCCATCGATGAAGAGGTGGTTCAAGAACAGGTTCATTATATAGTTGTAGTATTTACATTTCCCCAGTTTTTATATTAATTATTACACAACATAATTATCCTTGCCTTGTATTTTGTCACAAGCACTTGATGATCACAGTCCTCATTTGTGAATTAGGACATTGAGTCTGAACTCCCCTTAAAGGATTATCCACAACTTGATACTCCTAGTCAATATGATTACTGGTAAGCTTTTTGAGTGCCCTTCTCATAGTTGTTTTTATTTGTCATTATTAATTGTATCCTAGATTTATGCTAGACCTTTTTTCCTCTGGAGTTTTCATGCATAGCCATTACATTTTGTGATTTTTTTTCTGATCCTACCATTTAGCAATACGCCATAATTTTGTGTCCTGGGATAGAGTCAGTCATTTAGCAATATATAACCTTTGAGAGACCGGGTGGTTCCATACACAAAATAATTGCCCTCCATTTTCTGAATTTCATAAACTTCTAGTCTGCATTGACTTGATTTACTTGCTGACCTGACTTTACCTGGCTGCAGGAATGAAACTTAAACATCTCGCATTCAGTTCATTGCTCAATCAGAGGTTTGATCCTGCCTACTCTTGTGTTGTAATGTCATCCCACTCCCTTAGCCATGACTTCCATGGGCTCCAGTGCTGTTGTAATACTTCCTTCTTTTTACCCCATTTCTAGAATGAGTGTACCATGCCTGTATATAAGTGTGTTGCAAGTTGCAAGATTATGATTATCATGATAGAAGTATAATTGACCGTTGTGTTGTTTTGTTCTTGTGCGATAAAAACACGTTTTCCAATTTTAAAAATGATATCATCTTACAAACCAAGTATACAAAACATTAATAATTGTGACTTATTGGACTATCATAATTTCATTTAGTGGACTTAAAATGATGATGCTATGTTAGACGATGGGGAGAATTAGAGTTTGGAATTAGAGATGCAATGAATCTTTCAGATGAAGCAGCAACAGTGAGATTGTACTTCACAGCACACAGCAGATGTGGCATACTTGTGTTTATAGTCTGTGAAAGTAATGGTTAAGTGATTGTGAGTGTGCTTGTGCATGCGATGGTTGTAAAAATGATGGTTAAATGATTAAGATAATTGATGCATGGAATGGATATTTGTAGCATGTTAAAATAGAAAAAATATTTTCAAAAACAACATAAGTTTCTTTTTTATTTAAACAATTTTATTTTATTTTTGGTTCTTTAAAAATTGTTTTTTGAAAACAATATTCTTATAAAGATTTAGAGAGTCAAGAAAGTAATTCTTGAACTAAAAATGCTTACCTCGAAACCATTTTTAGGTTGTAACATGCTAGGATAAAAATATGGCGAAAGTTTTGGGTATTAGCCAACCTTGGTATGAGAAAGGGGAGTGGAAATTTTGTTACGTGCACACAACAAATGTGAAGTGATATTTTAAAAATTTTTAAATCAATGAAGAGTGTTATATTGATAATATCTTTTACTTTCTCCATGCAAATATGCACACGCATATATATTAAAAAAGTAAATTTTATAAATAGAATTATAAAAAATGTTAAATAAAAAAATAATTATACGTACATCTATTCAAATTTTACATATTATTATTGATAAATACTTATATGTATATATATATATATATATTTTGTTAGTTTTATTATTTTTTAAAAGTTTTTCTTAATATTTTATCTGTATTTTTTTTTTTCAAAATTTTAATCTGCATATTTTTAATATTTTATATAAAATTCAATCACTAATATTTTCATAAATTTCAATATTTTAATCTTCTTGTATTTTTAAATACAATTTTATCTTAATAAAAATTGAGAAAATAAAGGTTAATCTTAAAAGAGAAAAACACCCAAGACCGGGGTGGGGGTGAATTAGGATTTAAAAAAAAAAATTCAACAAAACAAATTTAAGTACAAGATAAGTAAATATAAAGAGATAAGGTTAAAGAAATCAAACTTAAATTTTATAGTGGTTCGACACTTTCTTGCCTACGTCCACTCTCTTCAAGCTCCTAACCAAGTGAGGATTTCACTAACTTGAAGTTTCAACCAAGTTTCTAATCACCTTTACACTTGGATTCCGGCTTCAATGGGCTCTTACACAATCTCTTCAAGTTTCAACTCACTTGAAAGATTTATCACTTAAATAATAAGTTTAACTCTCTCAACCTAGCTCAACAATGACTCAAATACAACTCAAGGTTAGGATGAATCATAAAGGTGCACTAAAGAATATGCAAATGAAGATTTAATGAACCAAGCAAAAATGAGAGCTTTTAAGGTAAGAACAAGTAGGTAAACAAATAAATGCATGTGTTCTCTTGCTTATAAATGAAGTGGAGCTCTCTATTTATAGGTTTCTAACCTTGGAAGCCAAGAAAATCAAAAAGCAACCTCAACTGGTCAAGTTGGGGGTTGACCAATTCATTAGTTGTTGAAGCATTTAATGCTTTGGCAGGTGATCGTTACTCTTGATCGGACCTCAACCGGGAAGGCAAATCTCTCAATCAAGAAAGAAAGGCTATTGGAAGAGAGAGAGTGTTTTTTGCACCTCTCAATCGGACCTTGACCAGGAAGGGGCAATTGGTCGATCGGTATCCTGGCCGGTTGAGCCGGTTTGGCCAGTGTCTCGACCGATTCACCATTTTTGGCCCGAAAACCTATCTTTTTCTGGTTTTTTTGCTTCTAGTACTTAGGCAAGGTTTTTAGGTAAAATTATATGTCAATTTTGAAACGTTTTGCCTAAAGTTCATTTGATAGATCTCGGATTTTGATGGAAATGTAACTTTAAAGCATAAACAAAGTTTTTCAAAAATGCATGAAATGATATGTAAATCCTAAATGCACCATACATTCATCTTACATATGTTTCCTATGATTAAAGGTCTTTCAAAAGTCTTGATCTTGCATCTATTAGGTCATTTGATGAATTTCTAAACTAACACCTGAAATTCTTTATAATTCAAACCAATTAGTAACTTAACCATGGTTTGTTATCATCAAAACATGATTAGGAGAAACTTTGGGCTAACAAAAATAAATTACTTTATTAAAAAACAAATAACCCATGTTAAATTTTACATCGCAAATGTATGAAGAATTTGCTAAATTTTAGTGGGATTTTGCATAAAAGTTTATCTTTTAATCTTTTTACTCCTCTTTTTGGCAATCCGTAAAAACCAAAATTAAAAATATCTTTCTGATTCAATTTAATTTTGGATTACTACGCAAAATTTCATAGGTTTAAGCTTGACAAACCCTAGATTTATGCTCCATAATCCAACGGCTAAATTCACAAATTTCATAACAAGTCTTGGCTTTGCCATATAACATTATAAAACTCTAAAAGAAATGTGAATTTTGACTCAATAATTTGAAAAATTCACCACAACGGTTATAAATCAATTTTATTTTCATTCATTTAAAAATATTTTAAAATACATACATTTTTTCATAAGTCAGATAATTATTTCCTAAAATACCCTTTTACTTGATAATATTAAATAAAATTATCAAAAAAATTAATTCATCATTTTAATTTGATAAAAATATCTTAAAAATAAATATATTATAAATTTTTATTATATAATATGAAATATAATTATTTTGGAAAAAATTCTTCTGGATCTTCAAGTGATAAATAATTTTTTTTTAATTCCTCAATTAATACTAATTTTATATTGTGCATCATATAAATCCACTCACCTTCTATATATATATTTAATAAAATTGAATAAAAATTTTGTGAGAAATGTTATTCTAGGAAATCATTATCTGACTTGATTTGAGAGAGAAAACACACATATTTTAAAATATTTTAAAATTGATGAAGATGAGATTCATTTTTCTATATTTTTTCAAATTTGTAAGTCAAAACCTATTTTCCCAAACTTCTATTAGAAAGGTATTTTAAGAATGAAATCTTAAAGGTGAATATTTTTTCCTTTTTTTCTTCGGTTTGCTAGAAGATTATAAAACTTCTATCAAAAAGGCATTTTAAGAATGAAATCACAAGAATGAATATTTTTTCCATTTTTCTTGGCCTTAACATTATAAAACTTGTATGAAAAAGGCATTTTAAGAATGAAATCTCAAAGATGAAATTTTTTTCCTTTTTTTCTTGGCTTTGCTCTATCATTATACAACTTCTATCAAAAAGGCATTTCAAGAATGAAATCTCAAAGATGAATATTTTTCCCTTTTTTCTTGGCTTTGCTCAATCATTATACAACTTCTATCAAAAAGGCATTTTCAGGCATTTTAAGAAGGAAATCTTAAAAGATGAGTAATTTTTCCCTTTTTCTTCTTGTTTTTCAACATCTGGAAGTGACCGTTGTAGGAAAGTAAGGGATAATAATTTATACATTTATAACAATATAATAATAAAAATAAAAATCTGACCGTTGCGCTAGCTCCGAAGTCCAGAAGTGAACGTTGGGATCTCAGGCGCTTCGCAGCTAATTTATAAATCAGGTACTCTCTTCTCATTTCCTCACACCTCATTTTCCCTCTCATCTAACGCTCTACTGCTGATAGTCTTCACTGCTTTTCTGCTAATAATCTCACTACACACATCAATGGCTTCAGATTTGAAAGATGCCCACGTTGTGGAAATAGCTGTGGATGGAGAACACCAGCACAAAATTGTCACAGCTATGAACGCCATCACTGCAATCCATCACCACCCATTAATGGAAATCTCTCAGAGCCCCGGCCACCTCTTGCTTCTCAAGCTCTGGCAGAGAGAAGAGGACCTCTCCGGCCGCCGAATCGCTCTCAGAGAGACCAGAATGGACTCCATTAAAAGAGAGATATTTCAATTGTGTTGTTTATTTTTCATGTTTCATGCGTTTTACTTGATACTACTGTTTACAGCTTCGGTGGATTTGGAGGATCACGCCTGTAGAAAATGGTGGATCCCCGTGGTTTTATTGGTCTCCACTTCGCTTGCTATAGTGTTTTTGGTTCAGGTGAAACTATGGTGGTATTGGAAGGTTTACAGACAGTTGCAGAGAGAAAAGAGCGATGGTCGCGCTGTTACTAGGTGTATTCAGGAGTTGAGGATGAAAGGGGCGAGCTTCGATCTATCGAAGGAACCCCAGAACTCGAAGCGGATGAAGAGCTCCAGCGTGGAAATCAAATGGAGGCCTCTTATTTGGTGTTCTCAGAATCTTATAACTATCTGTCTTGTTTGCTTTACAGGTTTGGTGATCCCTGCTTGCAAATTCATCCTCTGCTCGTAGAGAATTCGGAGAACCGTCGCGTTGATGTTCTGGGTGCAGTCTACCCGTTTGTTTGGTTGATGTGGTAATACACGAAAACCAACCTCATCACATAATTTCAATTCAGAAATATGGAGTTTCTGCTTCTTGCTGATGTTATTCATCTTCCCTTACTGTTGTTCAGTTGGGCTTTTCCTCATTTTTGGATATGCTCAAGCCACATTGAACAAGTGACGATTCTGAGAGATGCAAGGTGAACAAATTAATTTTCAAACTGCAGATCTGTGCTGATTTCTGGTGTGATTTTCAATAATTTTTGCTGGGCCTTTTTCCAGGGCGTCTCTTATTTTTCTTCAAAGCCCTTCCTAGGGGATGAAGCATTTCGGTCCGATCATTGCCAAGATTGCTAGAACCAAGCAGAGAGGGCTCTTTTGGCCATTCCAAAGTTCCGCACAAATGAATTTGAAAGTAAAGAACTGATGAGATTGCAAGCAACCAACCCTGAGATTGCCTTCCAGATTGATTGGTCAAGAACAGTGACTGCTGAATCAAGTAACATGATGAACATTTATCTTCACAATGAAACCACAAACATCCTGCTCATCTACTCTCACATACAGTCAACACTCTGCTCCTCTTGCAATGCAATGGAATACAATTTCATTTCCCAGGATTCCTAAATCATAATATGATGTCACTTCTGAAGATGTTCCTCGGGCAACACAGCTTGTGTGCCCAGGTTTTGTTGTTCAAAAAGTTCAGTTTCCATTTATTCAATCAATAACAGTTTTTGCTTATTTCCATTTCCCAATTTAAATTTTTGCAGTCACCATGTGAAATTTCTCAAGACCATTTCAGATGGGCATGCTTTTTAACTGTACTTTTTATAAATGAAAATGGTCCATAAAAAAGAAGAGGGGACCTGGTGAGGTGCCTCGCTGAGACAATTGCAGAAAAAATGGTCCATAAAAAAGTACCACACAATGAGATATTAACATCCCCCCCCCCCCACCCACCCCATCACCCATCATCAACTTTCCCAGATTCTCCGTAGGAACAAGTGTGTGTGGTGGGGATAGTAGGGGAGAGGAAAAAAAAAAAAGGAGAATGGAAGGGGGGTGTGTGGGGAAGAAAAGGAAAAAACACTCTGCAAGAGCCTTTCTGAAAAAAAGCTGCTCACTTAAATAATTGCAGGCACTCTCAAAGCCGAATATTATGGAAAAACACCTGACAAAAAAATTGAGGAGCTAATGAAAGACTCGAAGGACAGCACTACAGGGTCCTAGAATATATCATTGATCAAGGTACAGCCATATCAGACCTTTCTGACAAAAGCCAGCTTCAGCAATACTCAATTACTTCAGGCACTTTCAAATCCAAATATTCGGAAAACGCCTGCAAAAATTTTGGAGGAATTGTTTTAAAAATTGAAGGAGCTACACCTGCTTGAACATGCATCACGAGATGTTAAACTGTAAAGCATCCAATGTATACCTTCATCGGCTTGATACTTGTTCTTGTCATCTCCAGCATATGCAAGCAAATTGTGTTTTGGATTCCATTCCACACTGTTCATGGCAGCCCGACATGGAATCTGGTGGACTGTTCGCCCTGTTTGAACATTTGACTGTTTCAACCCAAAACAAGATCAGCAATATAGCATTTGCATTATTTTTCCTTTTTTCTTAATCATAAGAGTGAAGACATTTCATGAAAGAAAGGAAATGGGATCCTAGACATTTCAGAGGAAACATACAATATCAATGAAAAGATCTTCACTGGCAGATGCGATATACTCTCCTGTGTGATTGAAACTTATCGTCCTGACAGGCCATCTAAGAAAAGTAACAACAGGTCATTCTCTGCCTAGGGATGCAGATGATTTTAGTCTAAATTCGGAAGATTGCCCAAGATTGCCCACTTGGAAATATGTCAAAGGATAGGGAACCTAGCAGAAAACTCACTCAAGTTTTGTAAACGTCCGCACGCATAGCATCTCTGAGATATCCCAAAGGCTGACTAAGGAATCAGCACTTCCAACAGCAAAATATCTGGCATAATGAACAGGTTATTGCAGGGGTTAAAAAGACGTTCATGCAATATCCCTCTACAAGATAGATAACCTCTCTTAATTATATGCAGATTGATAACGTTCAAGGAGAATATATGAACACCATGCTTATGGAATTCAGGTCTTAGCATCTATCCAACTGTCAAGATCCAAATCTCAAAAGTATATATTTCACATCAAAAGCATGTACCAATTGAAGAGAATACCCAACCAAAATGTGACAGATTGGAAGCACACCTCCCTATTGGATCAATTGCGATGCAATAGCAACCAGCAGTATGAGCCATAAGGGTGTCAAGTGGTCGAAGGGCTGGGTATGCTAGTACTTCTACAGTACCTGAGCAAGGAGAACGTTCAATTTTTTGGTGATATAACCATTTTTGCAGCATCAATAAAAAAGCAACTGCTAACTAAATGTCCTCACCATTTCCAGTCGTCAAAAAAAACATCTCTCCTGTCATGTTCCAGGCAATCTCATTTACCTGATTAACAAGATCATATAAGAATCATTTGATAAATTAATCAACATAAGTTGGAGACACCAGTGTTTAACATGTTTCAGGGTCAGGCATCTAGACCCATGGTGCAGAAAATTAGTCGGTCCACCTGATTCTATATTGTCTCTGCAACCACTGGTATAGTGTTTAGTTGGACTTACATAGGCAATAGAGCCAAATCAGTCCAGCCATCACATGGTAGAGAGAAAAACATGGGAAAGTTGTCCAGGCACTACAAAGTCTGATGACTACCAATGAGAAGGATGTATCAGTTAAAGTTGAAGGCATCAGATCGACAAAAAGAAGACAACAAAAAACATGGTTGAGATTATGACAGAAACACAAATCTGAAAACATGGGTCAACATGTGGCTTGCTATTTGAAAAGTATATTCCAATTCATTACACAGGCCACAGACTAGTTTCTTTGTAAATAAAAGTTATTGATATCATCAAAAAAGTTTTAGCAACAAATTATGCATAAAAAGCATTTTATTATAAGATCCTGTTTGATAATGGAGATGCTGCTTTTCCAGCAAAGAGGATCTCAGGTTCTGTCGTTCAATCTAGGGTGGTGGCTATTGTATAAAAAAGGGAAGTGTGTACAAGATGGATGTAGAATCAGTGGATCACCTGTTGGATCTAATGTCAATAGTTTGGAATCTTTGGGTGTTTTTTTTTTCTCCTTATTCTGGCTTAGGGGATGGTGGCTATATCTATCTTGGATCTTTAAGGACAATGGGTTGATGAGCAACCACAGAAACAAGGTAACTAGGTAAGGTAGAGAAGAACTCCTCATTACTCAGCATGCAGCATCTTGAAAGGGCCAACTAAAAGAAAATTTTTGGGTGCAGTGCTTCCAATTTTAAAGGGAAAAAAAGAAGTCTTGTACTGAATCCTTATTTCTTTGGGCTGTTGATCAGATTGTGAGGTCTACTTGGATGTCCTTCTGAGCGAAGCTGTGTAGTCCAGTTGTTCTTATTTTTCTTTGCACATTGTGCATGTACCTTTCCTCTTCCTTTATAATAAAATTCCAGTAATTCATATAAAAATAAAACCAAAATATACTAGGCTATCACTAATTCAATGGTCACAAGTGAGCACCCTTTCTTTTTTGCATGTTGTACCTCTAAAATCCTTTCTTTCTTTGAGAGGTATGTTTTCCCTGCCTCCCTCATTCCCATCCCAACCTCTTGCACCAGGCTTCAAGGATAAAACTATGAAAAAGGTTAACAATAAGAAATGATGTCGATGGCCCTAAAGCCTCTGGGTGAGGTGGGTAGGAGTTGGGAGAATGGAGAGAGATTCCAAGTTCAGTTCCATGTTACTCGAACAAGAAGAGGAAAAAAAAACCAACATAGAAACATGTGATAAAGAAACTCATATGAAACATGAGTCAAAAGTAAAACAGTGACATATGATAACTCACATCAACTGACCTACCTGAACCACTTTCCTAAAGTATGCTTTCTTCATCAAATAGCACCTAAACCTCTTTTTGTTGTCTACAAGTACACGTCTCAATTTTAGGTGGGTTTTTAGGTGTTAAGTATCCATCTCAAACAAGTGCCAATTTTTGAAGTAGCACTTTTAAGTTTAATTTTTGGGATGTTCACTAAAGCCTCATAAGGGACTCTAAGTGCAAGCTTCAAACTGCCTCTAAAACAATAGATGAGAGAAAGCTAGCACCATCTCAACAAGATATTACCTCATAACTGAATTTGCGCCTATGGATTGGCTTAAATTTCCGAACATCCAGTATTGTTAATTCATCATCCTACAACAAGAAAAAACAGAAAGAGGTAAGAACCATGGGCTCATACTTCTAATTTTCCAAACTAGTGACAGTGTCTATTCAAGAATTGAATAACCAAACAATTTCAAAACTGATAGCCACTGAAATTAGAACTAACCGTTACTAACATTAAACCAAACACCAACAATCACAATTAGAGTCATATAGTAAAATATACCCGGTTCCCAACAGCTATATGTGTCCCATCAGGTTTGTAGGTGATATTGATATTCTCCCCACTGAGTTCTGCTTGCTGCGTACATTTTCCACCTGCAAAACCAAAAACAGCCATAATTGAGTATTTTATCTCCGTTGATGAAGTACCACAACAACCAATCATACTACTTAACCCATCTAAGCCTTCTTCAAGCATATATTTTAGATGAAATGAAATCAAGGAAAAACAATTCCTAAACCCAGTTTTACTAGTATTAGAAGGCTTAATTTGAAACAAAAGGGTGCATATCTTTCTATAAACATCAACAGACAAAGTTCTACACAACCTCTTGCTGCAATCCCAATGCCCAAATTTCAGCCTATGAAAATAGCATTCACTTACTCCGAGCATCCCACAGACGAACAGTCTTGTCGCCGGAAGCAGTTGCAATTAAATCAGCATGCTTGGGGTCCCAACACAGCTGATCCACGCTATCAGTATGCCCCTTCAATTCAATATCTTTAACCTTGCCCTGCAACAAACATCCCCAAATAGCAAGTGAAAAACACAAGAATCCCCAAAATAATAATCCTTCAAGACCCCCAGATTTCCAAGTAAACAGAAAATCCCAAATAACCCACTCAAAATCCCCAATGGGTGAAAATATTTTTCGCATTACCCATCAAAATTCTGGGACACAGCCACCTAAGAAAAATGAATCACATATAAATTCCCAGCAAAACTTACATGCCCATGTTGCTCAATGAGCCAAATTCGAGCCGTTTGATCCACAGAACCGGAGGCTAGCTTCGTGCCCGTACAATTCCAAGCCACCGAGTGCACCTTCCAAAACACCCATCAATTCAATCATTTTACCCAGGAAAAAAAAAAAAAAAAAAAAAAACTAGGGTTTTGTGGAGAAAGAGGGAGAGACCTTCTTCTTGTGACCTTGATACTCTCTGCTATGGAGATTCTTGAAGGGTATCGTCTCCTCCATGCTTGCTACGCTTCCAAACCACTACAGCAGAATACGATACAATACAATACGATATAATAGTGTAGAGTGAGAGAGAATGGAAAGGATGAAACCTGGTTTCTCTATCTTTGGGTCTTTGGGCTCGTGGGTGTGTGGCGGTGGGCCCTTGTGCTTTTTGGGAATCCAATGACTTCCCGCCACTCTTCTCGACTTCCAACCTTCTCTTTTCACTCTTCTTCATGGTCCATTTTTGTACACCTAAATTCATTTTCATTCAATCATGCTTCTCTTTTTTTTTCTTTTTTTTTTTTCTTTTTAATTTTTGTGATCTCAAAAAATGGGGAAACCCTCTCTATAAATGAATTTGAATTGACTCGTTGGAGTAATAATTATTATAAAAAAGACATTGCAAAATTCACCTTTTTTTTTTTTCAAAAAATAGAAAATTTAAGACCAAAATAAAAAGTTGCATATGAAAAGAGTTGTGAAAAAAATAAGTATTTGTTAACTATTTTCGAAAATAATTCTAAAAAATAGTTTTTGAGAATTTTTAGAAAATTGTTTTTTGATTTTTATAAAATAAATGCCAACCTAAAATATTTTTAATATTTTAAACTATGTTTTAAAAATAATTTTTATATCTAATATTTTATTATTAATCATTTTATATGTTTGTATATTTATTTCTTAAAATAATCCTTAAAAAATAATAGAAAATAAATAAAAGATGTTTTCTAAAAATATTCTAATTTCTATTTTTAAGAATAGAAAATAGAAAACGATTTTTTATTACTAAATGTACATAAAACTGTTCTAAAAGACAATTCTCAAATAGACTCTAAAGCTCTTTTTGATAACTATTTTTTAAAACAATTTTTGAAAAATATTTTTTGATATTTTGTAAAACAAAAGTTTATTTGGGATATTGAAATGTTTTTAACCTCTATTCTAGTATTTTTAAATTTGTTTTAAAAATGGTTTTTATATTTAGTCTTTATTTTTAATCATTATATATGTTTGTATAATTATTTTATAAAATAATCCTAAGTGAAAACAACCGAAAATAATTAAAAGATGTTATTTGAAAACACCATATTTTTTATTTTTAATAATAAAATGCAAAAAATAATTTTTATTATCAAATATGTTTTCATATTTTCTTTCCCTAAAAAATATAAAACCATTTTGAAAATAGTTGTTAAATAGATCCTAATTTTTTTTTTAGAATAGTTTTAAAAAAACAATTATTTAATGTTTGTTATAATAAGAACCTATTTGAAAACTTATAATATTTTCAATATATTTTTTTGTATTTGCAAATGTTTCTTAAAATAATTTTTGTTTATTTACAATCATCCATTATATTTGTATAATTACGTTTTTAAAATAGTTCATAAAAAGCAAATCAAAATAACCAAAACAAAGAAAAAAAATTCAAAAATATATTTTTAAGAATAAATTCTCAAAAACTATTATTTTTCAAAAGATCACTAAATGATATTTTGGAACCAAAAAACAATTCTCAAACAAACTCAGATTCCATGTTACAACTAAACTTTGATGATTATATAATAAACCAAAATCAAAATTAAGAACAAAAAAAATTAAAGCTTGATTGGTAACTATATTTGAAAACAATTATAAAAAACAGTTTTTGAAAATTGTTCTCCAATATTTTATATAATAAAAGTTTATTTGAAAACTTAAAATATTTTAAATTTATTTTTAATATTCTAAAAAATAATTTTTACATGTAGTATTTTATTTTTAATCATTTTATGTTGATATAATTACTATTAAAAAAAATTTATAAAAAATATTTTTTAATTATCAAACATTTTTTTAGTTTTTTGTTATGGAGGACTTAAAACTGTTATCAAACAGCCTGTAATTTAGTCCTATAGTTTCAAACAATAGAAAAAAAATTAAAAGCATGAATGATTAAAAAAAAAAAAATCCTTTTTCCTAATCCATAAAAATTTTCAGATGAAAGCCAAAAAAAAAAAAAAAAAAAAAAAAAAAAAAAAAAGGGAAGGGAGGGCAAAGCAATAATGGGAGGAGATTAGGTAAATATGGCATTTATGGGCACAGCTGTGAATGGGTGTGACCGTGATACATACATTAATGGGACAGACCCCGGATTAGGTACTTGGTTTTATGGATCTTAGAGCATGTATTCCCTAATTTATGAACTTATAATAGAAATAAATTGGACCGTCACTTATAATAATATTAAGAGGAACGTGACATTGTGGACCATGCTTGCACACAATGTCAATGAATAATTTTGGATTTTATGTCCCTGGCTGGACCTCCCTGGTGGTGGTGGACTGGTGGTGGCTGTTCGGCTATAGACTTTGCTTAACGGCGGTCCACACTCCAAAGTTTGACCCGCTACATACCTTATAATTCAATTTTGTTTATTCACATAAACTTAGACTTTTATATTCTAATAATGAAAATTGTGGTTATCATTAGCTCAGAAAAATCAACACCTCAACCACCCAACCTCTTGTTGTTCCCCATCACTCCTTCCATCCAATTTTTCAATTTTTTTTTTTTAATTATTTTTTATATTCAATAATGTGTTTGTTTGAAGAAGCATTTTAAAAACGCTTTAATTTGATTTTGTTTTTCTATTATAAAGAGTTCATGTTTCGTAGCATAGTGATATATATAATATAATATGAAGTTAAGAATGTGTTTGATAGTAATTTTATGACGTATTTTTAAGTCTTTTTTATGTTTGAAAAATAAAAAATTTTAAATATTAAAAGAAGTGAAAACACTTCCTAAAATTATTGTCAAACATATACTCAAAACCTGTTTGACAATAATTTTATAAAATTCTTCAAATTTTTTAAGACTTTAAATTTTTTATTATTTAAGTGTTATAAATATTTTTTGTAATTACTTCCAAATACACTCTTAGAGCTTGTTTAACAGTTATTTTAGGAAGCGCTTTTAACCTTTTTGACACTTAAAAAATTATATTATTCAAGTGTTATAAAGATTAAAACTATTTTTTAGAATCACTATAAAACATAATCTTATAGACTCCATTTGGTAGTGATTTTAGGAAGCGTTTCTAACCTTTATAACATTTGAAAATTTTTATCAATCAAGTGTTAAAAAGATTAGAAACGTTTATTTGAATTACTGTCTAATACACTTTTAAAAACTTTTATTTTTTAAATGTTAGAAAAGTTAAAAACACTTCCTAAAATCACTACTAAATTCATTTTAAGTGATTTTTTTTTAAAATTTTAAAACTATTTCTTATAATTTTTCAAACACTTTATATTTTTTTAGAAAGACTTTATAAACTAAAATTGTTTTTAAGAATTGTTACTAAATGGACTCTAAAATTACATTCGGTTTTAAAAGGAAAACAAAAAAAAAGAAAAAAGAAAAGAAATATATATTAAACTTATTTTATATAAAATTAAATAATTTTAAAAACCATATAAAATATTAAAATATTAAAATATATTTAATAATACCGTTTAGAAAGGTTTTTAAATTTACAAGAAATTATTTGAAAATATTTAAAATAGGAGGTAGAAACTTAGAAAGGAGGAAAGAGAGGAGATGACTTTTTTTAAAATAGCATACTTTAGTGGATGTATAGGGTTTGAAATAATAAATATACAAAAGTACTTTCACTGTTGGGTAGCTGAACTGTAGACCATCGCTAATTCACACATACAGAGACACAGAGGGGGTCTTGGCGTCTTCTTTCCTCTTCAATAAATACACACACATTTCCACCGACGCTATCGTCGAAATCCCCAACTTCCCTTCTCATCGCCGTCAATCTGGCCGGGATCTGACCCCCTATTCCGCCGGAACCATGTCTTCCGGCAGGTACATGGCTTACTCTCCTTCTCCCTCTACCGCTCCCCACTCCCCGCACATCGCCGGCCTCCGCTCCGCCACCTCTGCTCTTGTAGAGCAAGAGAAGTACGCTTCTTCTCCTTTCTCTGTTTTGTTTCCTTACAGTTATTGGATGGAGATCTGTGTGATTCGTCTTTTTTATTTGAATCGGTTGGTTTGTGGAAATTTTTTTTTTTTTTTTTTTGTGTGTTTGGATTTTTTGTTTCGGTTTTTTTGGAGAATCGCTGCGCAATTTGGATTTTTTCTGTCGTTGTGAGTGGTGCTGTGTTTCTGCTATTGAAATTTTGTCTTTTTGATGTATTTTTAGGTGCCGGTGGTGGGGATTTGATGTGATTTATGTGTTTTCGTCTTGAGTTCTGTTGTAGTTGTTAATATTTTTGTTGAGCTCTTGCAATTTTCAGATCTAATTTGTCTTTTCTTCTATTGTAGATCGGATCAGTTTTATTTTAGGTGTATTTTTTGGTGTCAGTTCTTTTGTGTGTGTTGAGCTAAGCTTTGGTTCTTGAATAGTGTAACGACCCAGTTGAGTCTCACATCGCGTAAAAGCTAAGGCTTGGCGGTTGGGCTCAGAACACGTGGGCACCCTCCGATGGCCCATTTTCGAGGGTGAGTTCTACTGATGTGTATGTAACAATGGGTATCAGAGCAGGCACCTAACCATAGGCTGCTATCTAGCTATGTGCGGGATCAGGGAACTCACCTAGCTTCTGGTTGGGCTTATGAATACTTGGGCACCCTCTCCTTGGTAACTGGTTTTCGTACACTAAAAGAGCCCGTTTTCAAGGGTGAGTTCTACCCAATATGTACACAACAAAAAGAACATTTTAATTTGGCTTTATTGCCATTTTATTTATCGGATTCTAAGAATTCTATTTCTGTATTGAACTCCCCTGTGAGTGGTTAGCAAACCAAACCATTAGGCAGGAAAGGGAAGGAGAAAAAAAAAAAGAATCGAATTTGGTTTGCTACTAGTTTTTAAGTTAGTTTTCTTTACCTTGCTGTTGCATATTTGGGAGAACAAGTGGGGGGGAAAGGAAATGCCGATAAATATTTAGATATGGTTCTCTCTTGCCTGCCCCGTTAAGAATTTTCCTCTCATTCAAATCTTCTGGGGTCTTGAACAGAGCATTAATGTTTCTCATGTGTTGTCTTAAGATGCACAATCTATTTGGAAAATGAAGAGATCATTTAGATCTTTTATGAGTTTCTTATTTGGGTAGTGTGTGTACTTTTTAAATTAAAGTCCATATTTATATAGCTAGCCCTTGAGGCCTAGCTCAAGTGGCAAAGGAATGGGGAGGGTTCGTAGGAGGTTCTAGGTTCAAGTCCCAATGGGGACAAAAATTTACCTATAAAAAAAAATTCATATTTATATTGCTGTTATAAATTACATTTTATTTCAAGATTTATCATTTTATTATAAAATCCTTCTTCCTTTTTTATTTTTTAGGTCATGATATTTGCAATCATTCAAAGTTTTGCATAGCCTGCAAAACAAAATTTTATTGATTACATTGCATTTTAGTCCGTATTATCACCTTTCTTAGTTGATCTACTTTTTCCTCTTATATTGTAAACTTGTGGAGAAATATACAAAGTAAGTGTGCATGTGAGTTTTTATGAGTAAGGATTGTGGTCACAATAATGTTGTAGATAAATTCATACATATATATTAATTTTAACATGTACTGACTCATAATGCAGCATTGACACTAATTGATTCAATTACTTGTTGACAGATATCTTTCTGAGTTACTGGCAGAGCGGCACAAGCTAAGTCCATTTATGCCTGTCCTCCCACATAGCTACCGGTTGTTGAACCAGGGTGAGTTCAAAGCCAAAGTTCTTGCATGTGTTTAACAAGCAAATATGGACAGATAGTTAAAGGCTGAAATTTGCATTTTCTTTTGCTATTTCTTGTAATACCAAAATGGTAGGTGAATTCCACTCACTCACTAGAGATACACTGTAAAACATCAAAATTATAAATGCTTTTAATGAAAAAAATAAAGAAAATTCAATTTTAAAGATAAATAAAGATAAAGAAAATTCTTTTTATTAAAAAAGAAAAATGAAAATCCTGCTGTTATGGCTTTAGCTTGAGTGAACAAGTTGCAGTCCTAGAAGGACTTGATTTTACAAGGAAGAAAAGTGGAATTTCGCTTATGAGTATGAGTGGGATAACTACCTGCCAACGCCTCCAAACTTCAAAGCTTTGAAGTTGGCAGCTGTAGAGTCGCCTGTTTCCTGAATTTGATGCTTAACTTTTGCAAATTCCTTGAATCGAATTTGGTCTTGTAAGTTGTCCCATTCCATGACTTTTTTGGCCTTCATTTTGTTACTGTAGTGCCTTTAACTCCCAACCAAATTACTTAGACAATTTCCCTCGTCTGTGTCTCAATTGGTGCCACTGCTGGCAACTAATAGATACTTCACTTTCTTATTTGACGCTTGCTGTTCCTTATTAAGCCTTTTACAAAAGAGATATATCATTTGATCGAGAACCAGGATAAAAACCTGGAGGACTTATGGTAGGAAAAATCTAGCTTTGGAGGATTACTTTTTCTAAAGAGTCAACAATAGTACCTTTGTTGATTTGTGTTTATCTCTTTTCAAAATGGGTCCTTTTTGGAATTGTCAATTTTCTCAAAAGAAAGACTTTTGAATCTTGCTTCTATGTTAGCAGCTGGTTATTAACATATGTCTTCTTTTCCATCATCATCGGTTAAGTTTGAGTTCTTGTGCTTAATGGCTTGTTTTCATGCAAATTTTTGTTCATATCCATTTGGAATTTTAATCAATCTAAAAGCTCATCATTTGTAAAAGTGATTGGCTCATGGGTGCTAAGTAATAAGTCGAAGCTCTCGCTTGGATCATAGGACACTGGAAGCAATCTTCTGAAGAAATCCAACTTCTTTTGTCCATGATTTACATCATGTTCTAGAGGGCTGGTGTAATCTCTCCTTTTTAGTATCCTCCTTTTTGGGCTTTAGAAGTGATAAGCTTAGATAGTTGTGGAAGGTTGCAATTTTGGTGGGCATTTGGTTCAGTTGTGGGGTGAGGAACAATGGACCTTTTGAAGAATTTCTTGGCAGTGAGGATTCGATCAAATATTCTTCAATCCCTATATGGGTATGAGTAATTCATATTCAAGAGGCATTTTGATTTCTTTTTCCCTTGGAGATTGGAAAACAGTTGCTTCCTCTTGTCTATCCATTTCAGTTGAGATGGTTGCTTTCTTGAAAACTCTGAGCGTGCTACTGGCATCTTGGGAAATAGAAGAGGAGGATTGCATTTACATTCTTGTAACCTTTTAGGTGAGGTGATGCTGATAGATTTGAACTTGGAGGAAGCCAGAAAAATGGATGTTTCCACCTTGTCATAGAAGTAGATCCCTACAATATCGTTAATTGTGTTTGATGTGGTTTGGCTTTGTTGGGTGAATACTTGCACTTCCCTTGTTCTTTCTTTGCTGATAGTTTATCATTCAAAGAAAAACAGCTTAATCTGGGTTTGCTACATTTTTTTTGCCTTGAGTTATTTGAGATTGTGTCTTTGTGTCTGTATGTTAATTTTTTGGGTTCTGTTGTTCTGTTTGACTATAAATGTATGTTTGTTGCTCTTATTATTTATTCAAACACATAAATCTAGTGATTTCTTTTTGCAGATGTTTATGATCCATTTACCTGGTTATTAACAATATGTCCCTAGATATGTGTATGTCATGCATTAACAGGACAGAACTAAACTACATTCTCTTTTCCATCCCAGGGTACATTCTTCTGAAAGAAAGATTAAGTTTATTACTTGAGGGAAGCGTTAACTTTTAACTGACCCAGTAACAATCCGTGTTGTCTATCCATTTTGTGGTGACTGCTAACTAATTTTTTAACAACTGCTAACTGGTACATCTTATTCTTGAAAATTGACATTTTTGGAGCAGAAATATTGCGTGTAACCACACTGTTGGGGAATGCATCAATTTTAGATCAAAGTGGGCTTGAACATGCTAGCCCCCTCGCTTCTGGAGGAATATTTTCAAATGGAGGAGCCAATGTGAACGGATGGGCATCACCATTTCAATCAGAAGTACGGATACTAACTGTTAACATAACCTTTTTTTCCATCTAATTTACTGTTTTCCAGAAGCATTTCTGACACAATCGTTTACTTTTCATGCCAACTTGATTCCTTTGTTTGAGTGCTGTAATTTGAATTTCTTTTTGTCATGACAGGTAGTCTGAGGCTAACATCATCAACAAACTAATAATAGAATTAGCTTAGCATCCTGTTCCAGTTTTCACCTGTGATTAGATAGTTGCCAATTCTCATTGGAATTTTTTGTTTCTCAAGACAAACTGAACAACCGTTACATTGACATTTAAATTTTGGAAGCTTACTTTTAGTATAAAACCCCAATTCTTGCTAGAATGGGAACCTAAAATCCAGGGTATTAGGCAAGGTGTTGGCCACACTGAGGAGTGGTGAGATAATAGGAGGCCTTTTTTTCTTGTGTGGGGTTTAATGCTAACCTTCAAATAATTAAAAATGTTGTTGTCCAGTTTATATGCTAGCTGAATTCTTTTACAGAAGCAAATCTCTGGCTTTGAGTTTCAAGAAATTATGCATCTGTTTAAGCGGGCAGAGCAGATGCTCATGATGCTTTCATTTGGTGCAACAATCGCACGATTGATGAGCTTGCTAGTAGTCAAAATCTAGTGAAACATTTTGGTTACATATCTCTGGTTATAGATATTTAAAGTGTATCTTCTATATTCTACTTGAGGTTTGCATTATTTTGGGTGTCTTCAGTTATTTGTTCTGTGGGCTCCTTATGTTCTATGGATATCCCTTTTTCAGCTGCTCAAGGTTCTTGTTGTGAAGTTTTTTAGGGATCCTCAGGAACTTCTTCAGGAAATGAAACTAAGTTAATCTGACATCTGCCCCACAAAAGAGTATGAAAACTGGCTTCATATTTTTTTCATCCTTTTATTTAACAATGTCTGAAATTGTATGTGCAGATGTCAGGTTTATCAGCAGCACAAAACTGGCTAGGTTCTCAAGGTAGCTCATCTGGTCTTATTGTGAAGAGAACAATCAGGGTGGATATTCCTGTTGAGAAATTTCCTAGTGTAAGAATTATCTTCCTCTACTATGACATTCTCATGCTGTAAGATCGCAGCATTTGACACTGAACTTCCTTAACCAACTCACAATTGCAGTACAACTTTGTTGGGCGTCTCCTTGGTCCTAGGGGAAACTCTCTAAAGAGGATGGAAGCAAGTACTGAGTGTCGTGTTTTAATCAGAGGTCGTGGCAGCATCAAGGACCCGGCTAGGGTAACGATTCTTAATTGTTTATGGCTACATATTCTTGAATTTTTCACATGCTAATTTATGATAGGTTTTTGAGTAGCGTCAAAGATGTAGTAACCATTGCAGTTTTACATGGAAGGTGATTTTATTGTATTGTGAACGCATCTGATGAAGTATTGATTGATTAGTATTCAATTAAGTTATTAGTGCATTTCTTTCTTTCTCTTGTTTTTTGATAAGCATATAGAAAATATAATAAATGGGGGAAAGAAAGTAATTGATGCATTTCTTTGTTAAATGTGCTCTTGATTGTATGCTGAAAACTTGGCATTGTCCAAATAAGTTTCCTATTGGTGCAACGGTTTTTGTCTGACAATCTTTTCTTGTATTACCTCTAAGCTCTAAATGAACATGTTTATACTAATCTCTTGAATGGGAAATTGGTTCTGTTGTCTCTGCTTATTCCAAAAGATTGACTTTGATGAATTATTTATTACTTGAAGGAAGAAATGATGCGAGGAAAACCAGGCTATGAGCATCTGAATGAACCTCTTCACATACTTGTGGAAGCGGAATTGCCAGTTGAGATAGTGGATGCTCGCCTGATGCAAGCGCGTGAAATACTCGAAGATTTGCTAAAGCCTGTGGTAACTTCACCTTCTCTCTCTGCCCACTCAAGTTCATCTTTATTTAAGATACTTAGTAGTCTGAAGGCATGATGGTACTTGATTTTTGGAATGAGGTCATATTTCTTCTTTATGCAGGATGAATCTCACGATTTCTTTAAGAAGCAGCAACTGCGAGAGCTAGCAATGCTCAATGGCACACTTCGTGAGGAAGGCTCTCACATGTCCGGTTCTGTGTCCCCCTTTCACAACAGCCTAGGCATGAAGAGGGCCAAGACCAGGGGGTGATGAACCCCACTTCATGGTGGGCTTTTGGAGCTTGTGTGTTAGTTTCTGCCAAGTAAGCAGCAGTTCCCACGCCAAAGGTGTTGCTCTGCCAGCCAATGCCTCCAACTGCCATCGGGGCACTGGCACCCTTATGCGCCAGTTCTGACTTGTTTCTATATGAAGTGTGTTTATCTACTATTTGGGGGAGGTTTAGTGACAGTATCCCATAGTAAAGGACCATTTGAGTTCGGGGGTTTGCTTCTGTATGTTGCTTTAGGCAGTTTGATCACAACACTATCTCTACAAGACTGTCCTTGTATTATTGTCTTTATCTCAGGGTGACAGTTTTGATACGGCGATGGGGATTTATGTGAGAAAATTAAGGTATGGTTTGTATAAAAAAAAAAAAAACAAAAAAGTGAGGCAAACAACGATCTACCCTAATGCATGTCGTCTGGGTTGGAGTGTTTTGTACTATCAAGTGTAGCTCGTTCTTAGATTTGTTAAAAGGAATTCTTTGTCAGCGTGATCTTCTAGCACACCCTTAAATCAGCTTTACTATGTATAGTTTTCTTCCTTCATAACTGTTATCCTTATGTTCTTGAGACAAATAATTCTGGTTGGTAACTATTACTGTGAAGTTGTGGGGATCATTGAATGCTTGTGATTCATACCAGCTGAGTTTTCGGAAGATTTTGAGTTAGCTGGTTAGGGATACCATGTTTCAAATCTGAGGGAGCTTCAAGCAAGACCGAAGTTCACTAGGGTGTCTGCAGCAGCCTGGGAGCATGACCATGAGAAGAGAAGTGGTCTTCAATAAAGCCCAAGTTTGGACTGGCTTATGGGCTACAGAGTCATGGTTAAGCATCCCTCCATGGAGCTGCCAAGCTTGAATTTGGTAGGTTTTGAGTTTTGACGCTTATATCATCCAAATCTTATCATTAAAACAGACCTGCTGAAATTGACTTTGATTAAAATGTCAGTAACAATTTGTTCCAGTAAAATCACAACCTGATCCCATCTCAAACCGACACGATCAACATGACACAGACCCTTGTAAGTTCTTGCTAAACAATTTGTTAATCATAGCCTTTTTTGACAACAAATCTCTGGGCATGCACATCACTGGACAACGGTAAAGCGTCCAGAGATTTAAAAAAAAACAATACAGTACATCATCATAATCCCTCAATCAACCATGCAATGAGGTTTTGTCTGTCTCATTGGAAAAGGATTTGAGTTTGAGTTCTATACTTGAGAGACGATTTACATTACAAATCAAGGGAAGGGCGAAGGTTTGACCCTACATGTTTATCTCAACTCCACCATTATTGGAAAAGCAAGTAACACCGCATGTGGGAACTCACACTGCTCTGACAAGCTCACGGACTTTGCAAATGTGTAGTTGATTGGAGATGCCTGAAAATTTTCATTCAAACTTTCTCTTCACCTTCTTCTTCTTCATCCTCAATATCGTCAATCCCAACCCAACGGGTAAAAGCAAAAAGAAACTCCTTGAAGTTCACCATTCCATTTTTATCCCAATCCATCTCCTCTGCAATAATAAACCAAGAAATAGACTATTATGGAAAAAAATTGGAGCCTGTTCGAGGAAATCATCAAAGCTTCTAACCATCTACTGGCAAGTTCTGATTTTTTTGAGGTTCCAGTGTCTCTTAAGTGTTTCTCAAGCTAAACATTAGGATAGATATGAAATCATGAATGCCATAGATGCATCTAATCATTCTGTAGAGAGACAGGAAATGGTTTTTTGAATATGAAACACATTTCTCTTTTTTAACTCTACTTCCATACTGGTAAGTGCTAGCTCATTTTAGTATTATGTCCATGGATGTGATGTTCATCAATAGTGTCATCTTAAGACTGTTTTCTCAAAACTAATTCCATCAGTATTGAAAAAGAATCTGGGTCCATATAAAAATTCACATATACATGAGTGCGTGCAAAGCCACTGTATGAGAAAGAGAGAGAGGAGGAGGACTGACCGAATCTTTTCATGGCTATTCTTCCAGAAGAGCGCTCCCCTGCAGTTGTTTCATTTATTGCATGCACCATCTCACTCTTGCTCACATAGCCATCCTTATTCTTGTCCAGGAACACAAATGCATCAACCAGTGTTTCAAAGGTTGCCTCCAGATTTGGCATCCCCATCCGTGATTTCTAGCAGTGTCATGGAATACAACAAAATGTAAGGGAAGAAAGAACTACATAAGCACATAATGTTGGGTGGGGGTGCCAGGAGGGGAAAATGAAAACTGGCAAGCTAGTAAACCACCATTTAGATCACACCTTGCAATGATAAGAGATTATCGACCACTAATCCAAAACACTATAAAAAGAGCCTTTGATGATCTTTGTTTATGGTGGATTGTTATTTAGATGGTTTTTCTTAAAACAGCGGAGTGAAACACCCTCACAATGTAAGGAGATGCAGATTTTTAAGACATGCTGAGAGCTCTTACGAAGGGACAAGAGAAAGATCTCAAAACAATCATGAAAATGTATGAAAAATGAAACTATTTATACGGAGTTAAAAGTATAAACAACACATCCGCTAAATTTACCTGCAATTAAATCACAATATGTTTCGCGAATCAGGTAAGAAGTAATAAACATCATTTTTAAAAGAAACAAAATATCAATAAATTATGTACTTTGGATACGGCCTGAAGGGCAGTAGGATCCTCCTTGAGAAGATAGACAAGGCAGAGAAGTACAATGAACTCATTGAACTTCATTCCCAAATCCTCATTGATATCACATGCCTCAAAAAGATCATTGATTTCCTCCTCTGAAAAAGAAATCTCCAGTTTGTGGAAACATCTTTTCAGTTCTTCATGATCTATTGCACCATTTGAATCATCATCTACGAAGAAAAAACAACAAATTTCAACCTCTGGCATGTCAGAGAGGGAAGAAGCAAATACAACATGAAGGATGATACACAGCATAATAGCAGCGCTCAAAACTGCAGTGCAATTTATATATATCTACCTTCACGTTGAATTAAAACGAAAACTGGTTCACACTTCTGATGACGAATTTCCTTTTTCTAAACAGAAAGGGATCAATAACTACAGAACATTGTGATGGAAGTTAAGCTCATAACTAATATATCGTTTATTTTTATCAGCAGCAATCTGTCCCCTGGCACATACACTGGTGCAAAAATTTTCAGAACTAAGTTTGATGCTTAAATTTTTGTATCATTTTTGTTGATGATATTGCAGCATCCAATTTTGGAGGCTTCTCAGTTCCCAGGCAAGAGGAGCAATCTACAGCTAATCAAATTAGCTCAATAACAAATATAACAAAACCTACATACCAAATTGCTGAAAAATAGCTTTGCAGTTCCTTAAACTCTCATCAATTTTTGGGAACTTCAAGATTATACTGTTGAACGATTTCATGGCGCTTCCTTCAGATGCCCTCCGCTGCATAGCTTCAACCATTTTGGCCTCAAGCTTTGTTTCTGGTACCCAGGTTTTTTTAGGTGAATCGCCTTTTCCCACCACGCCTCCCATTGCCGATAGTTGATGAGACTAAATGGGAAAAGGGACAAGTGCTAAGTATGCACCTGGCTAAATATTCAAGTGAATGAGTAAGAAAATATTCTAAGTAATTGCAGTACACACATAGGATGGAGAGAGACCATGATGATTGACAGTCATCTAATTTGATATATACAGTTAACATGCCTAACCAAGTTCTGCTAACAAAATAACATAGATCTTAACCCTTAGGAGGATCAATAAACAGCTGTTTGGCCAAGTTGTAAGTCCTTAATGGAAAATGAAATAAAAGCATATTCCCAAAGGTGATTTGAGCCAAACAAAGATGAAGATGTGTTTGCCTTCAATTTTATCAGGCACCAAACAACAACCCCACTGATGTGTAGCCTGTAGGTGCCCTCAGCAACTTCAAATAAAATTTCATGATTCCTTTACTGGATATCAAATAAAGGGAGTCAAGAAGATGGAATCTCTGTTGAATCAGATATTCACTAAGAAACCATGAAATATATACATATAATCAGCACCCACATGTACTTTGCAGTTCAATTGTAAATTCAATGGAAGAATTTTAGATCCCATCATTATCAGAAACAACACCCTAGTGGAATCTGAAAGCTGAAAGAATATAAATGACTGACAGCAAACAAAATAATCAGATCAAATATTATAGCTTTCTACACTAAGATACAAACCCAGAAAAAAAAGTAGATTATCATTATTATTATTTTTTTTTATGTTGTTTCCTAATGGGTTTCCCTTCAGCCCTCCTGTTGGGTGATGGGGAGATGGAGGAAAAGGGGAAAAAGGCAAAAAATACCAGAATTTCTTTCCCTTTCCTTCTGTCTTCTCAGCAACCAAACAAGTTTGGCTTGCAATATGCCAACGACAAAAACAAAAATATTAAAAAAAAAAAAAAAAGAGGAGAGAGAGGGGAAGAGGAAAAAGTGCAGAGTCGAACCTGAACTAAGAAAAAAGCAAGGGGAGACAGTGAAACTAAGCAAGATCAGCAAACACTGGGCAGAACCCACACACATACACCCTTTGGAAAAGCCCTTCCCTGTGTTGAAACTTAACCCACCCACCCACCCAACCAACTCAACGTAGAACGAAAATGGAAAAATACCCACCACACCCAGAAGGAAGCACAGGGAGAGAGAAGAGGTGGAGGAGGTGTGTTTACTAAACTTGGAGGATATGATATTGGGGTTTGTTACTTAGTTGATTACGGTTGGTTTCTCAACCAAGATTTGTGCTGCACCCACCACGTATTGTCGCCTTTCTCGACACCTCAGAGCTGACTTTTCCCTATTAATTATACCCACACCACCTTCTTGCTGCTCATCTCTCCCCACTTTCCTTTCAACATCCCTCTCCTTCAATCCAAACACCACTCCACCCAGAAATATCACAAATCATTGGTCTTAAAAGTGGTATAAAGTAAGAGACATGATAAGCACATTAATTTAGAAGTTTTTCTTAACGACACTAGAGATTGATAGAGAAGTTAATTAGATATGTTATATATGATTATTAAAATAAATTAATTTCAATCAAATTCATATTATATAAATTTAATCGAAAAAAATTCTTTATTAATCAAATTATATAATAGATTAATATAAATTTGATCAAAAGATAATTATATTTAATCACCCACAAAAAATATATTGAATTAGAGTTATATGAAAGAACCGTATCAAACTCTACCACCCTGGTTTCCACCTTCATCACTTCATGAATGATGGAGTTTACGAGCATAAGATACAATTACTTCCATGACATCATTGGATGAAAGAAAATAATAGAGGTGGGTTACATAGAGTGGAAGATGACACATTTTGTATTTACCCATTATTTTAGATATGAATGTAGCTTTCATTTGAAGCTTCTATTTGTTTTGGGTCAATCCAAGGTTGATGATCTGCCTCCCTCGCGTTTGGAATATTTTGAGTTTTGTGTGAATCTGATTGTTGTCATTTCCCAGGCAGAGAGCTTCTGAGTCAAACACTGTGGCCATTTTCCAACTCTCATCAATCATCATAACTTCTCTCCATCTACCATCCTCTCCACATTTGTATGAAATCATTATACTTTTCTACTTCTAGTCAAAAGTATTTAATTTCAATTTGAATAGGGCAACTAACACCTTTCATAAATTGTTACACAACCTCACTCCAATTTTTTTGTATCACATTCATTTTTTGCTTTTATAAAACCTCATGTGTCCATTTAAAAAAAAAAGAAAAAAAAAAAGAGAAAAAGTAAAAAGAAAAGAGATCACTTTAACTTTTTGATAACTATTTTTTCATAACAGTTTTCTATCATTCAAAATATGTTTCACAATTAAAAAATAAAAAATATATTTTTAAAAAAATAAAAAAAAAAAGATTTTTTGAGAGAATATATTAAAATTGTTTTTATTTTTTTAGGATGTTTTAAAAAATAATTATATATATGAAAAATATTTAAATATAAAGTATGTTATTTTAAAAATATATTTAAAAACATAAAAAACAAATAAAAGAACATTTTAAAAATTGTTTTCGAAAATAATTTTAAAAAATAGTTCTTTAGAACAGTTTTTGAAAATTATTTTTTTTTTATGTTTTATATAATAAAAGTTTGTTTAAGAATTTGAAATGTTTTTAACTCATTTTTAATATTTTTTAAAAATAAATTTTATATAGAGTACTTTATTTTTAATCATTTTACATGCTTGTATAATTAGTTTCTAAAATAGTTCTAAAAAAAAAGTGAAAACAATAAAAATAATTTACAAATGTTTTCTAAAAACACTCCATTTTATATTTTTAGGAATAAAAAACAAAAAATAGTTTTTGATTATCAAATATATATATATATATATATATATATATATATTTAATTTTTTTCTTTTTTGGATAATAAAAAATTGTTCTTGAAAACATTTATCAAACATGCCCAAAGTTCTAAAGACACTAGTTATAATACCCCAAACCCAAATAGAGCCTTACTAATTAGTCATTATTATACTCTAGAATATGTGTGATTTTTTGTTATAAAAACTGCCCAAATAGAACCTTACGAATTAGTAATTATTATACTCTAGAGCATGTGTGATTTTTTGTTAACAAGAATAGATATTATAAATAAAATAGTTTTTATATTTTGAAAAATAGTTTTTGAGAAGAGTTTTATGATGTTTTGTAGAATAAAAGTTTGTTTAAAAACTTGAAATATTTTTAATTTATTTTTAATATTTTTAAATATATTTTAAAAATAATTTTTATATTTAGTGTTTTATTTTTAATCATTTTACATGCTTGTTGAATTATTTTCTAAAATAACCACCAAAAAAATAAATGAAAACAATGAAAAATAATTCACAAATGTTTTATAAAAACATCCTGTTTTTTATTTTTAGGATTGGAAAACAGAAAAGAGTTTCTGGTTATCAAACTTGTTTTTTTATTTCTTTATTTTTTATTTTTTTGAAGAATATAAAACTGTTCTCCAAAACAATTACCAAACATACTTGAGGTTTTAAAGACTATTGCTTTTCAAAACATTTGAAAGGCTATTTTTCAAAACTGGCCAAATAGAGCCTTACTAATTAGTAATTATTATACTCTAGAGCATGTGTGATTTTTGTTAACAAAAATAGATATTATAAAAAAAATTAGTAATTTTTAAGAATAAATTATTGGATTTTGAAGGTAGAAATAAATGAAAAGATTATTTTCAATAGAATTTAAAAGGAAAATTGGAATAAGAGGTAAAAGAATAAAAATATTTGGAAAAATAGGAATAACTTTCTAATTTTTTAACATAAAAATTAAAATACATTCTATTTAAAATAAAAAGAATTGTCACTAAAAATTAAATTTATTACCTTTATTAAATAATAAGAAAACCTTTTATTGGTAAAATCAAAATGACACGTAATTTTTTTAAGTTTATAAATATTAAATATTATAGAAATATATAAATTATCAATAACTAATTAAACTTTTGATATTATTTATAATTTTTTTTAATGAAATCTTAAAATTATAAATCTTCTCTCTATTGATCCTCTTAAGAACTTCATTTGTTAAAACATTTTCACTCTAATTTTTAATATCAAATTTATTTTTATTTTTATAAGATTTTTTTTGCCAATTTTGATTTGGTCTTTTACATCAAAATCACTGCATTTTTTATTATTTTATGTGTTCTATTTATATGGGGTTCTAATCAATATATTTTGTAATTATTCTCTTTTCATATTTTTTATTTGTTTTTTTGGATTGTATAATTGATTTTGTTTATTTATTTAATGATAATATTAAGAAATTAAATTAAATGTGAAAATTTATTTTTTCCATATTTATATGGATGATAATATTGAGAAATTAAATCAAATAAGGAATTTTTATTTTTTCATATTTATAATGATGAAAAAAATTAACAAGGCAGGCAAGATATGGTAATATGTAATAAGATAGAACAATAAATTAGTGAGACAATTAGTTTAATATGAGAAAACAAAAGTAAAGGAGATAAATTTATAATTATTGAATGAAATAAAAAATGATTTATAATTATTCCTTTGCGAATTTATAGAATATTTTAAAATTAAATATGATTTTTTTTTTTTGGGTGATTCAAGCAAATTTCTATACAAAAATAAAATAAAATTTTAAATTTTAGGAGGAGGGGTTACAATTACGCAATTTACTCTCTTTTTTAATAAATTTTTTAGTGGCTAAATCATAGGTAATTTTCTTTCTACAAAACTTCTCAAAAAAAGCCAAGGAACCATTGTAAAGTCAATACTCTTCATAAATATGTCATCTAAATGGGTTTTAGAAAAACTTTAAATAAATATAAAAATAATTGAAAAATATTGTTAAAAAGTAAATTAAAAAAAGAAAAAAGAAAGAAGAATTGAGAAAAGAAATCAAGAGAGTGAACTTTGAAGTTATGAATTTCTAGTAAGCTTAGTCCTATTTATAGAGTTATAATTATTTTTCTAATTAGTATGAAGGTTATATGGAAATATCAATTCAATATGGGAAATGATGCCTCAAATTTTGTTATCTATTTATAGCATTCCCCTTTAAATGTCAATCATTTTAGAATATGTTTTTTAAAACCTAGTGGAAAAAAACCAAGTGAAGGAAAATAATACAATATTCTTTTAATGCTTTTGAATTATTACGACTATCTCATTTAAAACCTTACCAATAAAATCCAATAGGATAAAACTTAGACAAAGGGGGAAAGAGTACAATGTAATAACATCCTTATTAATCTACTATCTCATATTGACATGATTATACTTTCTCCGACTATCTCATATTGACATGGTTATACTTTCTCCGGTAGTTGATCATAAAGATCTTTGAATCGCCAAATTCCAATATTATATATAAACTTCTTAAGTATTGTAACTAGTAATGCTTTTGTGAATAGGTCTACTACATTGTTGTTTGATCTTACTTACCAAACATTAATTTTTACTATTATTTGGGAGTTCATGAGTGTAAAAGAACATAGATGACATATGCTTAACTCTATTATGCTTAATGTGTCCTTTAATATGTGCAATGTAAGTAACATTATCTTAATGTAATATTATTAAATTGTCTTTAATGGAAAATGAGAAAATAAAAGCTAATCTTAATAGGGAAAACATCCAAGAAGGGAAGTGAATTGGGTTTTAAAAATTCTTTTTCAAACACTAAATTCAAGCAAAAGAAGTACAAATATCAAGAGATAAGGTTAGAGAAAGCAAACTTAGATTTTATAGTGGGTTCAACACCCTTTGCCTATGTCCACTCTCCTCAAGCTCCTAACCAAGTGAGGGTTCCACTATACTTGAAGTTTCAACCAAGCTTCTAACACCTTTACACTTGGATTTTAGCTCAAATGGACTCCTACACAATCCCTTGAAGTCTTTGCCCACTTGAAGCTTTTAACACTCAAATAACAAATTTAAATCTCTTAACCTAGCTCAATAAGGGCTCAAATACAACTTAAATATTAGGAAAAATCATAAGGGTGTACTAAGGAATATGCAAATGGAGATTTAATGCACCAAGGAAAGAATGAGGGCTTTTAAGTCAAGAATGAGTAGGTAAACAAATAAATGCAGGTGTTCTGTTACTCATAAATGAAGTGAAGCTCTCAATTTATATATTTCTAGCCTTGGGAGCCAAAATGCCAAGAAGTAGCCTCAATTGGTCGAGTTGGGGGTCAACTAGTTGACTAGCCGTTCGGTAATAAATGCATGGTAGGTGACCATTAGGCCTCGATCGGGAAGACATAGCCATGAGACGGGAATGCAAAGCTACTAGAAGCAAGAGAAGATCTTTTGCATCTCTTGATCGGATCTCGACTAGGAAGGTATAATCGGTCGATTGGTACCTTAATCGGTTGAGCCAGTTGACCAGTGCCTCGATTGGTTCACCATTTTTGGCCCAAAAACCTATCTTTTTATGTTCTTTTCAATTCTAACACTTAGGCAAGGTCTTTAAGTAAATTAATATGTCAATTTTGAAACAATTTGCCTAAAGTTCATTTGATAAAACTCAGGTTTTAATGGAAATGTAACTTTAATGCATAAACCGAGTTTTTAAAGATGCTTGAAAAGATATGAAAATCCTAAGTGCACCCCATGCATTCATCTTACATATGTTTCCTATGATTAAAGGGTTTTCCAATTGTCCATTGGGTCCTTTGATGAATTTCTCGAATATCCTTTTGATTTTCCAAACTAAAACCTGAAATTCTTTATAATTCAAACCGATTAGCAACTTAAACATGGTTTGTTATCATCAAAATATAATTAGGAGAACCCTTGGGCTAACATAAGATAATTTACATTATTCTTGAATATGTTGAATTATAGATATTAACTACACACATTCCTAACTTGCTTTATGAATTGTAAGTATTTCTAAATGATTTTAAAATGTAGTTATCATTGTTTGCTTTATTGATTGCCATGATATTGTAGTCTTAACACAAGTAAACATATATCCTGTTTTAGATTTAGCTTTGTGAGGATTTGAAAGGTAACTAAAATCTATTTATCTAAGTAGCTATAATTGTACTCCTTTTACATGAAATAGATCCATATAAATGGTTCCATGAAGATAACGTCGTATATACTTTATTCTATTCAAATGTTTTTGAGTTGGTGTAGAACTATATCTTATTAGTAACAATATAGAAAATGTTATAGTTGATGGTCAATTATGAAAACCCACTGAAAGTCCAATAGGAAACACCTAAAGGGGATGAATGAGTGATTTAAGTTTTTTTTAATAAATATTTGTTTGTTACACCCAATTTTTTTTAATCCAAGAGATATTAGGAGTATTCAAATAACTAAATGAGTTATACCTAAAACCTTTAGATATATCAAAATATGATTTTTACCTTTTAAGGCCACCTCCCTTTGACGTCTATGAATGACCATAACTAAAATGTAGAATATGAATGGTCACAAAAGATAGAAAAAGTAATAAAAAATCAGAGAAAACTAAACTACTAGAAATGTTAAACTTGATGTGCAGAACAATATTATTTGAATGAAAATGAGAAATAAGAAGTGAACTAGCCTCAAACGAGTAAAAAATGGCAACCCACAGTGCTCAAAGAGAAACAGAAAGGTTGGAAATGAATTGGGTGCACTAGATGACCCTTATATATATAGCCATTTGGGGGGCTTGATGTAGATTAGTGCTTAAGCGTCATGAACACTTGAAATAGTGTTGGATGCAACTTATAGCGCTTGAGTGTTGGGAGCGTTGGATAGAGCGCTTGAGTGTTGGGAGCGCTAGATGGAGCACTTGAGCACTGGGAGTAGTGCTCGAGCACTTGAAGTTTAAGAACAATTCTAAAAGAAGAATCAACCAAGCCAAGGGAACTAGAATTTTAGGTGTAATTAATTTTAAACAAGTAATAATGACGTAAGACTCAACTGAGACAAATCACCAGTTCAAAAACTCTCAATATTAGCTTAATTAGTAGTAAATCAAGTAAGTTACTTTAGATCATATACATCAATCCATCAAGAATGAGGTTTCAAGATCAAAGGTTAGAGTTAATCTCAGTTTCAAAAACCCAATGTATAACCATCAATATATAAAAGAGTCATCATAAAACATAAGTGTTGATGTTTAAGTGAATACAACTCACTATCTAGTTCTATATTTTGAAATTGATCACTTAAAAGAGATCCACTCATGCCTTTGGTCAAATTATAGAACACATTCGATCAATTTGAACTAAGATCGTCAAATTTTTGTTTAACACAACTTTGTTGATCTACATATAGCACAACTTGACTCCTTCTTAATTTGATATCATTTTTTTTTCTTTTGAAAGTGGAGACATTGTACACCATGATCAAAATTAATTTTTCATTTTCTTTTCATTCATGATTGCCTTTGTATCCACTTTGAGGGTGTTTCCAAATGTTGCAAGTGAGTAGCATACATTTAAGAGTATGAATCTTGGAAAAGATATATGAGAGTTAAGCTTAACCAATGATTCAATATTTTGTATTGACTTACTTCAGGTAACAAATATAATGATTATAGTCAAACAAAGTATGTGGATGGTAAGATTTGAGCATGACATCAAATCCTTCCAAAGAAATCAAAGTCTACTTTATGAGTTAAACTTAAGAAGTCTCCCTCTTGATTGAACATAAGATGTAATTAAAGTTGAAGTTCCACTATACAAATACATTTAATTATCAAGAATCAATTTGTTAATAATTATTAAAAAATATCCATGATTCAATCCACATCAAGTCTTGTAAATATAGTATATTTGTCTAGTTTACAAGCTCGAAGTATTATGAATCATGCTAATATATTAATTAAATAAACAAAAATCATATGCCCAAGCTAAAATTAAAAGAAGGCCAAAGGAAACAAAAAGAAAATAGACAATAAGTTCATGTATTTGAGTGAGCAAAGACTTCAAGTGCTCTATGGTCTATGATTTCTCCCTAAGAAAACTCACAAAGGAGTATCTTGAAAAATCATCCATAACAATTAAGACATATCTCTCACTACCCTTACTCTCAATATGCATGGGACCCATAAGATCCATATGAAGAAGGTCTAAAGGCCTAGTAATCCTAATTTCCTTAACCTATTTGTGAGAACTTTTCATTTGTTTACCTTTCCTATACTCCACCACTAAGTTTAGGGATATCTCTAACTTTTTCACTATTCACTAAGTGCACAAGATCCCTATAGTTTATGTGACCTAGCCTTCTATGCTAGAGTTCAATAAGATCTAGCTTTGCCTTACTTCACACAAGAGGTGTTTTAGAGTTAGGATTTATTACATAATAGTTGTTAATTGTCCTATGTCCTGTGATAATAACTTTTCCTTCTTTATTGACTACCTCGGGTGAAACCAATGTTTGGTTAATCTCAGTTTTAATGATAACAAAACAAGGTTTAGAACTAATGATTATATTTTAAGTGTGACTAGGCAAGATGACTTTCAAAGTGGCAATTACAAAGAAAAAATCAAGCCAAAAGGAAATCAATAAGAAGAAGAAGACCTCAAAGAGAAGTGTTTTTCAAGACCTAAGCTTCATAGGATCTATTTGTAAGGGTGTTGATGCACTAGGTTTTTCATGTATTGCATTCTTTACTTATGCACCAAAATCATCCAAGAGTTATTTTGTTTTAAATATTTTAAAATTGGATGATTTCATGTTTTCAACTAAAACTTTGTATTAAATGCTTTTCAAAATTGTTTTGAAAGGTTTTAAATTGAAAAAGATGGTTGTTGAATAAAAAACGGTTCAATCGGTTGAACCAGATGAGGAACCGGTCAACCTATTTAGCTCAATCGGTCAAAAGGCGGTCAAGGTCCAACGATCACCTACTATGCATTAAATGTTAACGACTAATAAACCAACTGAACTAGAGCTTGATTGGATGAACCCCCAATGGCTAATTTAGCTTTTTTCCTTTATAAAAAGGCTTCAATCCTCATTGTTTCAAGAGCTTAACCTTCCTAAACATTTCTTGAATATATTTGAGTAGTGGGGGAGTGTTTTTGAGTGCACAATTATTCTAAAACTTGCATATCATTCGTGCATATTTTATTCCTAGTTTTTCTTATACATTTGAGCCTAAAGTTTTGTACTAGGATTTTGTGAGATTATTTCTTATCTTCATTTGTAAGTCTAAGTGTGAGGTATCACTTAGGGATTTTCAAGTGTGGGGTATCACTTGAGGGGTTATTCAAGAGTGAGGTATCTCTTGAAGATTGTAAAAGGTGTTTGGAGCTAAAAGTTCAAGAGGGTGGATTGGAACTATAATCTAATTGTACTGCTTGAATGCTTGGTTTGGAAGCCTTAAATTAGTGGAACCTCAAGCTTGGGATTAAAGTTGGAGGAGAGTAGGTGTAAGCCGGGTTGCGCTGAACCACTATAAAAACCTAGTGTTTGCATTCTCTTTTCCCTACTCTTTTACTTTATATGCAATTATCTTTACATTATTTTATTATATATTTGCATATAATTGTCTCTTGCATTCACATAATTTACATTTACAAAAAAGGACCTGTTAGGATAGAGCCTTTAAAAGCATGACATGATGTCATAAATTTGGAATTCATTATTTATCTAATGATGTTCCAATTTTACTTTTATCTATCTTTATTCTATGCATTATACTTTATGAGCATTATTGCCTACATCTTTTGCATTATACGTGACTTAGGCGCATTAGGAGTTGCACAGAAGATCTAAATCATGACTTCCTTGCAAATAAATGACTTGTTCACAGCCGATTCATGGGCTTAGGCAACTCATTAGAGGTTGTAGTGCACCATCTCCTAATTAGAGGGATGGTTGGTCTTGGCTATCGAGGTGGGTTTCCCATGATGAATGCACTAGTGTGTATGGTTACACATAGGACAGGACCTTCAGTGAGTCATGACTTAAGGCTATCAAGTAGTCATGACCTCACTAAGCTACTCCATTTTATTGTCTCTCAACATTGAGAGAATATTGAGCTTGTGCTAAAGTTAGCAATGACTATGACTTACGGGTGAGATTGTAAACTGATCATATATTCCTAATGGATTGGGTCATTATTGATGGAAATCGGTAATAATATGTATTCTCAATAAAGGTACCATGATATCTCTTGGGATTGAGATAGTGTGTCCTATTGGGTGATCTTATGGCGGTATGTTCATGGAAACTAGGGACATAGTAGTTCCTTAAGTGGAACTCGATATAGGCTCTTTGATAGCTAAGATATGTCAATTGAATACATAAAAGGAGGATCTGTAACTCAAGGATGGTAAAAATAGTCTTGAAAGGCTGATATCTTTTATTTTATTAGACTACAGACACCAGTTCATGGCGAAATTAAATGCAATGGATAGTAGGTTACAGACCCAAGCACTTGGTGTTTCGTTATTATTTACATGGGATACTGGAGTTCAGTTAATTTCTTGTAGTGGGATGTTGAATTAACTTTAGAATTGGATTATGAGGGGGCCAATATTCCTTTGGGTCCTAGTGGCCATCGCTTTAAGCTCATATACCTTGTTGACATGGGTTATAAGGGTCAGATTGGTTCTAGGTTCACTTTTGTGCATAAGGGCGTTTTGGTAATTACACAAAGTTGTGTAGGGTAAGTGAACAAGGTCTCTGGATTGAGCTAATTGGTTAATTAGTAGGCTCTATTGGGTTAATTAATAAATTAGAACTCATTTTGGGCTACATTAAGTGATCCAAGCCTATGTGGGCTCAAGTCACTTAAGCCCGCTTAGGAACCCTATAAATACTCCATAGGGGTTAGGGTTTCCATAACTTTTTTCTTCCACCATCTAGAGAAATAGAAAACCATAGCCTCCACCCTCTTTACCTTCCCATTGGAAGTGTATCAAGATCAAGGTTTGAGTCATAGGGAGAAAAACTTCGAGTTTACGAGACTTCTGCGATTTTGATCTTCATCTTCATTATTTGGATTTGATTTGAAAACATTCAAATATGAGGTATGGTTTTAGTTAGCACTTTCTGAATCTTTTTAGAGTATAAAAATGTTATTTTTCGCTATGCATAGGATTTAGAAAAAGCCTATGATAAGTATGCACGTTCCTAACCTGATCCGAACTTGGGAAACAGAGAGATCTAGGTTTTTCCCATCAAGACCATCACCCTATTCACCCACACTCTAGGGTAATTACCATAGGTTGGATTAGCCTAATTTTTTTAACACCTCACATAAGTTTTGGCTAAAATTCACCTTATGGTTTTCATCACATATCTGACTAATACTTAGAAGGTTTGCCTTAAGTCCATCTACATAGAAAACTCCATTTAATTTAGGACAACCACAGATAGATGTACTTCTCTTGCTCTTCAAACGAGCTTAGCTCTCATCTCTAAAGGAAACTGTCCCACCATTATAGTCTTTAAGAGAAATGAAAAAGAACTTGTCTCCTATCATGTGTCTAGAGTAGCCACTATTAAATTACTACTCACTAGAAGGTCTAACTTTAAGTGTGGTAAAGACTACTTGACATTTAGTCCTATCTTTTCTTATCCAAACTTGTTTAATCTTATGTGGTGACTTAGAGGAGCTTTGTTGACTTCTAGGCTTCTGATTATGTTTATTTCTTTTCCCATTATTTAAGATGTTATTTTTAAAAGAATTAAAGTCATTCATTAGCCTACCAATTTAAGATTCAAATCTCTCTAGGAATTTAGTTAGCATTTATACCGAGTATGTCCTATTTTCTTATAGTGTGTGCATAGTGATGGATTTTTAGGTGATGCTGCTTGGTTAAGGGTTTCATATTTTCCTTTGACAAACACAGTTTCTCTACTAGAGGGAGTTTCATCTTTATTAATGTACCCAAAACATCTTTTATTACCATGGGTTTTACATTTATCAAAATTTTATTAAGCATTTTAGTTCTATGATGAAAGATCTCATTCACAAAGGAAAATAGCTTATTACTTTTTATCTTTTGAGTGAAAACATTATTTTTCTCAAGAAGAGAATGATGTTCATACTCAAGAAATCTAAGTTTTTTTTTCAAGTAAATTAGTTATTTCTTCTTTTAGCACATCAATCTTAGATTTGTGAGTTTCAAGTATATCATGGTCTCTTAAATAATTCTTAATCAGTTCTTCATGCTCAATAACAAGATTATTTAAAAAGGTAGCCTTTTTATCATCAATGAATTCATCATCACTATCACCATCACATTCACTATCATGCTTAGATTCCACAAATATATTAAAAGCTAAAAAGTCATTAGGATCATACCTTGCATCTTTAGAAGTTGTGGAACCACTTTCTTCAGAATCTATGTCACTCCAAGTAGCCTACATAGACTTTTTAATATCTTTAGGACTAGGACAATTTGTAGCAAAATGTCCTAGACCACCTCAGTTAAAGCATTCAACTTTTTTACTATTGGAAGAACCTTTATCATTTTTTTTTAGATGATTTATCATTAGACATTTTTTCTTTTCCATATTCATGATTTTTGTAAAATCTTTTATTGAATTTCATGACTTTTTTAATTCTTTTATCCATATGAGCCAATTCATCTTTAGTTATATTATATGGCGTTTTAGTTTTTTTTCTTCATTCTCAAAAGCCTTAAAGGTAAGGTCTTTAGGCTTTTGAGAACTAGGTAGGTTCATCTCATATGTCTTTATGGAGCCAACAAGTCCATCAATTCCCATATAATCAATGTTTTTGCTCTCCTTTATGACAATAACTTTAGGTTTAAATCTTTTTAGAAGAGATCTCAAAATTTTTCTTACAACATTTGAATTTAAAATAGGTTCTCCAAGGTTAAAAGATGAATTAACTATATCACTTAGTTTAGAATAAAAAGAAGAAAAGTTTTGATTTCATTCATCATAATATTCTCAAACTTCATAGTAAGCATTTGCAATTTAAAGACTTTAACAACAGATGTACCTTCATGAGTGACTTGAAGAATATCCCATGCTTTCTTAGCACAAGTACAATTTGCAATCTTGTGAAACTCATCTGGACAAACTCCATTAAATATATCAAATAAAACCTTAGCATTGGTTTTGCTCCCTTCAACATCGGCTTTGTCCCAATCTTGTTTAGGTTTTAGTTCTTTAGTTGATTTTTCATGGACATCAAGAATCAATGGGGTCCTCATCCATATTCCACTGAATTCCATACCCTTTCACCTTACATTTTAAGAACAAACTTCATTCGGGCTTTCCTGTGGGGATATAATCTCCCAACAAAGTAGGGTGAACTATTCAAAGGAGCTTTAGCTTTTTATTGTTCCATACTAGACTTATATGATCGATAAAAATACAAATTTTACCCTATATAATTAATAAAAATTTGATTTTTAACCAATATGATCATTAAAATTTTATTTTTAATCAATAGGATAAAAATTATTTTTTATCCTACTTCGATACTAATTTAAAAAGCCTAGAAACTCACTAAGGTGATATTTAGAGGGGGGTGAAAGGGTGTAGAAAAAAATTTAAACAAATATTTGTGTGTTATAATTAACTTTTCCCTATAAGGAGTTAAAGATTATCAATTTTTTTAATGATAGGCAATGCAATCAAGATAATCAAATATAAGCAATTAGGCACAAGGATTTTTATGTGGAAAACCCTTATATTAACTGTTGAGATAAAAAACCATGAGGTCTAAGACCACTAATCTAAATTTACTATATGAGATTAAATTACATAAATTTACATGACTGCTTTACCCTAAAGACTTACTTTTCAGTACCTACAAGTTGATCAACGTCCGCAACGCAACAACTTGATTGCACTAGTGAATACACTTCAACTTCACCGAAGGGAGGAAGGTCTTCAACCCAAGATTCAAAGCTTGAATATTTTGAATGAGAGATCAGGAATAGTGTAGATTATTAGACTTTCTCCTCAATGAACCACTCTTTAAAGAAATTAAGATCTTTAACTCTTTTGGGGTTATAGAGAGTATTTATAAGCAAATAACTTGAAGAGGTTCGGTATGAATAGGTTTTCAAATCCAATTAATGTGAAATTCTAAAAAATATTCTTCAAATCTCGACAAAAATCGATGAGCGCTCAAGCACACTTAACCACCTTTTAAGTGTTTGAGATGTTCAAGCCACCTAAGCGTTTGAGCGGTGCTACCCACTCGAGCATCCCCAATTTCTTTGCATTTTAGCAAAAAAATCAATTTTTGTTGATTTAAAAGATATCGTTCCTTTTTATACTTCTTAAGAGCCTAACTTGCTAGAAGCCAAATCTTTTTAGACATACCTATGACTTCTTAATTGAATGAATAACAACACTTGATCTTCAACGAAGAGCAAGTCACTATCTAAAGGGACTTCTATGACCAAACATTAAAAAGAACAAACTGACAACAAACAAACAAGATTGAATGTTCTAACAAATTATATCATAAATGCAAATGTTGCATCATTGAAAGAAACATAATATTTATAATAATAATAATAATCATAAATGGAAATAAGAATGACATATAAAATAAAATTTAATGTTTGTAAAACGAAAGAACATACGAAGATAAAATAATATCAAGGCATAATAATCAATCATATAAAACACGTCCGTCTCTAATTAAATGATTAATCTTGCTGTTAAGATCTTTAAAAAAGTCAAACACATCCAAGTGTGTTACATTATCAACTCCATTATTATCCATGAAGTTTGTCTCGATAATGTGCTTGAAATTATGTCTACCATTACCACGACTGCATCCTCGACAACTACCTCATCCAAATTCATAATTATTGGATGAGATGACATTCACTTAAGGGAATGACATTAAACTAGTTAGACGAGATTGATGGTTTTTAAGTAGAAGCTCATTATTCTATTCAACAACTACATAAAATGAAATTAATTTTAAATATTTACTAAATTTGGGCTCTCAATATTGCTATTGCAGGGGCACATTTGAGGCATGACAAGTAGTAAATGTCTTTTCTAGCATGTCTTCTTTAGTGACCTTTTCTCTACATAGTTCAGTTGAGAGTTGATTTTGAATAGTATGGAGTTGTATTCACCAACAGACTTAAAAAATCTTACAATTTCAAATGTAGCCAATCATAATAGGCTTTAGGTAAGATCATAGTCTTTTGGTGGTCATATCGTTCTCTTAAATTGTTCCAGAGAATGTGAGAGGTCTTTTACCATGAGATATTCACCTTTTAACCCTTCTTTCATATGTTGGCGAAGGAGTATGAGGGCTTTTGTGCTATCCTATAGGGATGCATCATTTCCTTCCTTAATGGTTATTCCAAGGTTTATGGCATCTAGATGGATTTCAACATCCAACATTCATGATAAGTAATTTTTCCCGAAGATATCAAGGGCAACAAACTCAAGTTTGGTAAAGTTTGACATTATTTGACAATTATGTATTAAATAATCTAATGAGAAAGATATACAAACTTGAAGTATAAATGATAAGTAAAGAATTTTGTGAATTTATAATAAAGGGAAAAAGAAAAGAAAAAAATCCGATGTATATAACATTGTCTCTTATATAAGAATAAAGTGTGAATGATTTTTTCACAAAAACAAAACTTGACCATTTGGTATGGGGCATTTTTTTTTATAAACAAGAACCAGGTTTGAGTCTTGGTTTATGCAAAAATAGATTTAGAGAACCCTACAAATTGTGGATCTGATGAGAATCAACAAGCATTCAAGGATCCATTGCATGTTCCAGTTGGGTCTATTACTAAAGCAAGATCCAAGAAGATCAAAGAAGCACTTATTGGGCTAATTCAAGAGATTTGGGCTGATTCTAATACAGGACATTCCAAGTTTGGCCCAAAGGAAGATGAAGGTGTAATAAATTTAATCCAAGCTATTAAGGGCTAATCCGGCTTGATTGGACGTGATTTATGGCGTGGATTAATGACTGATTGACTTTCCAGTTCCATATCAGTTAATAGACATTTTTCCTATTCTAGAGTTGCTAATTTCAGACGAGCTGCTAATTTCAGACCAAATCTACCTTAATTTTAGGCTTTTATTATTTAGTACGTTTTTTTAGCTATTTTCCTATTTTGGATCTGCTAATTTCAGACCAAATCAACATATAAATAGGATGCATTCATTGTAATAGAGCCATTATTGAATAAAAAATTAGAAAATGTGAGGCTTTGCTCTTCTTTTGGTTCTTCAAGAACTGTGAACTTATTAGGGATTCTTCCTTGTGGTGTTTAAACTTTATACCTTCGGTTTGTGATTCCATTATAATCATTGGGTCAAGGTCTGTTACTTATACTTTTGGTTCGCGTTTCACTTATAAACGTTGGATTAGGGTTCTATCAAAAATCTGTATTTTAGCTTTCTTGGGCAATTATTCCAATACTGTTTGTTGGGTCTCAAAGCGTGTCGATTGAAGTTCGCATCATTTGGTATTAGAGCACAGGTTCTAAAATTAGTTTTCTATCCCTTTATCTTTTGTTTCCTGTTATCATCCTATC